>REGM01000043.1:649958-662568 GCA_004194415.1 Aurelia aurita
ATTTAAAGATCTTCCTCTTTCTCTTAGATAAGCACTCGAATAACCCGTGATGACCACAGCCTTGGTATCAATATAGCCGGGGGTAAAGGAACAGCTCCTTATAAAGATGACGAAGAGGTAAATCAATACGAAGAGGTAAATCAACGAGAGTGAACCCCCGTCTTGAAAAATGTTATTTTTTTATCTAATTTTATCCCCTACTAACTGTGATTACTGATTTCTGTAGATATTTACAGGTTTTTCAGATCGATGGTCTTGTGTTTCAAAAATGCACTCTGTCAGATGTATTTGTATCGATGTATCTCTGTATCTCTGCACGTATTGTAGACTAGCTTCTAGCTCATGGACACCTATTTTTGACAAATTTTGACCTAAGAAATCTCATTTATTAATTCCTTACGCAAAATTTTTTTATGAGGTTTTCGTCTTCTGTGTGACGTGCTCTCAAAGACATGTATTGGAAGAATTGAGACTGTTTTAGGGTGATGGTTTTTCCTGTTTGCCTAAGAGATGTTTTTACTCGATCAATTGGTTGCCTCGTAATTTTTATCATTTATTTTCAGGGTTTTTTATCCAAGAGATCAGTTGCAGAAACATAGAAAAAATGAACTCTGAATAATAGAAATTGTTTATTCACATATTAGATGCAGCTATCTTTTATTTAACACTGGTCAGTATCTGAAATAAGTACTTGGTACTGTTTGGTTACTGTGAGACTGATGCATGACCGATGTGAGACTGATGTTTTAGACAAATGTATGACTATCAATCTCAATATTCCACGAATTCCACATTTTCTAATTTCTCCTATTTTGCTTTTCAGGGAATCTTCATTTCAAAGATCTCTGAGGGTGGGCCAGCAGCAAAAGAAGGTATTTTATTGGTTGGTGATAAAATCGTCAAGGTAAGAGTTTATTTAATGCAAATTAAAATTCCTTTTATCTAATTCTGACACATCAATAGCAAAGTATTAAATTTTGCCGATAGAGAAAGTTTTTAGCTAAGACACGGGTAGAATTTATGCCAGGAATATTTAGAGCTTTCACAGTTAGAATTTGCCAATGGAAATTTCTAGAAACAAATTCAACCTCGCTGCACATGTTTGTGATAAAATAAAATAGATCAATACTTTTTACTGGATTTGTTAGGCATGATATAATCACATTTAAGTTTTTCGTTAAAGCGAAAGAATTGTTGTCTATGCTTTACTTTGGTCGTATAGGATACAAATCTTTTTATATATACCTGTATTAGCATTTAGCCCTGTATTCTATGAACAAAAATGAATTGAATTGTTGTGGTATCTTATTTATCTTATAAGAAATTCTAACCTCTTCTGTGACTCAATGTTTTATGATGAACAACACTTATATTTGGTACCTATTTCTAAAGGTGAATGAAGTAGACGTTTCAGAAATGAGCCATCATGACGCTGTGATGACGCTAAAGAACGCTGGGAAGGAGGTCACTCTTGTTGTGCTAAGAGAGATTACAGATGAAGATGCCATCGAGACTGCTCTTCAAGTAATTCTGTTTATTTGATAACATGTTGTAATTTGAAATTTATGCCTGTAATCTTGAGAGCTTTGCTGTATGGTTTCGCTATACAGCATTTTAATGACATGCGCAATCGATGAGAAGAGTTGTGACGTCATTTTTTTTATACAAGTCCTAATTGAAAATTCGCAGTGAAATTTATTCTGGACACACGGAACATAAATTAGCGCAAAGACCCCGTAACAACTGAGACTTGACTTAGTGATCTTTGTTAAGTAAATGTTGAAAATTTGAATGCAGTTGTTTGGATTTTTTTCAGATCTGATTTTGCTCTCGTATCTGAATGCCAAATGATCTTCAATCTTTCCATTTACGAAAGATGCAATCAAGTCTACTCGCAACCTCAGTTTTATACTCCTGGCAATAGAAAAACAATGTTGTTGTGCGTGTTGTACGTCGTTTGTATATGTATAACAGTAATTTCAATAAAAATATAACTTGTACGAAGAATAAGAATAGTTACTATTCTATTTAATGTTTCGAGCTTAACTCTTCATCAGGTATAAAACTAATAGGAGAAGCGAGCGTATTCTTATTCTTCGTACAAGTCGTATTTTTAAACTCCTGGCATCGGGTTAATATTGTCCTGTTTTGCTCTCTTATAAATTTTCTATCATGATGTTCTGTTGACGACAAAATTTTACTTATAGGCCCAAAAAGAAGAGAAGAATGTACGATTTGCACCGGAGCCTGAGATGGAAGATATCGAAGTGGCCACTGAGGTACAATTTCTAAAATTGATTTGATTTTATGTTTATAGCAATATTCTCCTTGCCTAAAGAACCGTGATGCTCTTGTTCAGATCTTTAAAATCTTGACGTTGCTTATTACCTTTCGCTTTGCATAGACATTTTTTTGTTTTGGCTTTACTATTTTCTCTGTCGCTCAGTGCAGCGTCAAGCTTCATATGCCTTTTTGTATTTTATTGTGAATATTATTACAAACTGAGCATGATGCATATTATCAGAAATTTACAGGACCGTCAGCTTGTAATGCCGTATCCTTTCCATTCTAGACAATACCAATAGTCCTGAAGAGAGATCACCGCGGCCTCGGTTTCAGCATCGCAGGTGGACTTGGGTCAACTCCTTTCAAAGGAAACGATGCGGTAAGTCTATCTTTTCAGTCCGACGCAAGACGCTGTAAGTCCCAAAAGAAGCAGATGGTAAACAAAGCAGATATTGAAACTTGCTAATTGTTGAAAAATGTTTTGCATTGCTATTGGTAACGCATGCAAGTGGGAAACAATGAACCATTCTCACAGAGAAGCAATGGACTACTTTCTTTGAAATCTTAGTTGGAAGTTCTATCTCTGAAAAGGTTTATTTTCACTAAAACTGCATTGAATTGCCTCGCTTTTCTTTAATTTTGGAAAGAAGGGACACAGAGAAAACAAGTGTTTTAGTAGACGATGTTACTACTGCAAAGCAAAACATCACGGCAGATTTGCGACAAAGAAGAAAAGAAAAGCTCTGTGCCTACAGGTCTGATCCACTGCCTCCAATAATACCTGTTGTATCAAATGATGAGACATTGTGGGAATTTTTAGACACAGGGTCTGGGAGAAACTTTATATCAACTGCCATATTTTATGTTGCTCATTTCCTGCAGCATTGTGATTGCTATTAAACCAGGTCACATTGCAGCATTGTGATTGCTATTAGACCAGGTCACATTGCAGCATTGTGATTGCTATTAGACCAGGTCACATTGCAGCATTGTGATTGCTATTAGACCAGGTCACATTGCAGCATTGTGATTGCTATTAGACCAGGTCACATTGCAGCATTGTGATTGCTATTAGACCAGGTCACATTGCATTCTTCTTCGACTGCGTCAAAGCTATTTTAACGGCAGTAGCGTGCAAACATTATCGCACATTTTCTCAATATGAAGTGTTACGATCTCTCCACTGCAACAGGTGCAGAGTGGGTTGAACTGATGAAAGTTGATTAAATCCTAATTTTTAAATTTGGTTTCGAAATTAAATGTAGTAAAGCATGAAATTCTGGACAATATTGCGAAAGAGATTTGTTAGAAATTGATTTGTGACTAGCAGTTTAACGNATTCTTCTTCGACTGCGTCAAAGCTATTTTAACGGCAGTAGCGTGCAAACATTATCGCACATTTTCTCAATATGAAGTGTTACGATCTCTCCACTGCAACAGGTGCAGAGTGGGTTGAACTGATGAAAGTTGATTAAATCCTAATTTTTAAATTTGGTTTCGAAATTAAATGTAGTAAAGCATGAAATTCTAGACAATATTGCGAAAGAGATTTGTTAGAAATTGATTTGTGACTAGCAGTTTAACGAATAATGGGAATGTCTAAACTTGGCAACATGCAACCTCGAACTCAGGGTAACAATGGGCGGCCAGAGCGCTGAAGGGAGGCCGAAGACACTGATAGCCCTGGAATCGAGGTTGGGCAACATGAACATGCGCAACAACAACAACAACAAATGATAATGAAATTTTCATTCAAGTCAAATGACCACAACAGCCCCTACTTAGTTGAAGAAACCGTATATTTTTCGAGAACATTGGAACACTTGAAAAACAATTTTCGAGTTAATTCTGCTTGATAGGGGCTTTATGATAAAGCGCTCATGATGATGATATTCTTAAAATAATCCTGCAATATTTTGACTAGTCAAAGCCCTTCAAGAATGTATTAGTAAGAAATGAAATCGTAGAAAATAGTAAGTCAGAGCTGAATAATTTCAATGCAAGAAGTTGATTCAGTAAGGTCTCATAAACAGAACTTTTCCAGTTGTAACATGTTCGCTTTCTTTACTAGATGAATGATGAGTTCATAGCGAACTCAACCTCAGTCCTAGGCCCCAAACGGTCTTCTCGCAATCTCAACCGTCGAGCAGCGAAATAAGTAACTGATTTTAGCCGTTCAGGGTACTAAATCTAAGTTAGGTTGTAGAATTTTCCGTGAAAACATTTTACGAACTTATTGCTAACTAATCGAGCAACTAATTCAGAACTATTTTCAAGGCTGTTCAGCATGTGTCTTATTTCTTTGACCTGGCGGTAGCCGCTTCTGTAGAAGCATTTTTCGGCTTTTTTGCAGGCCCGCGGATGCACAGCTGTATTGCTATTTTAATTAGCACTAACAGCGAGAAAAGTATTTCTAACAGCCCCATGCTCACTTTCGGCTGAATTTTCTTTATTTGGACCTTTGAGAAGATTACAGGAACTGAATATTTTCCTTAGTTGCGGGAAGCAAGCAAGAAAAGCATGCTTTTCTCACGAAATGAATGCGCTGTATTCTAAGCTTATGAAATGAATGGTTACCGCATGTGTTTTTGGTTTTGCCGACTTTAGCTTCAATTAACAATTCAGAAAGTGGGAGTTGAATCGCTTATTACATTTGGTGGAGTGCTTCTAAAGGATGCCCACTATAGAATCGATATCATACCTCTATGGCACGATTTAAAGCAACAAGTTATAATAAAATTATGGCTTTCATACAAAATAAACTGCAAGAAAATCGAGCACGCGTCAAAGACTTCCATTGCAAATCTAAACATTCTACATGGGTGTGGGCAGGTCCTACAAATTGCAAATACAAACGTCTGGACTATTTTGAAAATCTTTATTCTAGTGATTTGAAAGGCAATTTACGGAGATTAGTGGAGCAGGCTTTAAAGACGCTATGCTCCCCATGATCCTTTGCGCGTGTGCGAACCACCAAAATACCACATTGGTTGTAATCAATTGATTTTGTACAAACAATAATAAGAGCATAGATGCGGCAGTAAACAAAGCTTTCCTAATTCTTCAATTATTTTCAGGACTGTCTCCTGTTTTAATTCAATAGCGATCGCAGAACAACAACAGCAACAACAACAATAACAACAATAACAACAATAACGTTCATTTGAAGATGAAATGATAACACAGTCTAAGGATTGCTAGGCCAAAATCCTTTTCATACAATATGAAAATCACCGAGAGATTGCAAAGGATCATGGGAAGCTCACGGTCTTTAAATAAACTAATGAAAGACACATACATGCCTATTGTCTTATTGTTTGAACGTAGGCAAGCATCTTCAATTACAATTAATCTAAAAATAGAGATGCCCAGTCCCCTGGCTAGAGCCATTTTTGAATCCGTCAATTACCTTTGATGAATTCTAGTGTTGCTTACAGGGTTCTAGTATTTGATTCTAAGATAACCTTACACTAGCTTCTCGTTCGACAAACCTGACTAGATTTGGAATCTGTTAAGCTTTTTCACAAGACCATTCCGCAGTCGAATGCGAAAGCGCTCGACGATATGCCACATGGGATCGTATGGGGGCTTGTTTACGCGAAAACATTAGCTTCGACAACTTCGAAACGATCCCGAGATGCAACGCGAACATCACCCTTCGCATTCGACCGCGAAATGGTCTATTGCATTTCTCATCAGGTGCCTCGCTAGAAATCTAACGACCATTTCACACGAGTCAGCTTTTGTGGCCTACATTTGTGGACAACATTTGTGAGCAGCACATGTTCCCCAAGTTTGTTGACCATGCTTAATACACACGAGCATACAAACTCATTCAGCATGGTTTCCTTCACGTATATCTCAAGAGATCACATGATTGGAAAGACCACTCTTGATTAGCTAGATTCCGTTCAACATCACCGACAATTATGTATGCCAAGGATGAACGTGTTCATTGTCGTTCACATGTTGTCGACATGCTGGAAACAGTATACAAACACATGCAAAGGATTCGACATTTGCTGCATCAATGTCGGCGTATATGTTGCCAACAAATGTTGACACCCGTGTTTGTAGTGGCGATGTTTCTAAAATCAATTTTCTGCAGACACATTGTGAAAAAAAGCAATTTTAAGATGAGCAACATAATCAAATTTTGCTGATTAGAAAAAGGCGGTTTTTGATAACCCAGCATTGTCTGCGTACGCCTACACAACGTCAATTTGTGTGAGTTTCGAAAGATTTCGCCATACCTTAGCACTCTCCTTCGCAGAGGCTGTATTATCTCTGTGAAGGAGAGTGATACCTTGGCGTTCGAGCCTGGAAGATTTCTCTTCATTCAACAAATTTCGCCTCATTAGATCATATTAATCCGAGTTTGTTTGTGTTCGGATTCGCATAGATCTCATTAGATTCTATCAATCATTTATTTGATTGCTTTGAATTATTGTAGATTGTTGACAGCGGTAATACATTTTCTTGACCATGATCTTTTTATTTTGTCAAACAGATTGCAAACTTAAAATCCTTGATCTGTTTATGCGGCCAAGCAGTTTGCAGACTTAAAAATGATTTTGAAGTATTATTGGCAAATGCTTGTCGAAATGAAAATATAGATAATTAAAATCTCTTGTTTGAAATGACATAAATCGTTTTTATGAAAGAAGCTTCTGCTTGTTCATGTTTAATGGTTGGTTCCTAAGCAAAGGATTGCTGTCGAATTACGTCCAAGTGATATTTCAAACCATATGTTCAAACATCATAATCTCAAGTTGTTATGTCAGCATCCTTTGAAGTTGCTGGGTGCCCGAAAAAGGATTTGCACGTTAAGGGTTTGCTTGGCCTGGGAGTTTAACCTAACCTAAATTATCTCACTTGGTCGATGTCAAGTCTTTAGATTTATTTTCATTGGTTTTTGTCTTTTTTAGATTTATTTTACTTGTATTTGAAGCTAGAATATCAGTTGGTTCTGCTCGTCCTATTTCAAATCATCACCCCGCCAAGTATTCGAGACAACGTTGTCCCAAAACCTTACTGAATAGAGTTCAATGGTAATGTGGTGACACTAACATCAATAGATATAATATATTATTTCCATCGTCATTCAACACTATTTCTTAAATTTTCTAAGTTTTTTTGTTGAGTGACCAACGATGTACCATATAAATATTATTAGCGTGAATTTATTATAAATTGTTGGTTTTTCTATTTCAGGGTATATTCATAAGCAAAGTTGCAGAAAATGGCCCAGCTGCAATGGATGGAAAACTTCAAGTTGGAGACAAAGTCATAACGGTATGTTTATTGCTTAGTTTTTATTTGATTTACGTTATCTTTAAAGACCTTGTGCTCCCCATGATGCTTTTCAGTCTCACAATGAATTTGATACTGAATGAAAATGATTTTGCCTAATCATGCGGCTCTTTAGTATTTTCAGTTTTCAAATGAACATTGTTATGCTATGCCATCGCTTTGAACTCAAACAACAGACATTCCTGAAAATATTCGAAGGAGCAGGAAAGCTTTTGTTACCTGTAGCTATTTACTGTTGTGTGTTCAAAATATGTTGTTTACGCGCGTGCAAAGGATGATAGGGAGCACAGGGTCTTTAATAGTCGCAGTTCCTTTCGCTATAATCAGAGGGTATTCATTGCTTCAAGCTTTATTTGTACATCCAGGTGCTCACATTGAGTGCCATATTTTTCGCATTGGTGCATTTTATAGGAATCATTGTTTCAAACAATTGTTTCATTGTTTCATTCAATCAATTGTTTCAAGCAATAATAGACCTTTTAGCTATTCTACAACAAAAGAGTCTGGGTCGAGCGATGTTTCTATACATTTTATTTGAAAGGTTCGATTGAGCGGCGTTAGAGCTTCTTTCCCTGTTGTGCAATTCGAAAATTCGTCAAATTTCTATGAAATATATAAAAATATCGTTCGATCCAGACTCTTTTGTAGAATAACTAAAAGTTCTATTGTTTAAAGCAGGAATGTTCGCGCATAGAAATACATTGAATACTTACAACGCCAATCTATGTTCATTTTAGTCTGTTTGCTCCATTCAGAATTTGAAAGTAACTGTTTATTTAAGTATGACTAGATACTTGCTCCTTCACCGGAAAAAATCTAATTCTAATATTTACTTTTATTTGAGATAATGCATATTTTAGTTTATGAAATTGATTTTAAAGTTCAAAAGTAACTGAATGAAATAAATAAGAGTTTGAAGTCGATAAAAACATAAATTAATTGCACTTTCTTTTCGCACTATTTGCACAGATAAATGGCAACGATGTTCAGGAATGTCGTCATGAAGATGCTGTCAATATTTTAACAAGTTCAGGGGAACGTGTCAGTATGATCATTTATAGAGAGACAGTTATTAATAAACGCATGACCCCCGTCTCAAAGTTAAATGGCACTGCATCCGATGCCTTTACTGGAAAATACCTATTACATGAAATGGTAACTAAAGCAGAATCTACCAAGGTAAGAAAACAAATGCACATCACCCTCTTTCAAATTTCTTTCAGTTTTCTATTTTAACAACAGCTTTTATCACCTACAATTTATATATCTTTTCGTTATTTTGTTGTACTCTTCCATCTTTTCCTCATTCATTCATTCATTCATTCATTCATTCATTCATTCATTCATTGACTCGTTCATTTCTTTAAATCTTTAGTCATTTTCTTCATTCATTCATTATTACAATCGATCGATCAAACTAATCAATCAGTTTGTCATTTATTCATTTGTTAATTTCATCAATTTACTCGTACAGTTTATTACATATATCTCTTCATTTATAAGAGATTATACGTCAATAATATCTTGATTGATTGATTGATTGATTGATTGATTGATTGATTGATTGATTGATTGATTGATTTTCGTTTTATTTTGTCATGTGCACATCCATTAAAGAAAATAGCCAAGATGTTTTGTCACAACCAGCATCATCCATTTTATTGTTCACTCATAAAAAGAGTAGCATAATGTTTTCACGTGCAATTTAAAATCCAAACCAACCAAAAAAACAATTTTTAGGGCTCCCTATAGTCGTTAAAGTTTAAAAGGTTTCTCTCGCTAGCTTGCCAATGCGCGAGACATTGTTAGTAGGACCAAGTTGCGAAGCAGATGGAGTTTAATAATTGTTACTGACAAGCTAAGTTGCCGAGTCTGTTGTTCGGAAGCTCCTAAGGGAAGCCTAGTTGGAGACAATTTACGGAAAATGCTTTTGGTTCTCAGTTTAGAGATTGCTGTTGTTTCTCGCACTAACTGGTTTTTAGCTTATCCAGTGGCCTGTAAAGATAGCGAGATCCTTGTGTTTCTCAGCTTAGAGAGTTTGGTTGTTTCTCATAGGAACTGGCCGATGCGTGAGTTGTCTTTAGTAGGCCAAGCTGCCAATCCAATAACCTTTGATGATAGCGATCTCTCTCAGCTTAGAGAGTGATGTTTTTTGACACTCACTGTCCTTAATTACAGTCAGTTGTAAACAAGATGGTCTTTGCGATTATCGGGAACTGTCTAAGGCAAGCGTAGTTGGATAAGTTTGGGCGGAATGACTTTGATTCACGGCTTAGACAGCTCGTTTGTTTTTCAAGCGCGCAGGCCGAAGTGTGTTGATGGCTTAGCTTGGCTTAGTAGAAAAATCCAATTACTAAAATCAACCGCAGACCAGATGCTAAAGTGATGTTAAAGTGGAAACTGTGTTCGATGCTTTTACCGATCTACGTATAAAGTACACTTTTCTTCATTTTGATAAACAGAAATTATAGAATCTGACATATAGTGTTCTATCTTTGCTCGGAGTCATGGGAAGATATTTTTGTCGATAGGCAGGTTTCGAGCTTTTCTCAAATCTGTTAAGTTTCTAAATTGATAAACATGAACGGTTTTTTGTTTGTTTTAAGTTAATTTTATTTTCAGCGCCAAAAGTTTTTTGCTTAGGTATCACATTCACTTCCAAGGATGAAGTCAACAGGTATCTCCGCTCTACCGGGCGAGTAAAAAAGGAAAACGCTCGATGTTTGAAAAAATACTGTTCTCTGAATATCAAAGCAATGATATTGGCAAATGCCTTGTTTAATAACTGATATGCTCAATTAAATTTGAAAGTTTACCTGGCGTAAATCGGTCTCTCCTTTCTGGAGTCATGGGAGATTTTCTTGAGTTTCCTGGCTTAAATCGGTCTCTCCTTTATGAAATCACGGGAGATTTTCTCGAGAGTGCTTCTTCAAAATCGATCAAAAAATTCGTCGGTTTTTCTGAGTCACAGCAATGACAGTTGCTTTTGTTAGCGTTTTTTTTTACTCAACCGGTAGAACACACAGAAAATATGAAGCCGATAAAAGATATGCCGTCGCACTCTTTTCCATTACCGAAGCCGACCACACCACTCCCCTACTGTCAACTCATCCCAAGGACTTTTCTCGAGGAGAGAAGCATACAAAACTTTTTAGGATGAGCGGTGGTAGTACCCTAGGCGGCCAGCCAAGGGCTCGAACTCGCAACCTTCCTCACAAAGGGAAGAGCGCTTACCACTAGGCCAGCTTACCACCTAGCGCTTCGACCATTTGACGTCCATTTTAAAACAAGAACGTTGCTTATATTATTGTTATTGTTTTATGTAAAGGTTTATAATTATATGCGAGAGCGTAATGATGTGACTCAACGGTGCTGTGTACAGTTTAATTAAGCCTCGACCAAGCCTGTTGGGGTCCAAGTGAGCAGTTGCTTTCCCTACAGGATTTGTAGCTATTTTTAACTTTATCAAAGTCTGTTTTGAGTTACGGGATTGAGCTTCGAATGACTCTTCATACCCTGTTCGTCACCTCGTTTCATTCCATTATTCATTGTTGTTGAAACTTTCCAGAAAGTTTAAAAGGAAACAAGAAAAAACATAACACATTCCACTGTTGCTTGGGCGAAGCTTCCTCAGTTTTTAACAATATATAAGTGGGTGTACTTCGGGTGTGGTCATAAGCCTTACAATAGAATATCAAAACACATTATTATAATCAGCAATCTCCTTCTGGTCAAGTCAATAACAGTGCAGCCTTAATGTTTTTGTAACTCTGAAATAACCCACGCTACATTTGAAGTCTTTTCAGCTCTCAGCCTCTTACTGACACCGTCTTCATTGCAAACGCTCCCGGCCGAGAGATTTTAACCAGCATTCGTCCAAATGTTACTCTTTATCTGGCTCAAAATCTCGCATTGTTTATCATGTCCCTATTCCCGAACGTCCCCCTTGCTTATGATCTACAGGCCTTTAAACGTTTCTTTAACCAACTTGACCTTCTCTCGCTGTGCTAACTCTTCTCCTAATGTCTTGGGTATACATGAACAATTTGGAATGAAGTTGAATTCCCATCGGGGACAAGTAAAATGTTACCCCTTCCAAACCTTTGTTCCTGCAATTGTTTTGCCGCTAAAGTCAGCAAAGTGGCCAAACGACCCAAAAGTCAACACCCTACAATAGTTGGTTGAATGTTGGCTCAAATTTGGGATATTTTTGCCAGGGCTTTAATTTCCATGATATACTGATATCCTGAACACATTTCCCTGCTTGTTAGTTAATTTTTTCTCATATTACGACAAGATCTATTTGCACAGATTTCATTACTTTGTAAGTGTTTATTTGAATAGTTGTCCATTTGTTTAGAGATACTTGTCCATATGGCAGATGCGCTCGATACTCACACAATCACATTTCCAATAATTTTCATATTATTATGATTATCACCTGTCGAGGATACAACCTGTTAATGGTCATTCAATCACGTTTTATAAGAAACGTGGCTCTGGGTTTTGTAGTAGGGTTTCTTAATTTTGGGCCCAATTCTTATAGCGAAGTTTCTAGTAGAGTTTCTTAATGTTCGTAAAATTGAATGTTTCAATTTATCAAAATTCATTGAGGACCGCGTTTTGAACCAAGATTACAGGAAAGAACCAAATCATAAACAAACATTTTTTTAATGTTATTTGGGTTGGTAATATACTTTCTTTGTAAACCTATTTTGCAATTCATAACCAAATTTGAAATAGTTTCTTGATTTTGAATCGACCTCTGATCGCTTTAGTAGAGTTTCTTAATTTTCTGGACGAGGCTACTACAGTTTCTTATAACCGGTTTCTGATAGAAAAAATGAGTGTATTTTACCCTAACAGTTGTTAATCGAATTTTGATTCGCCTTTTCTCAAAATCAGGCAAATAGCTGCAATTAAGGCAAGTTCTTCAAACCTAGGCTTTAACACCTTGTAATTTGTAAATTCTAATGTGCAAATAAGAACAGTCAGGTTTCTCTGTAAGTTT
>REGM01000043.1:665682-703751 GCA_004194415.1 Aurelia aurita
TTATCTGTTCGTTCGTCTAATTATTCATTCCTATATTTCTATTTTTCTATTCAATGAGATGGGCGAAAGTTTAGGGCCTTGTGAAATAAGGCTATGTAGTCAGTAGGGGCCTTTCGAATAGACAATATGTAAAAAGAAACTGTGGCAAAGTAGCGTCATTGAGATAAAAATTGAGGAGGACGTTACTGCTTGTAGGCAAAGCAGATGAACTTGATGCGTGAATCGTCTGTCAAAGTAGGAGATGATTTTCATAACAGGATATTCTATCAGCGGCAGTTTCTCGACTAAAAATTGTTTTTATTATTATGCTTTTATTACTTTTATCGACCGCTTTACTTGTTGAGACTGACAGCCGAAAAAAGTGGAAAGCCGAAAAGAAGGATTATTTGGTTGTGGCTATCGGCGTTATGTTCGAAAGGATGGTCGAAGACGATTTATGCAAACCGGCATTTTAGTTTTCCGTTCAGCCAAGGCTGAGTTCAACACGGGCTGATTTTGAAAGCATCGCTTATTTTGCTTTGCATTTACATGAAATCTCAACACGGGCTGAGATTAGGTCACATGATATGAATGCGGTCGCAAACAATAGATACAGCAGCCTGCCAATATTCCAGAATGCAACAATTTGATTTCAATACGCCCCGAGCTGAAATTGTTTCTGTTTACAGGGACATTTTTAATTATCTCAGCCAGCCGTGTTTCAGCAGGAGTTGAGTTGCAGAGTTGAGTTGCAGAGTTGAGTTCAGCCCGTGTTGACTTTCAGCTCAGCCTCTTTCATGTAAGCAGTTTCCGAGCTGAAACTCAGCCTGGGCTGAAATTTCTCATTTAAAGGGCCTTATATGCTTTTACCCTAATGCCGTGATGTGGTGGGGATGTGAACAGCGACGAGGACAAAGTTAGCTAGTACAAGCTAGAACGGTATACCTTAGGCCCAGGCAAACGTCCAACATTGAACATGGGGGTGGAAGTGAATAGTAGTTTCCTTTATGTTTTGCCTCCCCGTTAACTCGGTTTGTGAGAGGAAATGCTCTAAAATATTAGCGTCCCAATGATTTTGTCATTGATTGTTGTCTTTTTCAATTTTGTGTCCCGTCCACAGTGGAAACTAGATACTGTGAATGGCACGGAAAAGTGACGAAAACCAGTAAACATGTTTTCAAGGAATACAGCCAGTATCAATTCTCGTACCTCAAATCTCAGCAAGTTCCTTGGACTGTTACATATCACTGCCTGCCAATATGGAAATTTTGTAATCTTTGTCTGATGTGAGAATATAACAGATATTTAATGTCAAAACACATAAATATTTAATAACCTATTTCTAAAATCAGCAATTGTTCATAAAAAGCATACAAAATATCAGATTATTTTATTGATATCGTTTTGGTCTGCTTGTAAAATGCAATTGTGGAGATTTGGCTCCTCCCTTCCTAGGAAATTATACGTATGTTTAGCTTCTCGGATTAGAAGTATTTTACGATTTACGAGTGTTTTGTTTACGAGTGTTTTGATTGCCATATTTTGTTGTTTATATCGATCTCAGATAGAAAAGCGCTTAGCAATCCCATCAGGCATTTCTCTAGGAGTTAAAGTAAATGAACGGAGATATAGCGATCTAGTCTAAACATAGCACAAAAGAACGGCACGCGCCACTTATATTCCTATTGTTTTCATCGATCGAAAACATCAAATACAATAGGTTCTATTTACATGGACCCAGTCCCCCTAGATAAGTTGCCTTTTAACCCCGTTGATTTACTTTAAAGTGGAGTGGTTGGAGATAGGTAGAGTCAACTAACAGGAGAAAAGTAGGGGGCGATAGTATAGGGGGCGATAGTATAGGGGGCGATAGTATAGGGTTCAAATCATTAAATCTTTAAAGGTAAAGGGCTATTGCGTCTTTCTTTGGATTGAATGGCTTGAAAGGAACTGATGCTACTTTGCTATAATTCTACCGTTAACTTTTAGAAACTTTGATTATTTTCCAAATTATATCGCGTTTTATATTTCTACTCGTTTGAGGTTGTGACGTCATCATATTATAAATCGTATCCAGAAGAGTGAAAGTCTCGTGCTTGGAACCATATTGTAGAAACTTCATAAACAACGGTTTTCTTGAACATTTTTACCACGTTTCCTCCAAAACTTTACAGATTACAATGGTTTCAATTTTTTCTAAACTTTCCTTGGTATCTTTTATAAAAAGAGAAACCCTGTAGTTTTGAAAATAATGATAAAAATTCAAAAAATCAANTTGCTATAATTTTACCGTTAACTTTTAGAAACTTTGATTATTTTCCAAATTATATCGCGTTTTATATTTCTACTCGTTTGAGGTTGTGACGTCATCATATTATAAATCGTATCCAGAAGAGTGAAAGTCTCGTGCTTGGAACCATATTGTAGAAACTTCATAAACAACGGTTTTCTTGAACATTTTTACCATGTTTCCTCCAAAAGTTTACAGATTACAATGGTTTCAATTTTTTCTAAACTTTCCTTGGTATCTTTTATAAAAAGAGAAACCCTGTAGTTTTGAAAAAAATAATGATAAAAATTCAAAAAATCAACCGTAGAATTATAAAAAAGCAGCTAAAATTCCTTTCAAGCCATCCGATCCAAAGAAATATATAATGGCCATTTACAGTATCTTTTTTAAAGACTTGAAACCTGTGCTGGGGTCGATGGAAGGAGAAAACGTGAAGGTCAAGTTGTGAAAAGAGAATGCATAAGAACTATCGTAATTCCCTTCAACCTTGTTCCCTAGGGTATGTGTTGTTCACTGGGTACGAGGTTTGAATCCGTTTCGTGAACATTTTGGGCGCCACTGACAGTAGAAAGAGCCGGAAAGGGATTTGAATGTTCTATAGAAGCATTTATGATGTGTCGCGAAATTTTATGCGTTAAATTTGCTCGTATCTTACTTAGTTGAACAGAGGCGAAACTGCGTATATGACGCAGTCGAGCATGTCTGCTACGAGGAATTACTTGAATATTTAAGCATTTAGAAAAAATGAATCTGTTCATCCACATTCAAGATATGCTTATTCAAGGAAATCACGAAAGAGCTAGAAGACATAGGCACGGAGTTTGAGTAAAACTTTTATTGATGCAGTTGTAGTTAATAGCATTTTCGACCATGCCACGACATCAGTAAAAATTCAGAAGCTGAAAAGCGAACATTACAAATCTTATATATTTTGTGTGTGTAATTCAAACATTTATTTCCCGTCTTCTGATTTAAATAAATGAAATGTAGTGGGCAGATGTTTAGATATATCCTTCTTCTTTCGATAAATACTCATTTCTTGTATTAAAAACTCCTTTCGCGTGCACAACGATTGATTTAGCCACCTATAATTCAGAGCAACTTTTGCGGTCTGCTTTGTTTACAACCTTGGCTTGCTTAATACTCGACCGTCGAAATCTCTTTGTCTGCAAACGCTAATCGCTTTGAAATGGTGTGTCAATCAAAGGCAACTGATGCTATTGTTAGAACATCTGCCCTTGTTTTTGCAAACTTGTTTCCTTTTGGCCTTCCGTGTTGTGTGATATATTTTATGTAAACTAATAGATTTCAATTTCTTTTCGCAGGCTGAAACAATTCCAAATCATAATCGAGATGAAAATGGCATAGGTGTGGATGCTTTACCTGACAAGAAAATTCTTACTGAGGTATGATATGTTTAAGATCACCTTCAATAATGGAACTGGTTGCTTAATATTGTCTTCTGACAAGCATAAGTTCCAAATCTTTGAAAGGGTTGGTGTAAAATTCTATGACCTCTTTCCTTGAATTGAATGGCTTGAAAGAAACTTCTGCTACTTCGCTATAATTCTACCGTTGGACTTTTCTAAAATCTTCAATAGTTTCAGAATTAGAGTGTTTTTCTTCTCTTTTAAGAATTCAAGAAAAATTTTGAAAAAAGTGAGACCAAATTCTTATAGTAAAAGTTTCTTGCAGAGTTTCTTAATTATAATTAAAACTGAATTTCACATTTAATCAAATTCATCGACGACCGCTTTTTGAACCAAGATTTACAAGAAAGAACCAAATCATAAACAAAACTTCTACTTCTTAGTATTATTTGGGTTGGTTTAGTATTATATGCTTTCTGTTTAAAAACATGATGCAGCTCATAACAAATATTGAAAAGTTTCTTAACTTCGAATTGACCTCTGATTGTTTCTAATAGAGTTTCTTAATGCTCTGGAAGAGGCTAGTACAGTTTCTTGTGAGCGGCTTCTTATAAAAAGAGAAGATGAGTGTACACAGCTTTAAAGGGGCCTTTGCAACCAGCATACCTTGCACGTGTCATCTCTTTGTTGTCGGCCATTTTAGTGGACCATTAAAATGGCGAAAACAAAGAAACCACGAAAGGATGTATTCACAAAGCATGCCGGTTGTAAAGGCCCCTTTAATTATGAGTAAAAAAACTGCGCTTGTTAGCTGATTAGATGCACATGTGCAAGGCAGACATTTATTTATTTATCATTTATTGATTATGTTAATCCTGTAAACATCATAACTAAAACGTTGAAATCAGCTGTTATTCGTCGGGCCTCTGACTAATTTCCTATTTGATAATATGACTAATTCGCTATTTAACTCATCACCAAATGTCAGTCGAAATTAAATATTTCTCACATTTTATTATGAAGTTGATTTTATTCGGTTTGATTCAAGTTTTCCGATTTCAAGAAATCGGTTAATGAAATTTATAATATAATGGCAAAGTTCTTTCGGCACGGGGTTGATTTTTGAGATTGGAACGGTATGAAACGTTTTGCTAGGTAAAATTTCAGAAGTTAGAAATCGAATAAGTCGCATTCGATTGTTATTGTTTAAAATTCGAATATTCGATATTCGAATATTTAGTGATTCGCAGCTCCTTTTTTGGATGGTGAAAAAATATATTCATTTCAGAAGAATCAATGAAAATCTAATGCTGAAGCTAAAAGCTATAAAGGATTTATTTTCGTGTTGAATTGTCATATATCGTGATTTCGATCTTAAGTAAGAAACACATCATTATCTTCACTCCAAGGAATGCAAAATTCAGTTGAATGTGTGTCGCAATTGTTCCTAAGTTTTGACATATTTTTACATGCAAGTCATTTTGTGCAGGCTTTAGTAAGGAAAATTTAAACTATTTACAATATCTGGAAATTATATCAGCGATCACAAAACAATAGATCACGCGTATAGTAGCGTAGAGTAGGAGGGCCCCTTGAAAATCACCCACTTGGTTGAAGGGTCACCCTCCTTAATAAATTGAAATATGAAATGAAAGTAGCACAACCGTTCGGCATTTTTATTTTATTTTGGTACATGAAGTGACCATAGTAAATAAAGAAGTAAGGGAAATAAGTATATTTACATCTTACCTTTGTAAAAGAAGCAAAATTTCAGATAATTTCCCGGAAAAAAATTATCTGTGAATATAAACTTTGCGCATGTCGGTTGTATCTGTGAATATAAACTTTGCGCATGTCGGTTGGTATCAGTGATATTACTTGTTCTTGAATTTTAGGAGATAATTTTGAAGAAAGGCATCGGCCCACTTGGACTGAGTATCGTTGGTGGATCTGATCATGCAAGTCATCCTTTTGGAGTCGATGAACCGGGCGTCTTTGTATCAAAGGTATGCTTTCAATCATCTGTGCATTTGGCTTCCTGTGCAATGACATATGTCATGTTGACACAAATGTACATTTTATCCTATCATTGACTTTTGTTTTGGAAATCTTGGAAGCCTATCATTGGCTTGGAGATCTTNGAGTATCGTTGGTGGATCTGACCATGCAAGTCATCCTTTTGGAGTCGATGAACCGGGCGTCTTTGTATCAAAGGTATGCTTTCAATCATCTGTGCATTTGGCTTCCTGTGCAATGACATATTTCATGTTGACACAAATGTAAATGTTATCCTATCATTGACTTTTGTTTTGGAAATCTTGGAAGCCTATCATTGGCTTGGAGATCTTGAGACCATCGTTCTAGAAGCTGTGAAAATAGTTGTACGTTCTACAGCTCAGAATGCTCACAATGGTGAAAGCGCTGTGAAGAGAAAATCTGATTGAAACGTGCAGCCATTTTGAAGGTTTTTTGAAGGGGCCGCCGTCTCCAAATCACTTCCCATTTCTTCGGAGAGAAATGGCCGATTTAAACTAGTTAAATTTCTAATTAATTAAATCTAATTGAACATGTCCTTTATTAAACATGACATTTGCTAATATCATTGCTGTCAAATTCAGGCAGCCATTCAAATGGGGATTTCTGTTTCGACACCCTGTAGTTTCCTGTCGGATGCATCATTTTGTCTTCCTTTTTTGATGGTAGAATCTCGAAATAGTGTGTAGGTAGCTAATTTTTCATCCATTCGTTTATTTCGTTGGATTCCATACTTTATGGAGAGATTCTAAACTGATTACATCGTCATAGTGATCGCAATTGATGGACTGATGGACGCTCAAGCTACTACGGTTTAGCAAACAATTCAATTCAAGGCGTGAAAAAGTGTTGTTGTTGTTGTTGTTGTTGTTGTTGTTGTTGTTGTTGTTGTTGTTGTTGCGGTAACTGGGACTATGTAGTGAGTCTAGAGTGATTCTAGGAAGGACATTGTCAAGGAGTCGAAGCACGGAGCAAAAGTTCTAGATCTATTGAGTGAATATCCTGAATGAAAACAGTGTTAATTTAATCCTTGCAGAATTTCCTTCACTTCATCTAAAGTTTCTATTTTTATTCTTTAGATTGTGCCTGGTGGAGCAGCTGCAAGAACAAACTTAAAAGTAGGAGACAGAATAATAGCCGTAAGTTGATAAAATCTTTTTTAATTCCTGCATAATCTTCTAAATTCCAAGAAATGATTTCTTTTTCTGCTCAAATTTTTGTTCTCTCAGATTTTGGCCAAATGATGTCCTTGATGAGGACAATAGAAATAAAGAGATCAAATTTTGTTTTAGAATTTGGTTATAAATTTTAGAATTCTGTCAATCGTTTGAGTAAGATAATATTGAAAGTTAAGGAAACTATTTTGTTGTAATCTGACTGGTCGAAAGCAGATTTAAAGTTGTTATCAGAGTTTTCTGCCTTCTCGTGATCTTAGAGATAGATGGAAGAGATTGCATAGAAAGGAAAGTCATGGAAGGATATTTTGTTGACTTGTGCTAGAACTTTTTGTAGCAAGTGGGAATTCTTGATTGATGAGATCTTACAACTGATAGGGTCTTTCTTGACTACAAAAGATTTTAGAGACAGATGGAGAGATTACATTCTGAAGGAAGAATAGAAAATCGGGGAGGCAGGGGCACGTTGTTGAACTTTTGGAGAACGGAGATATTTTTTCAACCAAAATAGATGTGAATGTAAATTTCCATTTGTCTTCAAACTGGAAACAGTTGATGCTCGATATAAAATTAATGGGCTCCAAGTGTTTACAGATGGGAAGAAAACCAAAAATAGGAGAAAAACTGGAATGAACCAATAGAAATATACTTGATTGCAAGAGTCGCCAAATTGTAACGGAATTTTGCTTGATGAAATTTGGACCAAACAAAACTAGAGTTAATATCTCAGATTTACGATTTTACATGAACTCCTTTACTAACGAAATTTGAAGGAGAATTTATGAAAATGTGGGAAACATTTTTCAAACGTTTCCATCTATGATCTTTCTGAAAAATGTTCCTATATTTTTTAATTCTATCTCAGATTTACGATATTTGCTGCTCTATTTTTGTCACTTAAACAAAGACTCTGTTTCAACCAGGTTTCTTTACACCTATATATGTTCTTTCTCTGTAGCATTTTCATGGGCGATGAAATTCTTCAAAAATGGAAAGATTTTTACGCCGAGCATGATTCTTAAACAGAAGCCTGTAACTGCTAAGTGCGTCTTGTTGTTTTTGTTTTTATTTATTTACTTGTGCCTACTCTGATTTTTTGTTGTTTTCAAGGTGAATGACACCAGCATGAAAGATGCGACTCATCATGTTGCTGTATCAGCGCTTATTGCAAATGTTCCACAAATCAAACTTTTAGTACGTCACGACAGGCCACCACAGGGCTTACAGGTATGTAAAATTTTACTTTTAATAGCATTTTAAAAGAATACGTACGTGATGGATGGCTAAAATTTGAAAAAAGAATGAAACATCACAAAAGGACAAACACAACAGATGATGCAAAATATAAGTCAGTTTATATCTGTACTTAACAAAAGTATCACTCATTCTCCTGATGATGACCATGCGGTCGAAGCTAGTTGGGAATTGAGATCAAATTTATATATACATATTCCTGCTCGTTTTTCTTTTTGTTCATCTTCGTACTTAACAAAATATGTAAGTAAAGACACTTTACTTAATACCTAACAGAGAACTACCGGGTGGGTCAAAAAAAGTTGAAACGTTTGCAGGCCTGTAGTTTGCTAGCTTATTTGAAGGATTCTGAGATTGAACAATTTTGAAATATTTAACTTTTTTAACTCACCCGGTATGATAATGATTATTTTTCTCGAGTCTAAATGAGTGCCCATCGAACTAAGAATACCATTTAATTTTACCAAAATCGCTTACTTTTTTCAGGAAATCCTAATCGTGAAGAAACCAGGAGAGAAACTTGGTATAAGTATTCGCGGTGGAGCAAAGAGTCATCCTGGGAATCCATTCGATAAATCAGATGAAGGAATCTTCATTTCAAAGGTTTTTAATTATGCAGTTATTATTATAAAAGATCTGCCATTGATATCTATTTGTTTCTCTGCTTACCGAGCTCTTGAAGACAGATGGATACCTTACTGTCAGGCTCAGTGCTGGAAAACAGACGCGAAGTCGCGAAGGAATCTCGTAAGAAGGTTTCATTTTAGAGGGACAAAAACATGTCGTATTGATAGGAAAATGGAATAAAGAAGGGAGGAGGGAGAGGGAAGGAAGGAACGAGAAAGAAAAGTTTGCAACAGAAGCAGTGGAACTAGAAGCAGGTGAGCGGGGAAAGAAGACAACCACACCAGCTACATTGAGTTTTTTCCAGTACTTGTTATGGTTATAACTGGTCTGAGATTTTGTCTTGCAAAACTAAGAGGAGATCTCACTTATTGTAAAGGGTGGGGAAATGAAGAAATGTCTGAGATCAATGGTGAAATTCGCTGAATAGCTGATGTTTTGTTCACATCATTAATGGTAGGAATAATGAGCTATTATTTTTTCAGGTGAATGCAAGTGGAGCAGCAGGGAAAGATGGTCGATTAGTCGTTGGAGCTCGCTTACTTGAGGTAAGATTTTAAATTAGTACCAAAATTTGTTTTACCTAGTTAATTTCAAATATTACCGACTATGTAAGATTAACAATCATCCCCCTTGAAAATTACGTTTCGTCGCCTCCTACAGTAAATGTCCCCGTGTGCTACAATTTTGTTTGTACTCAAGGACTGAGAAAAGATTTCGAACAAAGGCCCACGCCCAAAATGTAGAGGTACCAAGTTGGTCTTACGTGTCTGTCTTGAAGTTTCTCACAGAAGTTTCTTTATTGGAAGTTTCTTTATTGGAAGGTTTGCTATAAATATTTTGAGCAAATAATGTACGCTTGAATATTTCAACCATACTTCCCCGCAAAAGGGGACCGTTGCCCCCCCCATTTTCCTTGATCGAAAAGTGGAGGCAGTGCTTGCCTTTAGGGATTGAAGCCTAAAGTTTTGTGATATTCTCAAGAATTTCAGAGATTTATCATAACAGTTTCCCAGTTCCTCGTTTGAAGATCTTCTTTAATTAACCTGCGATGTCTCAAGTCTTGTAAACGTTTTTATATTGAATTCATCTTTCAGGTAAATGGACAAAGTATGTTAGGAGCGAGCCATGTGGAAGCAGTACGTGCATTACGTAACACAGGCGACAAACTGAATTTAGTCGTATGCGATGGGTATGATGCGGAGGCGCTTAGCAACAATATTTCAAGTGTCATCGCAAACCCACTTGTGACGTCAGACATGACAAAGAAGCACTTTCAAACGAGTTCCGAATCAATATCGTCGATCGATCGTGAAACGATTTCAGATGTAAGTTGAAAATATTTTGAAGAACTATTTTGTTTCTGTTATTCCTTTTAAATACAGCGAAGTCCTGCGTAATGGGAAATTGATTGAAGAAACTTTAGCCTTAAAATTTCGAAAATATTTTCTTATAATATGTGGAGGAAATCTGATACAAAAGATAGGAAACGTTTATTTAGTGTAAACTGAAAATTCTCCGAAAAATCCTGTGTCTTACACTTGATACCTGTTGTCATATCCCATTCAGTACAGGCCTTGTGCACATTAACATGACAAGAATTCTCAAGAAAGGAATGTTTAGAATTCTTAAGAATTTACAAGAATTCTTCGCATTCTGTTTAGAATTCTTGAATGATATGAAAGACTGTAAAAAAATTTAAACAAGAATTTTTAGGAACTTGAATATTTTCTCAAGAATTCTTTGGCAGGAAAGCAGTGTTAATGTGTGTGCAAGGCCTGTACTGTACCTTTCTAGTAACTGTATGCTTTCACATGTCAAAATATTGCGATAGTCGAAATCTGAATTGAAATGCGTGGGGTACTGTAAGACCAGTTGAACTGTAAGTATGAGGAATCTGAGTGGAGAATAATTTGTTTACTTCTCCTCAAATTCCAAGTACCGTTCACCATGTCTTATCTGATTGTTCTGTGATATCACATGTATGATTATCACTGAAGTTTGAATCGAAATGCGTGGTTAATTCTGAGATCAATTCAGGTGTTGATATGAGAAATTTGAATCGGGAAATATTTTGTTTATATCTACAATTCTATCAAAATATTATGCACGATACCTGTTTAATTAAACTCTGATGTCATACATGTCAAAATATACCTTTTTGTGAAATCTGAATCAAAATCCGTGGTTGTTTTTCAAACCAGTACCATTGTGAATGAGTAATCTCAGTGAAGAAATATTGTGTTTGTTTTTTCTTTTACTAAATACCACACATTACCTATTCACAAATTAACTTATGACGTCATGTTTGTCAAAATACGGTTCAAAACGAAATCTGAATCGAATTTGCGTGGTTGTTGTTGAGACCAGTTCATTTGTGGTCTGTCTTGAGTAATCTGAATAAAGAAATATTTTGTTTGTTTCTCTATTATATACCAAATACCATTCAATGGGTATTCGCAAATTGACTTCTGACGTCATGTTTGTCAAAATACAGTTAAAAACAAAATCTGAATCGAATTTGCGTGGTTGTTTATCGGACTAGTTCAAATATAGGAATGAGGAATCTGAATAGCGAAAAATTTTGTTTTTCCCCTTTGACTACCAAATGCCGTACACCTTGTCTTCTACAATCAATCAGATTATGATGTCATACATGTTGAAATGTAGTTGCATGTGAGATCTAAATCAATATGTACACTTGCTTCATGCAGTTGTATAAACAACATTGAATTAACGGTATTTTGTTTGTTTATGCTTGCATGTCAATTCATATCTGAAATTATTGCTTTAATTCATTACTCCTTTTAAACAAACAAACAAACAAACAAACAAACAAACAAACAAACAGACAGACGGATAAACAAACAAACAGCTAAACAAAGCACAAACGAACAGACATTTATAATGTGAAGGAGGCAATGCTGCAACTTTATACCAAACTGTCGATGGATATTTGAAAGAATGTTTCCATCAAAAACAGGCACTCAGAAAAAATGCTCATTTACGGGAAAAATTCAGATTCTTGATTTTTATTTCCTTTGCATAGCATCTAGCATNAAACTGAAATTTGCATAATTCTTTTCTTCTGGGTTGTCTTATTTACCCAATCAGCGCCGAGATGGGCCTGGGAACGAGGTTGAAATAATCCACTGTCCGATCCTCCGAAATTTCTTATCAAACGCATCTAAATGGCTGCGCAGGCGCAGCAACAAAGCACAAACGAACAGATATTTATAATGTGAAGGAGGCAATGCTGCAACTTTATACCAAACTGTCGATGGATATTTGAAAGAATGTTTCCATCAAAAACAGGCACTCAGAAAAAATGCTCATTTACGGGAAAAATTCAGATTCTTGATTTTTTATTTCCTTTGCATAGCATCTAGCATTTGTCTTCTCAGTGTTAGCTTTGAGCAGAAAATATGACACGAACAGAGAACATTGCATAACAAATTGTGTCGATATAAAAAGTATTTGAATATAGCTTTTACAAGTTGGGATGAGAAACCAAAGTTCTTTGAGGCTAAGTTTCCTTTACTTTACAAAGTTAGTTTCCTGACAAAATTCAGCATGTTCAAAGACGCTAACACTCTGTACCTCTACATTTTAGTCTTTGCATTATAGCCTATACTCTTTAGCCTATACTTTGTTATTCGACCTATTGGATTGTACAGAAAGTGCTTCCAGTCGAGAGCAAGGTTACATACAGGAAAACAAGCTGCAATTCCGATTGATTCCTTTCAGTGCTACCTTGAAAGTGTGCATTACTACATCTAATTTTTCTGTGCAGGAGGAAGCTGGTTCACGATCAAGTTTGGGCAAAGAGAACCTCGACGAAATCGTGAGTAAATTACTTTGTTTGTCGTGTGATTTAGGCTTAGATAGACTTTCTTCATAATATGATGTGTTTGCTACGAGATTTGCTACTTAGATACCGATAATGGGAACGCGCCAGTTGTTTTCACAGTAGTTTACCATTGTGCTGGGAACATGAGAAAGTCCGCAATTTTGATCTCATTATTTAATTCTTGTGCTTAATGAGAGAGCAAGTAGGCGGCATAGATTCTCATTCCCTGTATAAAGTTCCCTACAGAAAACCTTGAGCATTACGGCAATAGGAATTTGATTCCCCCTCCTAAAGGCGGACACTTGGCTATTTTTCTTCTCTGTCAGGGCCGTAGGAAGCATCTTAAACTTGGGGGGCAGGACACTTCAAGGGAACATTTTTCATTAAGCTAAAAGGGGCTTTTCCGGAAACAAAAAGGGCACTTTTTTTATTGCAAAATCTTGGGTGGGGCCCAGTGCCCCCCGGTTCCTACGTCTCTGTTAAATGTTAAATGTAAACTGTACTCTTATGGTAGATGCTGCATTGTTCAAGAGAGGTAAATATTCTTCTGAAAGTTAAACGATTTCCTCCGTTTGATTTTGTTGTTCTTCGCCTTTCTAGATATATCTTAAAATGTGTTTAAGACTGTGGGAATTCTTTCCAAAGTGGCTTGAAAATAGAATTTTCCCAAGTGAATATTTGCGAAATTTGAAGAATATGTACAGTACCCTCTACTTGATTGGTACTTTAGCCCCCAGAGCAATCTTTTTATTGTCATTGTTAGCCCCTTGGCAGTAAAACTAATCTTCATGATTTTGCAGGAAGCTTTACGGAATGAAAGAGTAGCAGACACCCTAATTCTTGAAAACGAACTCGAACGAAAGGTAAACTGATAATTTTTACATAAAAATACACCCTTTTAATCTTCACGACAGAAGCTAACTTTTGTGGTTAGTATCGGTCTTACTTTGAGCTATCTTTTCTTGAGCTAAGTATCGAGACCTGGTAAATGATGAATGAAGGAATTGCAATCTAATTTTCTGCGACGCAAATGTGTATGACGAGAAATCTGAGATCTGATACGGTTTGTAGGAGAGTTGTAATAAAATAGCATGCAACGAAGCCAAATTTTAGAAGATAGTACTTTCTTCCAGTTTTCGGATTTCAAATCTGAAATCAATTTATCGTGAACTGTGTAATGCTAGAGATATGTACCAAAGGTTTGACACCAGTGTAGATGGCTGACCCGAAAGAAACTTGACAATAAAACTGTTATCTTCCTGCAGTCCTGCAGTCTTCTGATTCGAAATCAGAAGGAAATTCTATCAGGGCGATTATATTGATTTTGTGAAAGATTTGAAGTAAATACAGTGCTAGAATTTCGACCCCGTATTCTAAGCTCAAAACTCAAAATCATTTCAAAATTCAAACTCCACTCTTGAAGATCTTTTTATTGATTGGTTGTGTGATTGATTGATTGATTGATTGATTGATTGATTGATTGTTTGATTGATTGTTGCATTTTGAAACGTTATGGCTAGGAACTTTATTTATCCATCTAGTTTTTGGGACGCTATAGATTTCACCCCAGTGTCATCTTGTTTTCAGAGTAACGTAGATATTGTAATGCTTCGAATAAGAACAGGAACTTGATTTGTTGACCAGTTCCTGCACCAACATGTTTTGTAGGATAGAAAATTCTTTGAACCCGTGCCAATGCGAAATCCCCTACTCCCCCTCTTTCTAAATATAGTTCTTAAACACAATAGTATGATACATTATCCTCCGCAAATAACCCTTAATCCTTTAAACCCTCTATAAATAAATCTACTTGACTGAAAGCNGATTGATTGATTGATTGATTGATTGATTGATTGATTGTTTGATTGATTGATTGTTGCATTTTGAAACGTTATGGCTAGGAACTTTATTTATCCATCTAGTTTTTGGGACGCTATAGATTTCACCCCAGTGTCATCTTGTTTTCAGAGTAACGTAGATATTGTAATGCTTCGAATAAGAACAGGAACTTGATTTGTTGACCAGTTCCTGCACCAACATGTTTTGTAGGATAGAAAATTCTTTGAACCCGTGCCAATGCGAAATCCCCTACTCCCCCTCTTTCTAAATATAGTTCTTAAACACAATAGTATGATACATTATCCTCCGCAAATAACTCTTAATCCTTTAAACCCTCTATAAATAAATCTACTTGACTGAAAGCTTTATGAATCATAATTAATTTTCATAACGGTCCCCGCGATGATTTATGTTTGAGTTTTCGTTTCAACAATCTCGCAGTTGCGTGTGAATTTTCGTTAAATCAATATTTGGTAAATTTCAAGTATTTTACGATTCCGTCATGCAATGAGTGAATTATGCCAAACTTGCAGCATATTAGTGGATTAAATCTCTTAATCCTGGTCCTGAAATCATTTGAGTTATTTGTTAAAAACAAATCTTACAAGGAAATGTTTCTGAAGAATTAAAGGGCATCGTTTACTGCCTAAAATCATTAAAACTTAGCTGTTAAATGTTTTGGGGCCATAGGACAGAGAAGACAGAGAATGGGAAAAGTTTTACAATCATAAGTAAAAATCACGATGCTCACATAGTTTCTTCGACCAAAACTTTAAAAAACAAGAGCCGTGACAGAATTCTGAAATATCTTCTGCAAAACAGACATCTTTAAAGTTGCCTGCAACCATTATTGGTGCTTTTCATGCCCTGATGAAAGTTTGAAACGTAAATTTACAATGTTTATGATGGTCAATGGAGTATTGTATTGTGTATTACTAGGAATGAAATGAACAACTGTTTGCTGATGACAGTGTAGAAAATACAAGAGCGTTAGGCGTTAGGAAAGTACCTAAAAGAAGCATTCCACAGACGTGGAACTGAAATGGATATTCCACAGCCAACAGCCTTTTAATGTTACTGTTAATTTGCTGTTATTGTTGTTATTGTCATTTTTGTACCTATGTTCTGTGTTATTATCGTTATTGTTATTTACTATATAATTGTTATTAAACCATGTACCAGATAGTAGAGTGTTACATATATTGAAAGAATTACTCTACCCATTCCCTGAGTAAACCGTTTTTACCTAGAAGACCTTTGAACCCAAGCATGTCTAGCATGGAACCTATTCACAGATGAAACCTTTCATCTGCATGACCACCCCCACCCCTTCCCCCTAGCCCCACCCCCACCCCTTTCCTCTAGCCCCCCCCACTCCCTGTATCCAGAAGGTTATCTTATAGGTATATACTTCGTTTATCGAGGAGCAATTGACTTTGAGGCAGCCTAGCTGAAATAGTACCTTGCGTCTTTCACACGTTCTTGCACCTTTTCGATCTTGCTTCAGCACTGTATCTGCACCTCTTTGCAGATCTTTCCGCTCATTTGCGTGTCTCTGTAGCCTTGAGGCTATTATCAGATTNAAAATGGATATTCCACAGCCAACAGCCTTTTAATGTTACTGTTAATTTGCTGTTATTGTTGTTATTGTCATTTTTGTACCTATGTTCTGTGTTATTATCGTTATTGTTATTTACTATATAATTGTTATTAAACCATGTACCAGATAGTAGAGTGTTACATATATTGAAAGAATTACTCTACCCATTCCCTGAGTAAACCGTTTTTACCTAGAAGACCTTTGAACCCAAGCATGTCTAGCATGGAACCTATTCACAGATGAAACCTTTCATCTGCATGACCACCCCCACCCCTTTCCTCTAGCCCCACCCCCACCCCTTTCCTCTAGCCCCACCCCCTCCCTGTATCCAGAAGGTTATCTCATAGGTATATACTTCGTTTATCGAGGAGCAATTGACTTTGAGGCAGCCTAGCTGAAATAGTACCTTGCGTCTTTCACACGTTCTTGCACCTTTTCGATCTTGCTTCAGCACTGTATCTGCACCTCTTTGCAGATCTTTCCGCTCATTTGCGTGTCTCTGTAGCCTTGAGGCTATTATCAGATTTACTTATGGTATGCCTTTGAAGTTTGAAGCACCTTGCTTGTCGTTGAGAGACAATTTAAAGTTTGAAGCACCTTGTACTCGCGTTGAGAGACAACTTAAAATCATCCATACACATATGGCATCGTTTTGATCTTACTAATTCTTAAGGCCATTAGAAAACTATTCATCAAGGGATCTTCACCCTCTTTGCGGCTCTATGATTTCATACTATGATTTCATATACACCCCTCTACCATTACTTTGCACCCCTTCGAGATTTCAGCAGTTAGTCATACTTGTGACGTCGAGAAATTCTCATGCAATGGGTATCTGCCAAGACAGATCAGGGAGAAGTGGATTGATGTTGTCAGCACTTCAATCTAACGGTCCATTGTTTCGATAATAGCACGAGTATCCTCGTGGGAATTATGTTTGGAATTTCTTCTATTGTGTTTGGAATTTCCTCTATTGTGTTTGGAATTTCCTTCTATTGAGCTTCGAATTCCATTCTATTGTGATGAGAACCGTTACATTTTCAAGATTTCATATATGGTGTCTGGATTTTGCCAGGAGCTCCTAGGCTAGGAGGAGAGATTTGTTGCCCGTCTTCCGGCGGCGAGACGGCAAGGTTTTGAGAGGCAAGATGTTACAAATTTATTAATTGATCGTTTCCTTCCTGAGTTGCTATTTTGTTTGCATTTCATACGAGTGAAATTTCTTACCAAGGGCAGATCAACAACCCTTCATTGCAAGTTGCCCCCCGATCTGCCAAGCTTGTCTCTTCGTCATAACCTGGGCCAGCCCCAAAGTTTCCCAGTTACGTGAAGGGCGTAGTCTACTTCTTTCATAGCTACCCTTCCATTTCGTCACCCATCTTCCCTTTCAAATTCTTTTTGTGTTCCTATCCCCTGTTCCTTCGAACCCCCCAAAGCTGAATTCACACTTGAGGCGATTTTGTGGTGCGATGCAGCACTACGAGATTTGTCGCATTGGAATTGCGTCCCCGCGGTTCATTGTTATCCGGAATGCGTCGGAGGCGTCAAGGACGACGCTCTGAGTGTGAATTTAGCTTGAACGCCGCTGCCTCCAGGGGACAGTTCCCATTTGATAAAAGCTGCGTGTTGATGCTTTTTCGTAGCTGCGAAGGAATTTGTTGTGATTGGCATACTAACTTCCTCGTGCATTCAAAGCATTCATTGCACACGATTTCAATATGTCAACACTAACCATTCTTCGGATTACTTAGAGTATTTTTAGCTTTATTGTGCCTGTCAGACAGAATCAATTCAATAGCAATGGTATCATGCTGTGCTCTTGACTTCATCATAAATTTCGTATAAATACACGAAAACGCCTAGATCAGTTCATATCACACTTCGAAACACACTGTGGCAAGGTGCTTAAAATCTAACAGAGTTCAGATCAAATCAAAGGCGTTGTTTGAGTTCACAAATGGTTTTAACAAGGAAATCAACACAGCGATTAGCTCCTGCTTTCATGGATAGANTGCCTGTCAGACAGAATCAATTCAATAGCAATGGTATCATGCTGTGCTCTTGACTTCATCATAAATTTCGTATAAATACACGAAAACACCTAGATCAGTTCATATCACACTTCGAAACACACTGGCAAGGTGCTTAAAATCTAACAGAGTTCAGATCAAATCAAAGGCGTTGTTTGAGTTCACAAATGGTTTTAACAAGGAAATCAACACAGCGATTAGCTCCTGCTTTCATGGATAGAAAAGAGAAACCGTCTTATTGTCCGACGAAACCGTCTTGTTGTCCGACTTGTGGACAATCTAATGCACAAAGTCTGCAGGAAAGACATGCGAACAGACTTTGGAAATATTCCTTGCTCATCGTCAAGGTATTACATTGTGACATGTACCACGAGTTTTGTTGATGATAGTTTCTGCGAGGAGTTGATAGGATGAAGAATTTCAGTGTGATTCTAGCCTGTCATTGTTGCATTTGGGTTTTTGTGCTTTCTAAATTTCATAAATTTAGAATGAATTCGAGTGGTATTTTGCATAATATTGCATCAAGTAATGGTGCCTTTGCTTTCATTATTTTAATGTTTGATGATTTTTATTTTGCCAGTTTTTAACAATATTTCATTTTATTTCAGGAAAGAGAACTTCTGAGAAAATCGGTAAGTTGTAACAACTGTTGGTAGTAGAGCTTCCTAAGAGGTTTTTTATTCTTTCGATCAATTAAATGCTCTGAAGTTTCCCTGGTTTTTTTTCTAACTGAAATGTATCGATTTATTAGCTTGCAATGATTTTCCTTTTCCCGAAACTTTTACTGCCAGCTACTGATTGCCCTCAAAGTCATGACTATGTTGCGTTGCCACAAAATTAACAAAGTTATTGTTAAGGAGGAAGTAGCTTGTTTTGGACACGCCGTTTTACCTAGCGAGAGCTTTGTATTCTTTCTGAGTTTTAGTTAGCCTAAATTGACCTTTTAAACAAATTTCATTTTTTCTTTTCCAGGAAAAGGCTCTGAAAATGTCAGGTAAGTTCTGTTTAACTCCCCTTCTATATTTCGCTTTTACATATTCCCTTGGCAAAAGGAAGGGTTTCCTTTTACCCACAACCTTCAACGTAATAGCNGTTGCCACAAATTTAGCAAAGTTATTGTTAAGGAGGAAGTAGCTTGTTTTGGACACGCCGTTTTACCTAGCGAGAGCTTTGTATTCTTTCTGAGTTTTAGTTAGCCTAAATTGGCCTTTTAAAACAAATTTCATTTTTTCTTTTTCAGGAAAAGGCTCTGAAAATGTCAGGTAAGTTCTGTTTTACCTCCCTTTCACAATTTCCTGGGGAAAAGGAAGGGTTTCCTTTTACCCACAACCTGCTACGTAGTAGCGTTTTGATGTCTGTGGTGAGAACCGTGGGTAGCTACAAATCACCCGTGTCGAACCCCCTGGAATGAATTAGGTTTCAAAAGTGCCAAATCACGAGAATGAAACCTCAAACAATTGTAGTTTTAGTCTTACGTCATTGGATACAGTTAGTATCATAGAGGTCTTCGAATGCCTTACATTTTGATACCAGATTAAGGATTTAATACCAAAAGAATGTTTGTGGTATTTAAACGATTTATTAGAATTATCGAAACAGTTGGAATTGGTTGTTTTACAGAGCATAGACCTCTGACTCGTGTAGAAAATTTGATTCCAGTTCTGAGAGCCTGACAAATTGATTGATGAGCTTGCATCGTGAGTTTTGGCATTCGGAAATCTCCAAAAAGAATGCGGGTAGCTCCAACAACGGGCTGCAGGAATTGAAGATCACCATGGTTTCCGGGATGATAGCACTATCTCTTCCACAGTTACTTGTGTCAAGCTTGAAAATTAAACAGAGACTAAAATGTTACAATTGCTCTTAGTGAAGTTTCTTCAATGCTAACTAATGTCAGGTGTACAAAATATCTCATATTTCTTTTGCAGAAGTCAAAACAGCTTCACTCGAACGACAACACTTTTCACCCAGTGGACAAGTGGATGAAGAAAATCATAATAAATCACTTGAAAAGATCGAAAACGGCTCCGATAAATTACAGGTAATTTTTTCATATTTCTAAAGTTTCAATCAAACCACCTCGGCAAAATTGTTTTTCATATTTGCTACGTACGAAAATTTGCTTGATGCAAATTATAGGGTAGGTTTGCCAGGTCCATCTGCAAGGACTACAGTAGAAATTTAATTGTAAGGACCTTAGCCATTACAACTGACATTAAGACATACCTGCTCATTAGAAGATGAGTTTAGTTGTGAATATGACGTTATCTGTGCATCCTTTTTCTGACAACCAGGGGTAGAAAAAGTAACCGAGAACATGAGCATTGCTTGCAGAGGATTCTAATTCTAAATTTTTCAAAGATTTCAAGCAAAACTATGTTTCGTGAAACAAGTAGCCAATGTGTTTTTTCAGGAAATCTGTATCCTTTCTTGTTTTTCTTGTGCTGGAAGGAAGGATACAGATTTCCTTAAATTATCCCTCCAGCCCTGTCAACAAGCTTACCTTTCTTCTCTTTCCAGGACAAACGAACGACGCCTACAGCTGCCGAACTACGTGCAATGGAGGCTGAGAAGCGAGCGGCATGGAGGCAAGCTCGAATGAAAGCATTAGAAGAAGACGCCATAAAAGCACAAGTTGTAATTGCACAGGTTAAAGCACTTTCATCCTCCTCGTTGGAGGGGTCTTCTGTATCAGACACTGACAGACCAACAGAAAACTCGCTGTTTAGTTGAAATATGCGGTAGCGTAATTATATGTCCTTTGGTCATTATGCGTAAATCGTATGCGTAAATGGTCCTGTGGACAGAAGGCGAGTGCAATGGCTCACATGCACTGTGTTATGATTCGCTGGATCGCTACCCACACTGGGCGCCAGTAGTGATAGGTGCTGAGAGGCAAGGGTTAGGAGTTCTAGGAAAGTTTGAAGGTAGAATGAAGGTGCATATTTACTGCAACATTTATTGGGTTTCCTGGTACCATATTTGACCATAGTACATCCCTGTTCAAGTAGGCACCCTCGCAGGAAAAAGAAATAGGAAACAGAACGAATAGTCCATATTTTGGACCTATTTCTCCTACGCTGTCGAATCTCCAACAATGCTGCCTAAAACTAATTAAGAGACTTGTTTTGGGCTTTGCAGAACTGTTCATCTGAAATTTTGATGCGATCTTCTGAAGTAGGAAAAGATTTTTATTTTGAAATATGTAGCATTCATGAGTTCTCTCTACCACCTAGATGATCTTAAAACCCAATACTCATCATCATAGGCCATATCATATTTATGAAAATTAGCCTGTTTCCAATAGTCGCATGTTAATTCTAGTGGATCAAATTAACTTTGAGTAGGTTTAGAGGTAAAGTTTTTTTTGTAGATAATATGTATGAAGTGACCCCCCTCCCCCCTCCCCCCTCCCCCAATCAAAATACCTAGTATATTCTCACGTAACATTGTTAAGCAGTAGACCTTTTGGCTATTCTAAAAAGAGTCTAAATCGAACGATATTGTGATACATTTTGTAGAATTTTCGAATGTGCACAAAAGTGATAGAAACTCTAGCTCCACTCAATGGAACCTTTCTTATAAAAATGTATCAAAATATCTCTCGATCCAGACTCTTTTGTAGAATAGCTACAAGGAACGATGATACAAACTAGCAGGCAGTGGTTCTAAGCAGGGTGGGAAAAGATCGGACCATGGGTCCCAGAAAGTATCCTGAGAGCAAGGAACAATAGAAGCAAAACGGAACTTTCTTCGAAATCAAATGTGTATATAAATGGATAAATCAATCATACGCGCCTCCGTCTTACGTCTGCACATCTACGTCAAGCTTCATAAGCAGTGATCGTTGTTTTTAATGTACAAGTTTTTACTCTTGATTTTATTAGCATGCTTTTGCCAATCGGATATATAATAAATGTTTAGGTTTGAAAGCCGTAGAAGAACGATATAAGGGATAGAGATGGAGAGAGAAGGCCTCGCAGAAACCACTTTATCATATCCTCCGCATCTACCGGATTGCTTGCTGCACTGATTGATTAAGATCTGCATTTTATGACTGTTTGCTCGTTTCTCTTAGAGAACCCCCTTTGCCCCTCTTAGTTTTGTGGCTATAGAACCCTTTGTATTTTACAGCACCAAATCGTGGACTTCGTTAGTGATGGTTAGAGTTAGATAAACCTACTTTTTTGTGATTGCAGAATAAGTGAATGCTTTTCCATGCTAGTCTTTGACTATGGGTATAAATTTATCTTGCTTCTAATGGAAGTTTTTATGTTCACTTTTCATAGAGAGAGAAAATTGTCTTTGAACATTCAGCAACGATATTTTTAAAGGCGCAAATGGATGGGTCACGTGATTAAATTTTAAACAATTTCCCCGCTCTTTTTTGCTTACGTTCATAATGGGCCTAGCCTCGTAGCCACGTAGCCAAAGCTACAAGCAGTGTGGAAAACTATCGAGGAATTAATTGCCGTCCTGTTTTAAAGACACTTGGTATTTGTATAAAGTTTCCACGATGGCTGATGGTTTTTGTCTCTGTTGCGTCTTGTGCACTGCCATCTTGATCACCGCTTCCACCACAGCTTTGCTTCGGTTTCATGTAGCGAATTGAATTGAATTTCGACACAACATGTAAGGATTTCGAAAGTGACCCATCCGTGTGCGCCTACAAGAGCCAAACAGAACAAAAACTTGGGTATGGAGTTAGTTTTTCAGCTTCCAAAGCAATGAGTTAGCATTTGCTTTTGTAAGACCTTGTGGGCTAGTGCAATGTGAACAGAAAAGCGTCTTTTAGAAGTAAAGTTATCGATTGTTAGCAATTGAAAGATTTGGTGTTATTTTTGATTGGTTTTAGTTGGTTTTTAGTTTTTAGTTTGTTTTAGGTTTTTATTGATGTTTTTATGATGGAAGCATTCTTCTAAGATCGTACCTTATGGATGGAAATAATTTCCGTGAAATTTAGATCGCTCTGTAAATGTATGCTAGAAGTATCTTGGAAATATCCATTAACTGATCTCTGTAATAAATGTCGCGTTTTTGTTTGTCAAGTTTACTTACTAAAATAAGGGGTGTACATGGGTTAAGAACGAGGAGACGAGGGGGCTGTTATTTTCGTTCCAAGGAACTGAGGACTTACAGTTTCCTTGAGAGGAGAAAGTTCTAAAAACGCAAGGAATCGAGGAGGATTTCTTTAAAATGCGAGGTCCCGAGGAGGGTCGACATTTTACGCCTCATGTACACCCACAAAATGCCTAAAGCCCAAGACGCCAAGCGAGCCAGCAATTTTTGCCAAACATTCGAGATTTGCTCGATTTACGGTCTCGGTTCCAATAACAACAGAGCTTGACGCAAAGACCAAATACTGTTTACCACGCTCTCTGAGATTAGAACTGAGACTTGTAGCCGAGCGGCAAATCACTGACTTTTTTCGTACACCTTCCTTGAAATCACAAAAAGTCACACAAAAAAACCAAAAAATCATAAAAAATCACAAAGAAATGAAGGTGAAGGTGAAGGTGAAGTTGCGTTTTTTAGCGCGAAGCGCTGGGATTGCAGAAGTAGAGAAGACCTCGAGTCCGCGACCCCTTGTCATGACGCTCAAGTGGTGTGGCTCTACCTGGGATCGAACCCTGTCGGCCTGACTGTTCTGGCTGCAAAGTCAGAGGATTACACCACTGCGCCACAACAACTTAAAAAAATCAGAAAAATTACAAAAAAATCGCATAAAATATCACATCAGTGATTTCCCCTCGCTTGTAGCAAGTCGAAAGATTTGCTTACTGAGACGTTCCACACTTTGAACAGTGTTTGATGAAAAGGCTTTTTATCGTGACTTTGCTTTTCAAAGTAGTTTAACAAAGTGGCATGTATGTATGTATGGTATGATCATCCAAAANCGAGTCCGCGACCCCTTGTCATGACGCTCAAGTGGTGTGGCTCTACCTGGGATCGAACCCTGTCGGCCTGACTGTTCTGGCTGCAAAGTCAGAGGATTACACCACTGCGCCACAACAACTTAAAAAAATCAGAAAAATTACAAAAAAATCGCATAAAATATCACATCAGTGATTTCCCCTCGCTTGTAGCAAGTCGAAAGATTTGCTTACTGAGACGTTCCACACTTTGAACAGTGTTTGATGAAAAGGCTTTTTATCGTGACTTTGCTTTTCAAAGTAGTTTAACAAAGTGGCATGTATGTATGTATGGTATGATCATCCAAAAGGACAAAATTACCACCAAAACATTTTGGTATCTTCACAATTAGCATTGCATAGCTAATGGAAACTGCCAGTGAAAGTAAATGAACTGATATATAGCTAGTCTAATAGCACGATAGAACGACACTCACCACTTATGTTCCTATTGTTTTCATCGATCGAGGAAATCAAATAGAATAGGTTATATTTATATTGACCCAGTCCCCCTAGCTAAGCTGCTTTTAACTCCGTTGATTTACTTTTATGTGTCAAGCCAGGAAATCATCTTGGTTTTCCTCCCTTGTTTTTCAATATTGTATTTTATTTATTTTTCTTAGTATCAGTTTTCATATTTCATATCCTTTTCTCTTCTGCACTATAAACAACTTAATTCGACAAGTTTCTAGTGACCAAAATATCAGATGAAAACTTTTACAAATTCAACGTTCACTGATTCTGATTCGCAGCTTTTCGTCAAATTCCTGTTCGATGTCTTTAAAAAGCAAATTTTAACTTTCTTTTTTGTCTCAGATAAATTTTAGCAGGGACGGAATATTAGAAGGGGAATCTCCAATAGCGATGACCCCAATCTCGTTTGGAAACCAACCTCAATTTGGCACGATCCCAATCTAATCTTCCTCCATTTTGATTTGATGATCATATCAAAGAGAACGCCCAACCAAATGAAGGCGAGGTGATACAATTTATTGAGCAATCGTACTGTGGTAATAGTCCAAAGAACATCATTTGACGTCTCATTATTGCAGGATTATCTCGAAGAAAGAATACATTATTAATCTAAGGTCTTCTTTTGAGGCAACAAATCAACACGGACCTGTTAACAGAACATCTGACGGGACGGGCCTAAAAATATAGCCAGAGCAGCCAGTGAGTCGAAGAAGTCCCACGTCCAAAGTGATATTGTTTCAGCAATCCTCAATTGTTATGGAAATTTAATGTAAAATTGAATCATGCGCAATTCACTAGAGTGTGAAGTTTGATCATTTGCCAACTGAGATCTAGATTACGTTGATGGCCAGACATGGTTTGATTCAAAGAGGGAACACGAGTCGATAGTCAGAACACAACGCACTAAAAATGTCGGAACTGTTGGCTAATAACCAAGGCGAAGAGGAACTGTTGCAAGCTGCAAGAAAAGGAGATTTAAATGCTGTTATAGTAAGTGATTTGAGAAGGTTCCTTTCACGAGAACAGACGAGAACCGTGGGTTTGGAGAGAAGAGAGGAATCACCCACAAGAAAACCACAAAATCTGATTTGTGGAAATAGAATGTTTTTACATTATGCCTCAGCATGTGTTATCATGTGAAACACATGTTACAAAACCATTAAGCAACAATCATAATGATGTCATTGTGTACAACAGGTATACAAGTTTGATACAATGACTGTGTCAAAATAGTCCAGTTGCCAGTTGGACGTCTTTCTTTCAGTTGTAACAACAGTAAAACAAAAAAAGGCTTTTTGTAATTAAAAGGAAAAAAAGTCACTGAAAATTCTTCAAAAATCTTGTCTGTTTTTTCAAATAATTCATATTATGCCCCTCGCCTCGCACATAGAAGCAACGCATCATCATCGCTCAGCAAAAATAACGATTCTTTATCATCTATCATTCCTTTGTNACAAATTCAACGCTCGCTGATTCTGATTCGCAGCTATTCATCAGATTCTTGTTCGATGTCTTTAAAAAGCAAAATTTAACTTTCTTTTTTGTCTCAGATAAATTTTAGTCGGAATATTAGAAGGGGAATCTCCAATAGCGATGACCCCAATCTCGTTTGGAAACCAACCTCAATTTGGCACGATCCCAATCTATCTTCCTCCATTTTGATTTGATGATCATATCAAAGAGAACGCCCAACCAAATGAAGGCGAGGTGATACAATTTATTGAGCAATCGTACTGTGGTAATAGTACAAAGAACATCATTTGTCGTCTCATTATTGCAGGATTATCTCGAAGAAAGAATACATTATTAATCTAAGGTCTTCTTTTGAGGCAACAAATCAACACGGACCTGTTAACAGAACATCTGACGGGACGGGCCTAAAAATATAGCCAGAGCAGCCAGTGAGTCGAAGAAGTCCCACGTCCAAAGTGATATTGTTTCAGCAATCCTCAATTGTTATGGAAATTTAATGTAAAATTGAATCATGCGCAATTCACTAGAGTGTGAAGTTTGATCATTTGCCAACTGAGATCTAGATTACGTTGATGGCCAGACATGGTTTGATTCAAAGAGGGAACACGAGTCGATAGTCAGAACACAACGCACTAAAAATGTCGGAACTGTTGGCTAATAACCAAGGCGAAGAGGAACTGTTGCAAGCTGCAAGAAAAGGAGATTTAAATGCTGTTATAGTAAGTGATTTGAGAAGGTTCCTTTCACGAGAACAGACGAGAACCGTGGGTTTGGAGAGAAGAGAGGAATCACCCACAAGAAAACCACAAAATCTGATTTGTGGAAATAGAATGTTTTTACATTATGCCTCAGCATGTGTTATCATGTGAAACACATGTTACAAAACCATTAAGCAACAATCATAATGATGTCATTGTGTACAACAGGTATACAAGTTTGATACAATGACTGTGTCAAAATAGTCCAGTTGCCAGTTGGACGTCTTTCTTTCAGTTGTAACAACAGTAAAACAAAAAAAGGCTTTTTGTAATTAAAAGGAAAAAAAGTCACTGAAAATTCTTCAAAAATCTTGTCTGTTTTTTCAAATAATTCATATTATGCCCCTCGCCTCACACATAGAAGCAACGCATCATCATCGCTCAGCAAAAATAACGATTCTTTATCATCTATCATTCCTTTGTTCTGAATACAATAAAGACCACCATGATTGATGAGATCACTCATTGTGCTCAGCAGGAGTGGCTCGAGCCATCAAAAGTTCGGGTGGACTAGGTATTGTCCTGAGTAAAATCGTAAAATAGGGTGGACAAAAGCCAATTAGTATACCCAGCCAGTTTTACTGCATTTTCCCTTAAGAGAGAGCAATGATTCGAGGATAATGGAGTGGATGTGTCCATCCATATGCTGGCACCACTGGGGTCGATTTCGGCTTGTCAAAACGTTGGGCTTTTCATAACACTTTGTAGAACTTTCTGTTACAAAAAGCCCAGTTTTTTTAAAATATGTGTTTCAAAGAGTCTGAATCAACCCTACAGTTTCTCAGATTATCAACCTCGGACATTATCCAGTTACCCCCAATCAACCTCTTTATGGCTCTAAGTCCAAGAGATATAATGTATGATTTGATTATATACAATTTGCACTGAAACAGTAGCAGCACCCTCAGTTAAAGGGGTTGTGGCCACCTTACAACATTAATTTCGAGAAAGTACATAGATATATGTGGGAAAAACCCTGCTGCACTTTCAGATATCTGAGAAATGAAAGTTGGCACTTGTCAAAAAGGCAGTTTCAGGTGATTTAATTTTTTTTTATAGAGACTTACAAAGCGAGCTGATGATGGTTCATTACAAGTGGATATAAATTGTAAAGGTTGGTTCGTTAAAATTTGGATATTTACTTTCCTTAAAAACATTCTCCATAGTGTAAGAAAATTAAAGATAGCACAGAAATAGTCGTACGTGAAAAATCTCTATAAAAAGAAATTGCTAAAAATGGTAGGCTATGAAAATGTGGAGGAAACGAGGAAGTACTATGATTTCTGTGAGAGGTTATTTTGGCGGAGGAGATGTTGTGTAAGTATAAGAAGGTGATGGCGAAATTTATATCAATTCTTGTTTTATCCTGTTTGATTGTTGCAAAATAGCCTTATTGTCAACATTTATTTTATATAATTAAATTTTCTCCTTGCAGGCAAAAGCAAATCCAATCTTGGATGGAGCCCCCTTCATTTGGCAGCTTATTTCGGACATGCAACTGTAGCAGAACTTCTCCTTACTGTAAGTGGCATCACAAGATCATTAAATTGTGCCTAACAATGCATGTTAATTGTCTCTATATTAAATCTACTTCATGTGATAAAGATTCAACTACGCTTGCTTGTATTGTTCTTGCCTGGACCACAAATGCAAAGTGAATTTTATGATGTATACGAAGATATTGATAAAAGATAAAATATAAGCCTTGAATATTATGATTAGACGTTTCATTTTCTGATGTTTATATATATATAATTTGATTTTTCATTTCTTCATTCCAGCAAGGTGCAGATGTGAACAGTTTGAATGGAATGGGTGACACGCCACTTCATAGAGCAGCATTCACAGGAAGAACCGTAAGAAGCCAGTTGTTCTCTTTTAAAATTTCTGTTTTGATTTCCTTTCCAACTGCTGCATTATCTTTCTTTCTCATTCTTAACTAGAGTAGATAGTCTTGATAGATTTCTAACTGTTTCCTTACACCAAAATTTTTTATTCCCTTAAAATTTAAAGAAAAATGAATAATATTTTAGGAAACTGATGTTAAGCTCCTTTTTAGAAAGCATTCAGTACAAGGAAAATGTTTCCTTTATTTTCGTTTATGCTTTAAGGTTTGTAGATAGGCATTTTGCGTTCCATGAATTATTGTTCATGTTCTTTTGAAAGGTTAGGAAATACTTTCTTTGTTTTCAGGATGTAGTACTGCTTCTGTTGAAGTTTGGTGGTGGTGTTTCAATAATTAATGGGGAAGGACGCACTCCTCTTCAAATGGCAGATGATGAAGAAGTTCAGAAACTCATTAAAGGTTGGCTTCATGGATTCATTTCATCTATGTTAAAAACTGCCATTGTTTGTTCTATGGCTGCATATCATATTCCATCATTTCTCAAGATTTTGCTGCTGTTATAACATAGATCAATTTGCTAACCATAAGGGCTGAGAACATAGCATTTGGCAGATATTCCCAGACAGTTTTTTCATTCCAGATTGTCTGTTAGATAATTTGCACAAAAATATGTTTGTTTTTTCCTGTCAACCAAGCATTTTAACAGAAATGATTTCTCCTTAATTTTAGCTTATTGATTCTTCTGCATTCTTCTCATATATCTTCATTGCTTTTTCAAGCTGCTGAAAAGTCACAGAAGCACTTATACAATGAAGAACTTCTCAACGGATCAAGAGAAGGCAACAAGGAGAGAGTCAAAGAANTTCTCAAGATTTTGCTGCTGTTATAACATAGATCAATTTGCTAACCATAAGGGCTGAGAACATAGCATTTGGCAGATATTCCCAGACAGTTTTTTCATTCCAGATTGTCTGTTAGATAATTTGCACAAAAATATGTTTGTTTTTTCCTGTCAACCAAGCATTTTAACAGAAATGATTTCTCCTTAATTTTAGCTTATTGATTCTTCTGCATTCTTCTCATATATCTTCATTGCTTTTTCAAGCTGCTGAAAAGTCACAGAAGCACTTATACAATGAAGAACTTCTCAACGGATCAAGAGAAGGCAACAAGGAGAGAGTCAAAGAACTGGTGAGGATTTTTTCAATAGATCTTGATTTATTTTAAATCATGTTTGGTTCAAATCAACATTTTGTTTAAACAAATTTAAATTCTTGTATTCTGAGGTGGCTTTAACTGGGTTTGTTTCCTCTTCTTAGCTTGCAAGACCTACTCCTCCAAATATCAACTGCAGAGACCTGATGGGCAATACACCACTGCATTGTGCTGCCTACAGGTGAGTACTGTATTACTGTATGTATTTATTCCCCCGCTCACAATGACATACTCTTTGTATTGCAAAATTTGATAAGTCTACAATGTTAACCTCCAAAAAGGCTCAGCCCATCACAGAGATATGCGCTACTTACGCTACATTACATTTACATTACCCAACTTACATTTTATTACATATGTTATGTTAAAAGAGTAGTAATTGGTTTAAAAGGGCACTAGGTCAATAACTTTTTCTGGGCTGCATGACAATACATACATACTACGGTTATGCATACGTAATTTGCAATTTCAGGCATCAAGGAAAGTAGTCCCCAAGCCCCTATTTATTGAATTTTTGAGGCACCGCATATAAACAGTAGAAGCAACAAAAGAAGGAAGAGTGTGTTTGTGTGTAGTGCACAATTATTTTATTATGTTAGGGGAGGCCTTTTTAAGAATCTTTGTTGATAAAAATTATGATGCCCTTATAAACTATTAAGTACACCTAGAGAAGTTAGATATTAGTAACTAAATAAGTTCTACATCTTGTTCAGAGGCCACAAAGAAGTTGNTCTTTGGCTGTGTACTTGTTCTAAAATGAAAATATGAATTTCTGATTATGGTGTACACACACGAGTTTTACATCCTTTGTTTCCCAGAAAGAAAACAGACCTTCGTTGTGTTGTCTTTAACCATAATATTTCTGAAGCAAAATTCCAGGTTTCCATTTTAGTAATATGTGGTCACAAGAATTGAATCTTATTTAAAAATCGATTTATTTTGTAACAATTATGTCTTGAGGCTTATTATGGCTCATGGAATTTCAATCGGAGCTACGTTTTGACAGAAAGCTGCTTCAGGGTTTAAAGGCTAAAGGCGCTTGTTCAACCAGCAGCCTTTGCGCGTAGAGCTCTATTGAAGCAGCCATCTTCGTAGACCAAACAAATGTTCATTTTCGTAAAACAGAGCACACAAAGGACCATGGTTGGATAAAAGCCTTTAATGTCATAGCTAAAATATTCTACCTTTGCTACAAGGCACTTTTAAGTGAATAGCTAGAGGTAAAACAGTTGTGAAGTTAACATTCCGACAGAATTAAATCATGCGACTCCTTGTAAAAATCTGTAATCTTCTTCCATTAAAAATTTGATTTCTTTCCAGGTTTCTGAGTGCTTCTTTGATACTTTATCACATGAAATAATTCCTTTTGATTCTTTTATTTGTATGTGTTACCCCCCCCCCCCCGCCCCCTTGTGTTACAGTAATGTCCCGCATTTACGAAACCCACTTTTTTACCTCATCCTATCGTTCTCCCTTATTTAGCCTATTGTGGTTCTGTTGTTTTTGCAAAAATTCAGGGTCTGAGTTTCTTGTAAGTGGCTTCACTGTATTATGAACTCGGATATTGAGATACTCGAAGAAGCCTGATTTCATCATTGCAGCTTATTTTCATTAAATTTATATGGTCTTCATCATCATCATCATAAATTTATTTAAAGTAGGCTAAAAAAGGAATAGCTAGATTACAGGTAATTAAAGCCTACTATTTACATTTTACATAATTTACAATTTGAAAATAAAGCTATTAAGGTGGCAACTGAATATATCAAATCTATCCTGTTAGAAACCCAACTTATTTGCGGGGTTTGGTTAGACTGACGACGTGATTCCTTGTATTCGTTCAATGCTTTCAATCTCATTTTATTTCTCTTATTTCTCTCATTTTAGTCTCTGTTTTGAAGCTGTATTGTTATGAGTCTCAGTTTGAAGCCATAATATCATCCAATTCAATGCGGAAAACGGAGACTCATGTAATCAGTCTAGGGTTTGATGTTAATTTTATACTATTTTGCATTAAATTTTCCTTTTGGTTTCAGGGTAGCCATCGAGTGATCGAAACAGATTCAGATTTGGAAGACTTCGAAGAATTCTACGATGCTCCTTTGGAATTCATGGACAGTTTCGAACGATCTGTTCAAATGTCAACAGAAGTGAAATTTAATGGAGACTCAAGTGATTCTGATGCTAACCCTGGTCGAAACACCCCGGAACCTCTTCGTAGACTGGCCTTACGACAAGCAAAATGCCAGAATGGTTCTGCTACATCTGAAGATCAGGATTTTGTGGACAATTTAGCGAGTGGAAGTTTCTCATCTAGTGTCGATAAAATACAACTAAAAAAGTCCAAATACAGGTAAATACTGAATCAATTTGAAGGCCGTATTCTTTGTTTCTTGTGACGTCTCCCAAAAACTGTAATAGGACTTTAAAATATGATCTCTCCAGCTCATATAGTGTAATTAAAAAAGCAAATTTTCCTTTCCCAGGTTGCATTTTCTGTTCCATGCCCCTTGCTACTGAACTACTGGACGACTGGATAAAACCCAAAGACTTAGGGCCTTCAAATTGATTTAAGAACCAAGGAGGAAGCAATAAATGTATTTAAATTGTCCTCGCTTATAATGGCCATAATATTTCTTATTTTAGAACTCGACTTCCACACAATATGCATTCTAGAAGTGAATTCAGCATTTGGACCGTTCTCAAACAAACAGTAGGAAAAGTAAGCCATTAATCCTACTTTATTTATCGGAGCAAGTGCATTTAGTTTGTAGATAGCCTTAAAGACCCTCTGCTAACCATGAGGCTTTGCGTGCTGTGCATGAGAAAAAAGCACAACACCGGCCTAGCATCAGAGACTTTCAGATAATCTGAAAGTCCATTTGCAGTGAATTCTGGGATAGCAACAGCGTGCAAAGCCACATGGTTAGCAGAGGGTCTTTAAATACTGGAACCATAAGACTTTCCAAGAAGTTATATTCCGAAGGCTCCTTTACAGATAATGAACATACCTGTTCTCTTTCTTCTCGTTACCCAAAAACAATTGGCAAGAGTCGTAAATGTCTTAGAGCATTGAACTCATCTTGGTCTTCTTTAAAACATGTAACAAGAGGACTGGTGAAGTCTGGCCTGGAGGGTCCTTGTGTAATACACAAGCTGTTATTGAGTCTTTCGAAAGTTATATGAGACTGTGCTTCCTCGGTTCTTCCTACTTCGCCCTGCAATTCTCTGGCTCCTGTCTGGAGGTTTTCAGACAAGAGCTATTAATTATCTAACTTTTCTCTTTCTTGTGTCTTTTTTCAGGATCTAACAAGAATTGCAATGCCAGGTAACTTAGACCATTGTTTACTTTTTAATTCCCTTGAACTCAGTTGGGGAGCAGCATTTTCATGGGTCACTCAGAATAACAACGTTTATCAGGTATAATAGATTTATTTGATCTCATTTGGTGATATTTCGGAAGCCGGTTTTGAAAATGCTTTCTTTTGTTTTTAGAAAATTCTATTGGGATTACCGAAATGTCGAAATCCAGGTTTTTAAGGGCATTTTGGTTCATCCAATTTGATCCTCTTTGGTTTCTCGGGCTTCATATTCGACAAGCTAATTATATGAAATCAATTTAGTTTAGACTGGTCAAAATAGTAACGTTAATTTGCTTAAATGTTCGTTTTGTGCAAAGTTTCCATAATGACCTCCAGGAACCTAAACCCATTTTTAAGTCAAGAATAATTTGCATTTGCATAAATGGCTAGCCTGCGTGCAGAATATACTTTGCCACTGCGAAGGAGTGCCAATAAAGTCTGCACGGAGGCTAATAGATGGCCTGCACAATCTGCAATCTAGTATTGAAACTTGGAGTACATTGAGGTTTTTGTTGAGGACGGTGGTGACCTTGGGAGGCTGTGTAGTGGGGAATGAATGCTAAATTCTTCACTTACTCGTTCATGGAATTCTTGGGCTACCGTAGAATTCTTGGAATTCTTGAATAGATAAAGCGGGCTTTGCTGTAGCTTTTTGTGGCATCTAACAGAGCAGGGCTTCTGCATAATAGACCATCTCGCTATTAAAAGCTTCCCTTCAGATTTTCCCTTCGGATTTTCCCTTCGGATTTTCCCTTCAGATTTTCCCTTCAGATCCCTGTGGTTTGCCTTGGAAAATAACCAGGAAAATGTTACTCAAAGCCCTATTGCTGAGAAGCTAAATGTTTGCGATCACCATAAAATGGCGTCTTTTTCACATCCTTTTGCAACTTTTTACTTTGTAATGAAATCTTTTTGAAGAGGATACTGCACTAACGTTTTAACAAATTTTATGTTTTCCTTTGCAGTGGTCTTCAATGAACCTTTATCTTTCTTGCAAAGAATTGTCGAATATGGTGATTATATACATTTAGTAGCTAAAGCAGCACAGACTGAGGATCCAGTTGAGAGGATACAGGTACAACACCCTATTTATTGTTGTTTACTTCAAGCAAGGTTAATATATGCTTTATTTGCAGAATTATTCTTTTTTCAGTTTATTTTTAANTTGCACCCATATTTCTTCGCCATTCCTTGCAGCACAGACTGAGGATCCAGTTGAGAGGGTACAAGTACAACACCCTATTTATTGTTGTTTACTTCAAGCAAGGTTAAGATATGCTTTATTTGCAGAATTATTCTTTTTTCAGTTTATTTTTAACTCCTCGCTCCAACGACGAAATAAGTTAGAAAGGCCTCAGTGTGCTAAATCGTCGTTTTGCACCCAAATTTCTTCGCCATTCCTTGCAAATTGGATAAATATATCTTTGCCTAACTTTTAAGCTTGTTACAACTCTCTCTCTAACAAATTTGTTTATTTTTACATTTTTCCATCTTTACGAAAGCTAGCAAAAATTTGTTGTAACAGATAATTATCGAAAGCATTAGCCATCAGATGAGCAATGTTATCAGCACTTGTTTGTTATTTTGTTGTAAATTATGTCTTTGTTATAAACGGTTAAGAAACAAAAGTTCATTTTCTAATGACCCTGGAATTTTTTTCTGATATTTAAAACTTCACAAAGTTTATTGATAAATGTGGAAGAATTATTCCTGGATTTTCAACAGTTTTCTTTACTTTTCTAGCTCATCGCAGCATTTGCAGTTAGTGCGCAAGCGCCTAACAATGGTAGAATTGGAAAGCCTTTTAATCCATTGCTTGGTGAAACATATGAATTAACCAGGTAAGATAGCTCTTCATGCAGACGTGCCGAACTTGCTCTCAGCAAACTGCAAACCGTTATCTGCCTGCTCGTAAGGTATGCAATCAATCAATCAATCAATCAATCAATCAATCAATCAATCAATCTTATCTAGGCAGCTTCATACCTATATTTAAGTTTCAAAAACCATAATTTAAAACACACTTACACTGTATTAATGTTTTTTAAATTATTACAGTGTAAGTGTGTTTAAAATTATGGTTTTTGAAACTTTAATATAGGTATGAAACTGCCTAAATACAATTTGTCATATAACACACGGGATCTCATCAAATCATTGGCTCAAAACACCAGTGACCGAAAACAATCAATCAATCAATCAATCAATCAATCAATCAGTGGATCGATTGATCAATTAATCAATCAGTTATTCAGAGAATCTATCATTCTATTCTATCCAATCATTCCGCAATGGAACAACTAAATTTTTGAGGCAGTTGAAATTTCATTGGCAGACCCAATCATTTATGTTCAGTACTTTATTGTTTCTCAGATATAATGACCCAAGATTCGGTACAATCAATCAATCAATCAATCAATCAATCAATCAATCAAAACATGAATCATGCATCAAGAAATAAATCTATCTTTCAAGCAAGTGGCCAGTTAATACCCCATTAACACTGACACAGTTAAACCAGCTTTATCTAAACCAGGTTAAATTTCAACCAATCAAATGAATTATATTTGCTGGATTGACCAATTAGAATGCAACATTTGATAACCTGGTTTAGATAAGCTGGTTTAACTTGCAAGTTTGAAGGAGTGTAAAACCAGTTAAGATTTCAACACATAGTGATGAGAAATCCTGTTTATATTGTTATGCCGTTTCTTTTCGATCTTTCAGGGAAGACAAAGGAATTCGATTAATAGGAGAACAAGTCAGTCATCATCCACCAGTCAGTGCATTGTATTGTGAAGGGGAAGGATTTAAAATGTATTTATCCATCGAAATAGTTCTTAAATTTTGGGGCAAAGATATTGAAGTCAGAAATAAAGGAGCTTTAACAATAGAAATACCAAAGTAAGTATCGTCAGCAACCCTTTGATTAATTTTATGTTTAGATTTCAATATTCCGATGTTATTTTGTTTATTTTCCTCGAATTGGTTTGATAGTATCCTTGTCTTAAAAAAATTGATTCATTCCTGATCCGTTTTTGCTTTGAAAAAGAAATATCTTAAAATAGGTGTAAAGGTCCCTTAAATTTTTCATAGTTTTTTTGTGGTCTGTGAAATCTAATTGGAGCAATTGATTATTTATAAGCCTCTCAGTTTCTCTCTTGATGCAAGATTTCGTAAATATTAGATTCTTCTAGTAAAGTATGTTGACAACGCTTTTATTTGCCATACTAATTCTGTAATGTTTCCACCGAACTGTAGAAAATGCCATGCCCCTCTCACGCCACTGAGGATTCCAACGAATTACTTCCAGCCGTCAGTCGTTACTATTTGTCAGTGACATGTTACCACCTCTTTTGAGAAACTGTTCTTTTGAGCAGACGATATGACGATATGATATTTGATTAATTTGGTAAAGTATCTACATATTTGATTTATCTTTTTAGATACAACGAATCATATACATTTGGACCCGTTCAAACGGCTGTACATAATATCATTGTTGGCACAATGTGGATAGAACTGGTAAGAGATTGTTCATCCATTCTTTCATTCTCTCATTCATTTTTTCTTTCTTTCCTTCATGCATTCATTTATTTCTTCATTCATTCATTTCTTCATTCATTCATTCATTTATTCATTCATGCAAGTATAAAGTTGATCAAATTTTCAATGCTAGCCAATCAGCTTCATCCTTTTCATTCCCTTTTCAACAAGATTTCTGATGAAAATTTCTGATGTGAAAATTTCTCTCTGATTTAATTTTTTCATTCGCAACTTTTTCATGTTTTGTTTTCAGATTGGTACAGTAGATATTGTAAGCCACGGTTCTGCACATAGATGTTTTATGAATTTCAAACCTGCTGGATGGTTTGGTAAAGATCTCAATCAAGTTGAAGGATATATTGCTGATGAAAAGTGAGTATACCTCATCTTTCTTTAGGGTAGAAATTTAAATTAGTATTGGGCCGCTACTAGACTATGAACTGCAGTCTGCTTGTCTCTAGCCTATTAGCACTTCCTGCCCTTTTGACTCGAACCTTTCTGTTACTTTTTGCTCTTTGAATTCCGATGAGAAATGACAAGACAAGACAAGACAAAGCACAATTTACTCTACCTCAAACGACTCGCAGCATGATATTTGGTCTCTGTTGCAAAAGTTTTTTAATGTTCCTGTTAGTAAGTATTTTTTTGACATAAATGCTGCTAAATATAGCATTTCTACCCGTTTTTGAGTTGATTTGATTTGATTTCAAATATTTAAGGAGGGTAGCCCTTCAGCAATACTGATTTTCAAGGGGCCCTCCATTACAAAATTTACAAAAATTAAAATACTATTATGACCTAAAATAACCTAATACAATTCAATTTCTAATATATTAATAAAAACCCTTTAATCTAAAATAAATAATTACAATAAAAGAAAATCCATATGGCAAACACATTATTTACAGCAAGCTACCCCTATATACGTTGTTTAAATCCGTTTAAGGAGGATGCCAGCTTACACTCAGCTGAGAGGCCATTCCAAGACTTGGCACCTCTAAACGAAAAAGATTTCTGTCCATTTTTGGAGTTTTTCTTTGGTAACCTTAGGTCAGTTGCTGTATTCCTAAGATTTCTAGAGGTCAGCTGGGATGTTTTTGTGAAAAGATTACACATGTATTGTGGAGCCAGCTCATGCAGAGATTTGAAGACCATAATATTAGACTCACTAGCAATTAGTTCATCAATGGTCTTCCAACCAAGCTTTTTGATAAGTGGCTGGCCCGGGGTATCAAAGCTGCTGCCAGTTACAATACGGGCAGCTCGGTTTTGCAATTTTTGCAGCTGGTTGATCTCAGTGACACCACAGCAACCCCAGACTGAACAACAGTAGCGGAAGTGTGGCTCCACAATACCTGTGTACATGGTCCTAAGAGTTTCTTCTGGCAGAAAGGATTTTGAATGCTTCAAAAAGCCAATTGCTCTTGAGACCTTGGAA
>REGM01000043.1:704630-726522 GCA_004194415.1 Aurelia aurita
CAAACATTTATTTGTTACGCAAGCTAGGTATCTAGGAGCTATACAGCTGATGTTGGCCTGCTATATAGGCAAATGTGTACCATGCATATTATAATTACGTGGAGAATACAGATAATTGAGGTTAGGCTGATTTTTGATGGCTAGAAAGAGGGCGTGCTAAGGATTTGCAAATAACGAATGATTATTCATTGACGTTTTTAGCTAAATTAACACAGTTTGTCCATTTTTCGAAGCGCTGTCTGTATCAGAATGCATTTGAATAAAATTTCTTTCGTCTCAATGTGTCTGTCTTTTTCGTTAGTATGAACACTTTGAATTGCAGTAACAGAACTTTTAATAGCATTTTGTTAAGAACTTGATACTAGAACTTGTCACTAATGGTTCAATAGCTAATTTTATTCATAAACGAGCTTTCTCTTATCGAAGGAACTCGAATTTAGATATTTTGGTATTTTTTTATCGTAGATGTACAGCATGACTGAATTTGCAATGTCTCTAAATGAAATACGAAGTGAACATAAAACTACGGTATGCATCTTTGTTTGATTTGTCGAGACCTTAGTGTTATTATTGAAAATATGAAATATCTGTCTTATAAATCAGATACCACTCAATGTCAAGATATTATGAAAAGTACGTTTATTTGAAGTTAAAACAACGGTAAATAGTTTATTTTCGTTTTGTGAATTGTAACATTTTTATTTATATAAAGCAATATTAGTCAAACAGTATTTGTTTCTGATTCCATACTACAGTTCACTCTCATTGGACTTTAATTGCCTCGCCTTTCTTTGAATTGAAAGCTTCTCTTGATTTCTATTTAGATCGCACCAACAGACTGTCGACTTCGACCTGATATACGAGCTCAAGAGAATGGAGATATTGGTGAGTTAGGAGAGGGGGAAATATTTGCTAATTCTCCGCACCTTCTTGATGTTACTTATCGAGGAAGCCCTCATAAATCCTCGCCCTGATTTTTTTTTACAAGTCAGGCTATTTTCATGTTATGTTCAACTCAGGGACATTTCAGCATCCAATAACATTGATAAATGAGGTTCTATTCTCTAAATTGAGGTTCTATTTTTGTCGTCTCATTTGGCTTCTTTGTTCTGAATATATATTCATTTTTTTGTTATTTATTACAGAATTAGCTGCAAACGAGAAATACAGGCTAGAAGAAAAACAAAGAGCAGCTAGAAAAGAAAGAAATCAGAAAGAAGAAAAATGGAAAACACGGTATGATGTGATGTGAAAGTCCCTATTTGCTTAGAACTATGAACATGACACTTCTGGGAAAATATTTGTTATGAGAATAGTTTGTATCCCAAGATTGCTGATATGGCTTCGATGAAATGGGTGCTGTGCAAGAGCACCAAAGTTACTCCTGTAGATCATTTGCCACTGCTGTTGTTTGTACCTGTATGAAATGTATCCAGACCTTGGGGGCATCTGGACCTATCATCTGACGGAGACGTACCCATAATTCTGCAAATTTTTGAGAATTTTAGGGTCATAACCTCGCAAATTTAATGAAAATCTTGGGCATAATTCCACAAATTATGAAACAATTGTTGTAATTCCTATACTTTTGCCAATCTTTCTCCAGAAAAGCACCCATAATTCCACAAAATGTCTGAAAATGATACCCATAATTCCGCAATTTTTTCAAAAAAGTACCCCTAAAAATAGCATGTCCCCGTACAAACAACCAACATACCAAGATACCCCCACGAGATTCATACCATAAGAAGAAGTTTCCATGCAACTGTAGCGAGAATCAGCAGCTATCTTATTGTTATTAAAATTGGCCTCAAGCATGTTGTTCAGTCTTTTAGCCTGGATTCCATAGAAACTCTTTCTGCTCTTTATTGCTCTTTTTGATTTGCGTTGCGCTTTAAAACCAAAAAGATCATCAAGAGCTCCAAATGGAAACGCATTCCAAATATATAAACGAGCAAGAAAGAGCAGCCAAAAGCAACGGAAAGCTAGTGGAAACACTCACCTAAACCCAAAACAACAATAACAGCAACAACAGCAACAACAACAACAAGCAAGAAAGATAATTGCGAAGACGAACCACGAAAAACCAAAACGAGCATTAAAGAGCAACAAAAATTGAAATGGAAACCAGGCTTTATCAAACATTTAAATGATCTAATCCATTTTTATTTCTGTTTCGTTTGTAGATGGTTTGAATTTGAAAAGAATAAATGGACTGGAAAAGATGACTGGATTTACAAAGATAAATACTACGAACGTGATTGGTCAAATTGTCCAGATATTTATTAAAATGTGATAAATTAGGCCATCATCGTCGTCGAAGTCCCAAGAGGTTGTCCCTCTCAATATCTGACTTATTGGAAGTCACATGATATGGTTAACTCCACAGTCACAATTGACTACAGATATCAACACTCCACACACCCAACACTATTTCCTTACGTTTGCAACACCCATCTTGAGGGGCAATTCACTCCAAAAATCGCGTATCTTTTCATAGAAAATCCTAAGAAATCTTCAAAATTCCCAAAAATATCGAAAAGTCTTGAAAATCTCGAAAATCTTTACAAAATCTTAGAAATTCCAGAAAAAATCTTCGAAAAATCCCAGAAATCTCCCCAAACAAATGATACAAATTTTCAAAAAATCTTTTGAAAATTCTTTGAAAATTTAAAAAATGTTTTATATCCTCAAAGATCTTGCGAAATGTCGAAAATCTTTGGAGATCTTGAAAAATAATGAAGATCTAAAAATCTCAAAGTCTTCGAAATCTTAAAACGTCTTTGAAAATCTCATAAAAAATCTCAAAAATCTTTGAGAAATCTGAGAGATTTTTTAAATCCGAAAATCTCGTACGCTATTTTTGGAATGATTTGCCCCTCGACGCATCCAACCTTCCATTTACTTATTTATCGAATTATTTAGTCAATTTCCTATCATTTATTTGAAGATGTGAAGTAATTTCTTATCTATCCAAGTGTGGTACTATTTTACGCATAGGGCGTGAATTTCGTCTGTTTGCCGTTCAAGTTGGCTTCCTACGACATATAGGGGTAGCCTCTTCTGAAGTTATTGTTTGTTGCTCTACTATCCTTTGTGGCCTAAAATGTCATCAGGTAAAGGACGTTTGAATATTTCTGTACAATAGTTGTCTTCATGATGCTTCAGACTGCCTGTAGATGAGAACCGACTTGATGATAGGACATAGGCTGGCCTAACCATCCTCAGAGCAGGGAATCGACTTTAATTTGTAGGACCTATCCAAGACATGAATGCAAATGGATTTGTTTAAGGAGGACCTTGTTTGATCCCAATTTTGCCATTTGTACTTGTAGGTACCCCTGAAGTGCACCATTAACAAACACGTAAATAGATTTAGTTTGAATTGCAGTTATCTCGTTCATCGTTGGTTCAAGAACGACTGAATCCAATACCTAGTTGGATGATTTTGACGAGAAAATGAGGACACTTATTTTTGAATTGGACGATTTAGCAGAAAAATGTAAGCCTGGGATAGCGAATTAGATTTGTCATAATTTTTTAATTAACAGATTTATGAAAAAAGTGTTAAATAATCAATTTTTTTATTTAGATTTTGGGCTTTCTTGAGTTGGATTATGTGATAATTAATCAGTTTCTGTAAGAATAAAATATGAGTAAATTGTTTGTTAGTAATTTTAATTTGTCTTTGAATCGTGCAAGAGAGAAAAGAACTGCGTCTTTTTACTTAGAATCTGATATATAATAATAATAATAATTAATTTCTTTACAGTTGGTGAAAGGAATAGTTTTAAGCAAAACTAATAAATACCAACTATTTACAATACAAGGTGAAAATCTATAATATAAACATAAATATATACATGAATCTATATACACATCATCTGCAGATGTTGCAATTGCACGTATCTCCCTTCCAGCTCTTAATCATAACTTTGAATCGTTTCGTGTTTTGGGCAATTTTTATTGTGTCAGATAGCGTGTTCCACAAAATGCTTCCTCTAAATGATAATGAATTGTTCCCATAAACTAACGTATTGGTTTTAGGGAGCTGCAGGAGGTTATTTATTCGCAGATTATAGTTGGGATCTTTCGGTTTGAAGAACTCGAGTATGATAGCATAGGCATCAAATCTTTAAAAAGGGTTGCACGATTGGTTAATGCATCTTTCGTTTGATTTAGCTTGCAAGGAACTTCGGGTACTTTGCTATAATTGATCATTGGCAATCTTTGATATCTTGATTATTTTCAGAATTACAGCGTCTTCTATGTCTCAAACTGTTGTGACGTCATCAAATTGCTAAATCGTGAACAAGAGAAGCTATGAATTTCTGCTTACCACCATAGCATAGACCTTCATAAACTATGGTTTTCTTGAAGATCGTACCATTTTTGCTCTATTAATTTAGGATTTATGATGATTTTAATTATTTTCGAAGCTTTTTGCGAATTCTTTCAATAAAAAGAAAAACACAATAATTCTGAATATAATCAAGATATCAAATATTGCCAATGAGCACTTATAACGAAGTACCTGAAGTTCCTTTCAAGCCATTAAATCAAACAAAAGATGCATCAACCAATCATGTAATGTTTTTTAAAGATTTGATTCCCAGATTTGAAACCTGTACTCGGGAACTTCGGAACACCGAAACCGATCTATGCGTCCCGTTTCTACGAACAACATGTTGCCAAAAATGCTTTTCTTTTAGAGGGGCGAAATTGTGGAATGGCCTGGACGCAAAACCAAAACCAAAACCTTCAAACAATTTAAATCCAGTCTTGAAGACTCCAGAACATGAAGAAACCCTTGTAGATCCTTGCTACTATTTTGAACTACTTTTACTTTGTATTTAACTAATTTTATTTAGTGTATTTGAATTGTAAGTTAGGGTTTTATCTTTTTCTTTCCACAGGGCAGTTTGGAAAACAATGTATTTATTTTATAACTTTACCCTGTTTAAAAAAAGTAGTAGGATAAGCGATCAACAGTGGGAATTTGGCGGTACTTGTTGAGGACAATGTTACGACAGAATTATTTTCAACTTGGACACTCATATTCGACTATGTCAACATCTCTGTGCATGCTAGCCAACCTCGTCCCCAGGGCCTTTTATCTCCATCCCAATATGACAAAAGGCACTGGGGACGAGGTTGCATGCTAGCAAATAGCTTTGATACATTTCTTGTAGAAACGACATTGTTCTTGGACTTGTTTATGATAAGCTATATCTTAACAGTATTTTCTTTTATTAAACACAACCTCGCAGTCAATCATTTAAAAAGTTAAAACTTCTTGTTTGTGAAGGTTATTTAAAAAAGAAGGAACTGCAGCTAACCACAAATTGTCTTAGTTCAGCACAAGTTGAGCTGCTGAAGAATGAAATACAAGCTTTCCTTGCCATCAAACATCAGTTCTTCATGTTCAACGTCTTGTAAATAATAGTCCCTTCCAAAATGTAAATCATTCCTTTGATGGGGCAGTTCCTTTTGAAATCTTCAACAGATTCATTGTCTCTTCAAGTCGTTTCTGCAAGTTCGAAACTGTATCTTTTGTACTTTGCTCCATAAATGAAAATTCAGTCGCTTTCAAGGGACTCAGAGCTGGCAGTACCTCATCGCTTGAGCCAGCTTGCAAGTTATCTTGCGATTCAGGATTGTGTTGAGTTTCGTTTGAATTTGCTATGCCAGTTGCCAACATTTCATCTTCATAAACACCTTCCGCTGCCTTAGAGCTTTTATCATCAGAGTCGCTCTCAGAGTCGGTGGCATCGTCAAATGAGTTGTCATGATTTGAATTTCCCGCGTCAATTCTGATTGGTTGAAAGTCAGATGGTAGTGGATTGTTGTCGTCCATATATTTATCAGGGGAATATTGAACAGCATTAGTTTGCTCATTGTTGTGCATAAACTGGTTGTTTCCTAGGCCTCTGAATCTTTTGATTCCATGATCATCATCATTAAATTTAAGCTCTTTAGCAGAATTACGAACTGAGTTAGGTTCTTCACTTTCCTGGCGATTATCGTCGACTTCACTCTCCAAAAAGTCAATTTTCTCCTCCATCAATTTACCACGAGTTTCAAGAAGCACAACTCTAGCAGATAATTCGTTATTCATCGCAACAATATCTTTCAAACATGAGGAAAGCGACTCAACCTGACCTTTTAAATCCTGCACTAAAGCTTCCGTTGCCTTGCAATCGCATTGGTGTCCAGTTTGCTTCAAGCTGCCACCAGATTCGATTTGTTTATCTTGTATGTGGACGATGCTAGCAGAACTTTCACTCGCGGTAGCATACCCTTGTTTAGTTTCGATCCCATTAACCCGTTTGGCTTGACGGCCGTCTCTTTGAAGTTGCCCTTGCTTAGGGGGCTCTTTCCTCTTCCCGAATCCTTCACTTAGCCCCAATTCTTGCTCACAATCATCTCCGGTCACGTGGCTAATCACACCGACTCGTCTTGGGGTTGGTGCTTCAAGATCTACAACTTCGGCCCGACTTGGCCTTTGCTCGGAGTCAATAGTTCCTTGGGCTGTATCCTTCAATGGTGTTACCATCAGAGAGTCACATGGCAATGGAGTTGCATCCTGTGTTGCAGGGGGCTCAGCCCATGCTTTTGGGTGATCAAGACTTGGCAGTGGTAGCCCCATCTGATCGTGAGTGGTCGTCTTAGCCATAAGCATTGGGCCATGATCAGCAGGAACGGGATTTTTGTCTTCTAAGGCAGCATTTTTGAAACTTTTGTTCTCCCTTTGAACATTATGCTTCTTTACGATTCCATCTGACGTTTCCTTAGGATTTCCTGCGTTTCCTTTTGATTTATTTCTATCTAAAAATGATTTCGTGTGATTCGAAAACCCATCTTTAGGAACGATCGACGCCCTTTTACTCCCTGCTGGCAGCTTGCTCTTCTTGACAAACAATTTATTCTTCTCTCTGCAAAACCTCACGATGTTTGTCAGCACAATAACCTTACATTCTGCAAAACCAAGTGCGAGGAACTGCTCTTTTGTCAGGTTCGGCTTATGAGAGAACTCTTGCCTCAATATTTTGAAAACAGTCTCGACAAATTTCAGGTCTGTTCGGCCATATAAATCGTAGTTTTTATTAACGAAATAAGATGCTAATTCATGGGAATAGTCGAGTAACGCGTAATGAATTATGGGTAAAAATGCTGACGGTATACCATGTGTTAGCGCATTATAATCAATTGATTGATAATCATAGGAGACTTGCTTCAGTTCTGTGATCAGCTTACGAATGTTATTGGTGATGTCACCAGTCGCCATTTTCTTGAGAAATTAGCAATGCCTAAAAATGAGAATAACATTAAATGTTTGCCTTTTCGTTACTTTTAACCTTTTTCTTCAGTACTGTATACTTTATGTTTACTTTATCTAAGACTCTATAAGCATTAAACTCTGAACCTAAACTGTTTTCTTTATTTTCGGACTTTTAACAGGCCTGATACCTTTCGGGGACTCCTCCCGGGACTCCTATAATCGGATATATTTTTGAATAGACGAATAGTATTTTTCTCCATTAAATATCTAAACCAGAGTATCAGGCAAGATCAGGCATTAGATGGATTATGCTCCAGACTATGCTCAATTTATGACGAAACAAGTAAAACAGACAAATTAGAATGCTGTACAGATGGGAAGAATTTCAAAAATATATGAAAACATTTTTCATGCAAACGTTGCAATTTTCATCTTTTTATCAGTAACTGTTGCAGTTTTAGTATATTTTTTAAATTGTATTAATTATCTCATATACTAAGTAACAATTGGTTCATGATTTACCGTACAGATTGGAAAATATAGCCAGCATCCGAAGAAAAAGGTGTTGTGGCGCTGTGGTGTAATCCTCTGACTTTGCAGCCAGAACAGTCAGTCCAGGCGGACAGGGTTCGATCCCAGATAGAGCCCCACCATTTTGAGCGTCATGACAAGGGCACAGTGATCCAGAATTGCAAAATAAAGGAATAAATGGCAAAATATGAAGTTTTGAATTCCAAAATCATTTTATATCATCGTTATTAAGTACACCCTGGGGGTCAGTGTACACTAAAAAGAATTAAAATCGGTCAAGAGACAGCGGAGATACTGATTTTTGAAATTTGGCCTAATTTGTTGTTTGTTTACATTACTGTTTCCGGAATAGCAGTTTTTGTAGAGCATTTTTCAAGTTATCATTTCGCAGCTCAGAAGAGTCAGAAATTATTCATTTTTGTCTCATCTTAAACTACCAATCATGTACTTTGAAGTAATTGCAATATATTTATTAATTTCGTTATTTTTGATACTTTTTTAAACAATTCGATAATGGCGGTTTTTTGAGAAGTTAAGGGGCCTAAAAAGTTAACTGCAAAATTCAACGCTAAGTACAAAAAATGGGAGGAAAAGGGAGAAATCCAGATAAATTCTATAATTAAGAACCATTCTCTGTGCACATTTCTGCCAAAGGGTTCGTAAAAATTCGTAGCCAAACTTTTTTTATGACAATTTGTAATGTTCTATTGGAACCTTTTGATTTTTTAGATTTTTAGATATTTCGTACAATTTTTTCTATATAAGTCTAGTATGGGGATTTACAACTTCCTAATATCATATATATGGTTCGGTCACAACAAAATCAATATTTGCACCTGCTTACAAAATGTAATGTTGCATAAAATTGATGATTTTTGCAATTCTTTCAATTCACTATGAGGAGTAAAAAGTAAAAACGCAATTTTTCATCAAAAAGCTATCTTAAGGCGCGTGATTAGTCTACAAACAGGATAAATCATCGAGTTACATCATACAAATCCCATTTCTGCAAGGAATAAGATTGAATTTTAGATTTGACAAGTTTTTTCAGCAAAAATCGCTTTAAAATGCCAAAAATAGAGGCTCAACCGGAAATATAAGAAGTGTCATAAAAAAATTTTGGCTACGAATTTGTACGAACCCTTTGGCAGAAATGTGCACGGAGACTGGTTCTTAATTATAGAATTTATCTGGATTTCTCCCTTTTCCTCCCTTTTTTTGTATTTAGCGTTGAATTTTATAGTTAACTTTTTGGGCCCCTTAAATTCTCAAAAAACCGCCATTATGGAATTGATTTAAAAAGTATCAAAAATAACCAAAGTACAAAATATACTGCAATTACTTCAAAGTACATGATTAGTAGTTTAAAATGAGACAAAAATGAATAATTTCTGTCTCTTCCGAGCTGCAAAATGCTAACTTGAAAAATGCTCTACAAACACTGCTATTCCGGAAACAGTAATGTAAACAAACAACAAATTTAGGCCAAGCTTTAAAAATCAATACCTCCACTATCTCTTGACCGATTTTAATTTTTTTTGCTGTACACTGACCCCCAGAGTATGTTTAATTAGGACAGTGTATAATTAATTTTGTATTCAAAACTTCATATTTGCCATTTATTCCCTGCCCTGGATCACTGTGAAGGGGTCGCGGACTCGATTAGGTCTTATTTACTTCTGCGATCCCAGCGTTTGACGCTAAAAACGCAACTTCACCTTCACCAAAAAAATGTACGGTATCATATAAACAAACCTTACACAAAATGGGCCTAACGGGAAGGAAAGCGGCCATGAACATAATCGTGATGGCGTAGGCCTAACTTTGGTTGAAGATGGAAAATAACCTTGCAGCAGAACGAAACATGGAGTTGGTTTTATCGAAATAGTGGTGAATAATATGAATAAGACTTTAAACAAATGAAAGAGTTGATATTTCAACTTAGACTTACCCCGAAGCTCTTCACAACTTTCCACCATTACAGATTTCGAATTTGGTGGGGAAATTTTGGCGCCAAAATAGTTAAGGGGGACTGAGCACTTAAATTAGAAACATTTTTGCAGCATATTTTTTAAGAAAACGTAAAATTGATGTCGCAAAATCTAAATCGTCAAAAGAACAAGTCTTAAAGATTTAATTTTTGTTATTGATTCACATTTTTCAAAATTTTTGCTCAGAAAATTATTCATCAAATGTGAATGATTTTCAAAACATTACACCCGTCTACCTTATTCACCTTAGCCTTCTTTTCGGGTTGAGAAACCAAAGTGAGGATGGGACAAAATGGCTGACAGCGAAGAGCTTCGAAATCTTAGGCCAAAAAGAGGATCTAGAAAGATTCCTCGTGAAGTACCCTTTCCTGTACCAATTGCAGACATCACCGGAAAGCCAGCTTCTGAGAAAAGATGGTATCGATATTTTGGAACATTGGAAGGAGATTCTGTTGTCGTGGACAGATTTGGAGACATGACTTTTTTGTATAAAATGGTAAGGCCTAAAATTTAATAATGTTCTTGTACCAACTGTACTATTGATACTCTGAGGAGTGCCTCATTTCCCAGCTGGGAAACTGAATGTTTCAGAATTTAAACTCTAGCTTCAGAAATTTCTGTTACGCAGAAAAATATTGTTGATACGTTGCGTTACGTGGAAAAAAACCTGAAAGAAAAAGATACAAAAAAATCATCAATTTTTTCATAAAAAAACAGCTAAAAATATATTTTAATAAAAAACGAAACATAAAAGAATGAAAAGCTAAATGAAATATTTTGATAAACCGTTGATGCCAAAAGAGTTTCACGAAGCACTGCCAATCAGTCTGTGAAATTTCACTTGAGTCATCACTTCATACTTTTTCCATCTTTCAGGGATTCTTTGGTAAAGGAAGCTTATCAAAAAGTAGTCCACAATTCAGCAAGTTTGGGAATACGTTTGACGAAAGATTTAAATCACAGATGATGAAGCAAGGTAGCAGGAGAGGTGAGATTTGTGCTTGTTTGTTTACAATCTACATTACATTACATTACATTACATTACATTACATTACATTACATTACATTACCTAACTTACATTTATTTTCATACGTTATGTTAAAAGGTTAGTAATCGGTTTAAAAGGGCACTAGGTCAATACATTTTTCTGGGCTGCATGGCAATACATACATACTATGTTGTGATAAAAAAGTACTGAAATTTGAATGACAATTTTGTCATCTATGATCATAAGCGTACGGGAAGATAAAATCTGGGGGGGCTGCCCGATAAAAATTCCATTGTTTACCGAATAGTTTGCCCGACTTAGGGCGGATTTTTGCCCGAAAAAGGCTGATTTTGGTAAATTTTTCCAAGGTTGGGGGGGCTGCCGCCCTCCCAGCCCCCCTGGCTCCTACGCCTATGTCTATGATGCAAAAAATTATGTTTTTGAAACAGCACTTTCCTTTTTCAGTGACTGACGAAGATTGCAAAACCAAAGAGGAAGCTTTCGAAGAAATTCACTCTGAGAGGTATGACAGTCAGTTTGCTATTCAAACTAATTCAATGTAAAAACATCCTATGATCTGCTTTTATTTTTATTGGCTCATCTAAACAATATACAATATATTTATAATAAGAGTGACGCAAAGACAGACTACATTCTTTGTTGTTACTCAGAGTTTCACGCTATACAGCGATCATCAAACAACTCAGAGTTACAATTCGCTCTGTCTATACGGCATTGAGCACTTTTTTAACCAGTAAAGACAGGTAAAGACACATACAACCTAATGTGATACAGTATATTTATATACAAAGTTTTTCAATTTTGATAAATTATTTGTTATTTAAAGGCTCAGACAGCACACAGAATGGTCAAGGCAACAAAAAGCATTAGAGGTAATATTCTATATTTCTTTTTACTTAATTACAGCTTTTTACAGTCAATATAAATGTATGTAACCCTGCTACATACAGTACAATAATTGTAAAAAACTAATTAAAACCAACAAAATTTGACTTTCTCAAAATTTTTGTGGAAAGAAATAAATGATGATTACTTGAATTGATTTTTGCAGCAGCTGGGATTTTACTGTAAACAATGGTTCTTAATCACCTTAATCAAGTGCATTGTTATTTTTAGAATATTAATTTGATAAACTTATTTGTTTTCATCCAGGAATATCTTCCAACAAAGCAAGTCAAACTTGAAGACCCATATGAAGTTGATGAATTTTTGCAATTGACCCTTGAAGAGGTAATGTCAATTTAGTAATTTGTATTAAACATAACAATAAATTTTTTTGTGTGTGTTTTTTTCTGATGAAGACCGAGTCAAGATTTTAATATTCAAATATTCATGTTTCATCCTTTTTAGGCATTTTTCTTATCATTTGGACTTGGCTGCTTGACTGTTAAAGACGAGAATGAGGTAACAAGAATTGAATTTTCTTATGATTAGATCCCCTCGATTGTTGTTAAAACAGTAGTGGATGTTCTAAGAATTAACAATTTGATTTGTTTTCAAGAAGCTTCCCCCGTTCGTCTTTGGAAAGTCCCCAACATTTTGCTGAACAAATAATTGATTGTTTTCAAGAAGCTTCTCCCGTTCGTCTTTGGAAAATCCCCAACATTTTGCTGAACAAATTGATTGTCTTCTAGCAGCTTCTCTCGTTCGTCTTCAGAAAGTCCCCAACATTTTCGACGAAATTAACCTCCTCGCAAAAGAGCATTTGATCTATTATTCCCAGTTTCAACTTACTTGCTTTATCTTCTTTTGTTCGTAGAAAGAACTGACAATCCATGAGATGTGGAATCGATTCCTTCAACTAAAACCAAGATTCGTTGAGACGTATGCGACATATCATTATTTCAGGAGTCATGGTTGGGTTGTACGTGATGGCATTGTCTATGGTTCTGACTTTTGTAAGAATCTTGTATATTGCTTTCAACGGTCTTCTTTTAATTCAAAATTCACCATGATATGCTTCTTGGCTTAGGGAGGATTTTTCAGATCTATCATCTACTTTTTGTTAGTTTTAAACAATCTATCGTTTAAGATCATGATTGTATTCCATGTTTGTATGGTTGATTAATCGACTGATCGGTTGTGGATTGATTGATTGATTTAACGATCTCTTTGATTGTCTTTACTTTTGTAATACTATCATCTTCCTTTGCAGTACTCTACAAAGATGGGATGCCATTTTATCATTCAAGGTCAGATATCCGAGATAAAAATGTTATTTTATATTTTACGATATTATTTTGCGTAAAAAACTTTTATTTTAATGTTTCTAGATGGATGAATAACAGAATGAAAAGATGGAAGTTAGCAAGTTCCTTTTTTGCGTTTTTGAATGAATCTATTCTTAAAATATATACATGTCAGCTACGCCATTTTCTTTAATTTCTCTTTTTAACAATACTGTCTGCTCAAAAGGCCCATTGCCGAAGCGGAGCAGACCACCCCTACTGCCAGCTCCTCACCCCAAGGATTTTTAACTTCAGCTTCAGCTTTCTCCAAGGAGAGAAGCCTACAGAACGTATGGGATGTTTGTTGGTACTTCTTTTCTGTACTCATGTTATTCATTTCTCTTTTTTTGTATTCAGTTATGCAGTCTTTNCCGAAGCGGAGCAGACCACCCCTACTGCCAGCTCCTCACCCCAAGGATTTTTAACTTCAGCTTCAGCTTTCTCCAAGGAGAGAAGCCTACAGAACGTATGGGATGTTTGTTGGTACTTCTTTTCTGTACTCATGTTATTCATTTCTCTTTTTTTGTATTCAGTTATGCAGTCTTTGCCTATCTTGCTGAAAATGGCGAAATTGGCACAGCAGAAGATTCGCTCCCTTGGAACTGGCAATTTCTAACTTGTGTCAACAGAGTTGCTGAACATGTCGCCAAGGTAAAAGTTTGCACGTAATTTAATCTTCATTAAGAAGAATCCCCTTTCGTTGTAAGTTTCCGAGATTTTTTCACACCCCTTAGTAAAAGACGTAGGGTCTCTGTTTTCGTGTATATTCAAAATAGACAGATAGGACGTTGATTGTATGCAGATTTGTTTTGGGTTTCTACAAAGGCCTGAAATCTGTGCGTTAAAGGCAGCTAAAATACGAGTTTGTATTTATCTTTTGATTGTTCTTAACTTTAGTCAACTTTTGTAATACTTTGTAACAATATTCGTTTCATTACTTAAATTACTTACTTCTCTTAAAACCAATATTGAGTGATAGCGCTTTTCCTTCGTAGGAAATTCTGATTTCCATAGTGACGAAGCCAGAAGGTAAGTTCATTCCTGATTGTATGTGATATTTTAATCTAGGCAGTTTTTTCATGTTTCAATCAATCTTTGAATCCAACAAGTTGTAGCTAAATGTATTAAAGACAAATGACGGAGATATAAGGCGACTTAAATCAGGGGCCTGGGCAATCCAAATATAGCCTATTGTATTCCATTGTATTTGATGACCTCAAGAGATTATCAAATGTAGCCACTCAGACATCTTATGTCCTATTTTTAAACTAGGCGCTATATATCCGTCATTTGTCTTTAATCCTACATTATACTGGAAAAGATAGTAAATTGTTTTGAAAAATATTTGAACCATTTTTCATCAAACACAGTTTTTTTATCTTGTAGTCCTCTCGTAGAGCACTAGTGATTTTTTAACTGACTACNTTTGAATCCAACAAGTTGTAGCTAAATGTATTAAAGACAAATGACGGAGATATAAGGCGACTTAAATCAGGGGCCTGGGCAATCCAAATATAGCCTATTGTATTCCATTGTATTTGATGACCTCAAGAGATTATCAAATGTAGCCACTCAGACATCTTATGTCCTATTTTTAAACTAGGCGCTATATATCCGTCATTTGTCTTTAATCCTACATTATACTGGAAAAGATAGTAAATTGTTTTGAAAAATATTTGAACCATTTTTCATCAAACACAGTTTTTTTATCTTGTAGTCCTCTCGTAGAGCACTAGTGATTTTTTAACTGACTACGAATTTGGAATTTCATCTTTATGAAAATATTCTGTTGCTTATTTTAAGATTTTTGTTCTTAATCCTTTTCGTTGTTCATTCAGGTTTCAAAGAAGAAGAACTTTCTTCACCAAGATGTTTGCATAAACTTCAAGTGCATGTAAGAAAGACACAAACACATCCGTTATTGCATAAACGTACGAGCTAAGGTGGCTGGGAGGGCGGCAGCCCCCACAACGTTGGAAAAATTTACAAAAATCGGCCATATTCGGGCAAAAGTTCCACCTTAAAGACCCATTGCTAGCCATGATCCTTCGTGGCGCCAAAGTCGACTTTCGTATTATCTAAAAGTCGTTTTTGGCCTAAATTCTCTTTGTCTTGCTTTTCATTCGGCGCGCAAAGGATCATGGTTAGCAGTGGGTCTTTAAGTCGGGGGGAAAAATGTCCGCAAACTATTGAGCAGTTAGCTCCTTGAATTCTTTTCTGAAATTCTACGATTTTTATACACGATTCATTATTATTGATCATCTGATCATCGTTTGCAAACTGATTACTGATTCTGTTGTTTGATTAATTTAAATCGTTATTTCTAAACAGGAAACTTTGTTGCGACGCTGGATTCCAGAAAAGCACCGAGAAGCCAAGAAGTAATCTCCTACTGTTTGAAGACACAACTTATTTGCGAGCCTCACACATGGCACCAGTGTAAACGATGACTTCCCAAGTGCCGATGGTTGAAAAAGCCTTCCTCCATTGGAAGAAGTGATGTACGTGGTCAAAAACATCAAAATGGCATCACCGCCCTTTCATGGCCAATGGTTACCATCAAACACAACTAGTCCTCTTTGAACTGGTATTAAATGCATAATAAAGTGCTTAGAACTCGTGTTAATCTTCTCAAGTGTTGTAACGATGAGGACGTTGTCAATCGAAGGGTAGGGTGATGATGTAGTACAGTTTTAGTTTCATATCATTGTATCAGATTTTAGTACAGTTCTACAATATCTTATTTTAGCAAGAAAAGAGATTCAACTCTGAGATTTGTCTTGTAAATAGTTGTACAAAGTTATAGATTGTGGAATTTAATCTCGTCAGAATAGTTTTATTCTATATGTGCAGAGATAAAGATGAAAGGTTTTGCTAAATGATGGAACAATTTGCTTGTTATTTTCGTCTGAAACTGATCACAGGAATGAGAAGAAACAAGAATGTAAACGGTTCACTTACTCAAAGATTTTTAAACAAGGGCGCCGGAGGCACGGGGGCAGCGGGGGCAGCTGCCCCCGTTGCCCTGATGATACGGGGGCAGCACGGGGGCAGCTAGTGCCCTTTCCAAAAAAACATTTCTCCACTGTCCTTTTAAATTTTGAAACCCCTTACCCACTGGGTGGTGTTCACTGCTTCTCTTGATCCAATTCTCAGCAATTGCAAGCAAAAGTCGACGTATGTTACTATTAGGGTATAGAACGAAGCAAATGCGAAAAGGAAATACCATTATATCAACTTGTCGGATTTGAAGATGCTGGCAACGTAGTAAAAATTTCCTTGCATGCAACAATACATTTAACCTTGAACTGATCGACATGTTTGCTGAAAAAATACTAAGACATTACTAGTTTGAGCAGTGTTGTTCCTCTTGCTACAACATTAGATGTTCAGTGCTTAACAATGTTGCCCTAATATCATTACAAACCCTTCTCTGCTTCAACTTGCATTCGTTTTCATCTTGATTAAAGCTCTGTGAAATACTCAATTTATTTCATGCTTGAATCGGGGCAATCGATGAGTAACTTTTCGTCCTTAAAATGATCTTTGTTTCAAGCCCTTTATGGACCAGATTTTTAGTTTTCATTGGAAAAGTTGCAACAGTTGATCCCATTCACAAGCTCAAGCAAACTGATAAGTTGCTTTACCAACTCAAGAAAAGATGCTTCAATTTTACTACATTGCATTAAAAAATTTCCGCTCGCTTCGCTCGCGAGACGGAACTACATTGATGGATTTTTAGCTTAAAGAAATTCTCCCAAGTCCCAATGATGGTCCTCGAGATTCGTTCAAAACGAGGAGAAAGTAGCTGGGTATGGGTAGGGTGCGTAAGAATTTTTTCAAAAAATATTGAAAAGTGACTAGGAGAGTCATTCTAAGCCAAAGTAAAGGTTTGCATTTTTAAATGTTCCCAGACGTACTATTATAGAATTTTCAAGGTTTCTTTTTCGGGGTCAAGGAAACATTGGATTGTGAGAAGTGTTCTAAGACAAAGTATAAGGTTTTTGGGCAAAAACTTTCCCAAAAATGGTGATTCATAGAGAAACTGTTACAAAATTTTCAAAGTTTCCAATTGTAAAGATGGGATGGAGAATATCACAGAATATTTCACAGAATATCAAAAATTCTATGTTAATACCGGCAACCAACAGAGAAGCATTCTAAGCCAAAGTAGAGGGCGTGTCCTCAAAAATTTTTCTTCCCTCTCATTTAAAACCCCCCAGTTAATTTGTCCTGGCCTCACCGCTGACACCTACAAATTGTAGAAACAATACAGTGTACTTCTCGAAGAATTGCACAGAATTGCAAATACACACATACTAGTATTCCTTGTCAATTTAGATTCTTGCAGCGCCAAAACCCTAAGTTCAAGCAGGCCCCCATTAATTTCCACTCTTCCACTGCTGCTCGTAACCCTACCTGTGACAAACAAAAATTTCTGAGAAGAATGCAATGTGTCAGTTCTCCTATTTTGTAGTGCCCCTTTTTAAGTGCCTGCCCCCGCCGCTTCGTTCTCCTTCCGGCGCCTCTGTTTTTAAATAAATGATAAAAAATGATAAAAGGAAATATTTAGATTGCAACTGAAGCGCTTGCAAAATGAATTGCTTTCGATGATTATTGATTCTGCTGCATGTACATACAATGGTACACATATTTACACATATAAGATATAATGGAGATGAAAATCCTGGCGGGGGGATCAGCTGTGAAGGAGATATTTCAAAATTGTTGTTGTTGCTCATTCAGAAGCAGAAGGCCTTAGGCCTTATAAAATGCAAATGGCGGTTGAGTCATGAGCACCTCGAGAAGATATGAAGTTCAAAAGGTTTGTTTGTAGTGTTTATGTACTTATTTTACATTAAATGATTAGATTAAAGTTGGAGGAGTATTTTGGGTTAATTTCTTCTGTAAGAACACGTGTTTCAGTATCTTTAAAAGCAGAGCTCTCTGAGTTTGTTATTATTATGACTAGACTAAACTAGAGGGGTGTCGCCCTGGTTGAGGGTATTTTACATGGGTCCGCCATTTCAGCTGAACAAGAGATGTTTGAGAAGCAAACTCACCACGAATAATTTCTTAAACTCTTCGTTGTTGTTGTTATGAATTAGATTTGTCATCGGTGATCTCGTCTTGTGAGACGAACAACGCAAAGGCACAGTAGTCTTGATGGCCTAAATTTCCGTCTTCGCCCTGGTTGAGGGTAGGCCAAAGTCCAAAGTGCGCCACCACAGAGACAGTAAAAGATGCCTGCAGAGCCGCAGCCAACCGGAAAGAACCACAGGGCACTCAACCCCTCAACCAGGGCGATTTTAGGCCAATTAGACAGCTTACAAAAAGAAACCCGCGGTGGCGGAAATGGAAGTTGTATTTCGAATTTTACTTGAAGTACTTCTTCTAGGCAAGCAAGGCTTGGCGTGAGGCCATGTTTTTGTTGTGAAAGTCTAAACAACGTGGAGAAAACGAACTAAACGAAAATGGTTCAACAAAATTCCAAAGGAAAAATGGCGGATACCTACAGTTCCATCGCAGGTGGGCATCTTTCAACACTTTTCCCTCTGTTTGTGGACGGAATTTCAACAAACACAAACAAGCAAATATTTAGCAGATGGCGTCATTGAAATATTTCCGCGCGCTTTTTGTTTCTAGCTAAACCCAATCTTCTGTTATTCGGTAACAAACGCAGCATAGTGAAAACCGGTCGAAACGCGCTTACCCTCAACCAGGGCGACACCCCTCTATGTTCTTCATAAAAAAGGAAAAGTCAGCCAGGTATCATTTAGCCTGCGTGCAGACTCAACTGATTTATTTTCAGAGAGGTTTCTAATAGCTAGAAATCAGTTGAATCTGCACGCAGGCTAGGTATCATTCAAATAAAAACCAAGAGAAAGGCACATGCTTGTTGCTGTCGAAAAGAAATATGGCATTGAAAGATTAGGCAAAAACAGAGATCAAGCTACACTACAACAAGAAACAAAAGCATTAAAAACTAGCAAAAAAACATTTGCCCAGACTTGATTAAAAAAGCGAAACATGACTGTCATCCAGACTGGGAAGTTTGTACAGCGCGCGCAACATATTGCGCGCGCAGGAACTTACGCGGTTTTCGATCTGAGCCATGAAGTTGCCAATAAACAAAAGATCTATTGTTTTAACCTATTGTTCTCAATCGCGGAAACTACAAAATTTCCGCGCAAATCGAGCTTGGGCCATGTCAACTTGGAAGCGCAAAATACAAACTTTCCAGTCTGGATCGTCATTGAACAGAAAAATAAGATGAATGTCTTCAACAACTGAAAAAGAACTGCAAAGAAAAGTCCAAGAGGGCACATTTTAGCAATATAACAAGTTATTACATTTTGACTTGAAAGTCTGCACGATCTCCATATACTCCTCATTGTCAGAAATTGTTGCAGGAAGAAAAAGTCATGGGAATTAAAAGTCACAAGAGTTTTTTCTAAATTTGCAACTTTTAATTACCGCACCAATTAAATTTTACCTGATTTGCAACTTCTAATTCCTGTAACTTTTAAGAATTTTGCCATTAGCAACTTTAGTTCTTAAAGCGACCTTTTTTCAAAAAAAATTTTGATCTGCTATCCACACCCTTCTTACAGTATACTGTTTTTTTGCTACCATTTTTATAAGAACATTTTTCATACACAATATAATCTTTTGAGATTCAAACCAAGAAATTTAACGTTGTGAAATTTCCCAAATTTGCGACATTTAATTCCAGCAACTTTTAGTTCCATTTTCCTAAGGAAAAATTCGCGACTTCGCAACTTTTTCTTCCCGCAACAATTTCTGACATATCATATCATATCATATCATAAATATTTAGGCACGATGCCCTATCAGCTAATATAAAAAATAAATAAACTAATTATATAATGACAAAAAGGCCATATAAAATAAATTAATAGATTCTCATCACAAAGTCTCGGAAACTCTCGCGAGGCGGGAGGTTTATATTTTATATTTTATATATAAAATATTTTGGTTTATCTCGCAAAATCAGCGAGGGAGGCATATTTTTCTCGTGGATTCTTTTTTCAGTGCTGCTTTCTTGTTGAATTTCTACCCCTTCAAAAAACAAACCAAAGGTCTTTGCAGCAGTAGGCTGCCTATCGATTGGGCTTAATTATTGTCACAAAATCCTGCTCGAAGCTTCTTTACGTTGATGCTTGCTTGTGATTGTATCAGTGAATTAACTATTTTGAAAACAGCCAAAAAAGCAAATGACACTCTTCAGTTTGCGAAGAAGATTTTATCACATAACTGTAAATATTAAAAGCTTGTATTAAGCCCTTGGAAGCTGATCAAAACATTTAATACAGTTCCTTTCGAAGAACAAAATATCGACGTAAATCACAAGTTTCTTACAGCTTTCTTGGACTAACTTTGTTTTTTTCAAAATCAGCCGGTTCATACAATGATTTTATTCTTATGCTTTGGAGAATATCACGAGACAAGCAATTTCTTGCAAATGTCATTTAGAAATTTACCCCAAACCAGAATCGAGAAGTCATTTTTTCAGTGCTTTTTTGAGGTCATGTACCCAGGGTAGAGGTCGAGATCAAGGTTAATTTTTTCGATTTTGAGATTCTGGTACCCTGGGTAGAGGTCATGCCGCCTGAATGAATATATTCGGATTTATTGCCATTTCTTTGTAGTTTCACGATAATATTGTACTTTTTGTTCGACTCAAGTGTCTATCATAAGAAGTAAAACATTGTAATTATTGTAATACAACAAGCGCTATTGTGTTTTGACGTATTATAAAATATAAAAATAATCACAAATCTTACAAAAGACGAGTGGGCGGTACTTTTATATTTTGTTAACAAAATATAAAAAAATATCGACGCGGGATGCATTTCCCACGCGGGCGGTGATGAGAATCTATTAATTTATTTTATATGGCCTAAGGTAGTTTCCATGTATGTATTGTAATTTGGCAATATTGTTTTCGTTTCGCTGCCCATCGGCAGCCTCATCAGTGAGTTAATAAATCGAATCGATATCTTGCCAGTTGTTGATCAAGTTCGATTCGTTTGATCTTTGATCGAATCTAGTTCTTGGAACATTCGAATTTCCCCACTCCTCCTTAGCGTTCAATTTTGGATTTTGGATGTATGTATTATCTTTTAAAATTTCATAGAAAAGACAAGCAGTTAGACGATTGTCTCAGGGCTCAAGGCAGGGTCTTCCAAGTCCACAAGGAGATAGAAAATTCAGCTTCAAAAAGTTAAGCCCAGAGGAATATGCTGAAAAGAAAAGAAGGATGCAACAAAGATTGGGGGTTCTTGGAGGTAAGGGTTTATAAATATTTTTCATAAATATTCATATCAAGTGTAGACGGAAAACACATTTAGTTCTAGAATATTTTAATTCGATTATATTTTACCAACAATTTTAGCATTCTTTGTAATACGGTATATAATATCACCCTAATTAGTTTTATGAAAATTATGTAATGTGCCTTTGAGCTGTGTGGATAAATGGCACAATATAGATGCCTTTTATTATTATTATTATTATTATTATTATTATTATTATTATTATTATTATTATTATTTAAACTAAAACCACCATCAGAAGGAAACAGAAAATAAAATAGAAAAACACAACTGTTCCGATAAAAACGTATCGAAACGTTTTATCTGAACAGTTGTGTTTTTCTATTATTATTATTATTATTATTATTATTATTATTATTATTATTATTATTATTATTATTATTATTATTATTATTATTATTATCATTATTTAAACTAAAACCACCATCAGAAGCAAACAGAAAATAAAATAGAAAAACACAACTGTTCCGATAAAAACGTATCGAAACGT
>REGM01000043.1:741845-775226 GCA_004194415.1 Aurelia aurita
TGATTTTATGGCTTGAAAGGAACTTTTGGTACGTTGCTATAATCCTACATGGAGCATTTTTAATGTCTTGATTACTTTCAGAATTACCGCGGTTTTCTTTTTATTGAAAGAACTCGTGAAAAGTTTTGAAAAAAATTAAAATAATCATAGGTCCTAAATAAAAATATGAAAAACGGTACAATCTTTAAGAAACCCATAGTTTAGAAGGTCTGTAATATGGCAGTAAGCAGGAATCTGTAGCTTTTCTAGTTTACCATTTAGCAATTTGGTGACGTCACATTCTCAAAACTGGCCCAAGCAAAGAAGACGCTGTAATTCTGAAAATAATCAAGATATCAGAAATGATACATATAGGATTATAGCAAAGTACTTGAAGTTCCTTTCAAGCCATATCAGAAAATGCATTAACCATCTGTGCAATGTTTTTTAAAGATGCCAAAGATTTTGAGGCTATGCTCTCCCTGCGACGCATGTTTTTCTTTGAGGTTTCCCGTAAATTTAACCCTATATCTTTGTTCAGTGTTAAAAAGTTATGCCATTGCAAGGATACTAAATGCATGTTATATGTACTTGTTTTTCAATAATTGCAATTCATCTTAGAGCTGAAAGGCATGAAAGTCTGCTGAAAGTCATATCACAAGCATCAGTTGTCAGTGGGAGAGAACTGCTAGAAAATTTCCTCGTCAAGGAATTGAGAAGTATTTCTGGACAAGCGATTGCATTGGAAGTTAAAGAAAGGAAGGAAAAGTTAGAAAAGATCAAACAAAAAGTGATGACACTTAGAACAGGAAGGATCCTCAAAAGGTATATGCAATAATCATACCATATTAATTTTGATTTGTTTCAAACTTAAAAGTGGTACAAGTCGGCAAAAATTCAGTGGTAAAAGTGGTACAAGTCATCAGAGTGTGTCATTTTAGTTTTGTTTTAAAGTTACACTCTGATGACGACATAAGTCAGAAAGGCCTCAGTGTGGTAAATCTTCTCGTTTTTTTTTGCATCCGAACCTCTTTACCATATTTCGTAAGTACCTTATCTACTTATCTACCCAAGTTAAATACATTATATACAGTTAAAGATAAAATTATGTAGAGTAACCTATCTACATAGCAGCTGCTCTTCCAGGGAGTCGTATTAGGGTCGTGTTTCAAGTTGACTTTTTGCTTTAAAAATAAATGTTCAGTTGCTTTTTGAATCCACTAAGTGTAGGGAGCTCTCTGATATTAATGGGAATATCGTTGCAAGCTTTAAGAGCCCAGTAGTGAAAGCCTTTCTTGACATATTCAAGGTTATTTTTGGGATTCGTAGGTCCCTGCAATTCCTTGTTCTGTAGTTTGAGTGCTGGGTCCTATGTTTATATTTATCCCAAAGGCTTTCGGGACATTGCCTGTTGATTATTTTGTAAAACCCTTGTTATTTCATTTCATTTCATTTCATTTTAAATTCTTTAGACAGGGTAAAAGCATCAATATAAAATAGTGCTTTACAGCTTGCCCTGTTAACTAAACAAAAAGAAAATCTTAAAATACCTAGTTACAATGTTATTTCATACATAAAGTAAACAAATTTAAAGTCAATATAAAAATCGAAAAAATAAATAGAGTTAAGCTGAGAAGAGCAAATTGCTCTTCAGCCTACTTTTAAAAATGCCAAGGGAGGGTGCTTGTTTGACATCCAAAGGCAAATTATTCCAAGTCTTTGCGCCCCGAAAAGATATAGCTTTCTGTCCACTGCAAAGTGTTCATCCTTGAAACAAGGACATCGGCAGTGGCGTTGCGCAAATTCATATTATCCTTCTCCTACTACATAATTTCCGCGATTTTTTCATTTCCAAAAGCAGAAATGCTATCTGGCACAAGCAAACCGTATCTAAGTTGCAAAGGGAGATTCTTGGTGATAAAATAATCAACTTGAGAGAGATTAATGCAGTTTCTCTGTAAATCTTTAAAAAACTATTATTTAACTTTCAGGTGGATTCGTGAGCTTGAAACCCGCAGACATATCCGGGAAACATTGCATGATTTCCCAGCATGCCGTCCTCTGCAAACATCCCCAGAAATGATTCGAGCATTGACCAGACATTCTGCGCATGCGGCAAATCTGCCTGATTACGTCACTCTCACAAATGGTGTGGAATTGTCTGCCTCGTCTGTGAGCAATTTGGAACGAAGACGAGGCCAGCATAGAAACGCTGTTAAAAAGTTTCATCAACAAATCATCTCAGAGAGGTATGAAGAACAGTATTATTTTGAAGTGGCATCATAATCAGTATACATTTTAGCCAAAAGTCATGTTTCATCCCTCCACATTCGATGTTTTTCCCCCAAAATTCTGGGAAATCGTTCCTAATATCATAGTTTTCGTGATTTTTTTTCCCTTTCATGTAATGATGATGATGTAATTTGTTATTCTCTGAAAAGATCTCAATAAGGGAATAACTTCGTGACATCCATGATGTAAGATCGTATAATACAGTGAAACATTTGTCTCGCTGATAGTTCCAATCAGAGTTTTCTAAGAAACTTACCGCTTGATTCACAGCTAGAAATTAAGGCGTTTTAATTAACAGAAACAAGCCAAACTAGCCTTATAACCTACCCCACACCATATTGCTCAAAGTCTTTACATTGAGAAAATTCTTTCATCGCACGTAAACGTGAAGGCTTAATCAAATTCTAACTTTTCTAGAAGCTTGCAGTTTACTTTTTTGCGTTTAGGTTTTTGTGTAAACAGAAAAATAGATTAGGAAATGCATTCTTCAGCTTCTCCTATACATCTTCAATGTAAATGGCTTTTTTTTGGCTTTACTGTATCGCTTCGTATCTTTACTGTATCGTTATTATCGTTACTGAACATTCATTTCACTTTATTGATATTTATCTCCAGGCGAGAACTAACAAGACCTATCGATCCTAAACCTCTACTAAATGTAATGGCGAAACGTTTGAAGAGATCACAGGCCAGGGAGTTGTACTCGAAATTGCTTGTTAGCGTCCCAGAGCCCATGCACTGTTCAAAAGCCAGTGTAGTCAATGCTGAATTGCTCAAGACAAAATTCAAAATGGACCCAGAAACTTTTGATTTAGAGGAGGATATTGCCATTCCAAGTGTGAGTCTAAGTTACACTAATTAAGACTTAATGTTGCATGCTATCTTTCTTTTTTTAGAATATATAAGGACGTCAGTAGAAAAGAAACGATAGCCAAATTCTACCAGGTCTTCACAGGTTTGGGGGGGGGGGGCAGTTAAATTGATTTCCGGACGGAGATAATTTCATATCCTGTATGTTTCTATATGAAGGAGTTATATATGTTGGAAATAAAGTTATCATTGGATTTGTTTGTTCAACTTCTTCCACATGTACGAAACGACCTCACCATGATAAAGTCTTATGGTTTTGTGGAACGTACAACATTTTTTGAATGATACTTTTTAGTGATACATATACTCATATAACGTGAGAACTTTTTTCTAGATTTTCTAGAATTTTTCTTTATTTTTTTTAGCTCGATACCCTTTCACGGACAACTGAAATGATTCATAATGGATTGGTGTCGTTTTGTGTAAAGGTTTGCATCCTATTTTTCTGTCAACGTTCTACTTNTATATAAGGACGTCAGTAGAAAAGAAACGATAGCCAAATTCTACCAGGTCTTCACAGGTTTGGGGGGGGGGGGCAGTTAAATTGATTTCCGGACGGAGATAATTTCATATCCTGTATGTTTCTATATGAAGGAGTTATATATGTTGGAAATAAAGTTATCATTGGATTTGTTTGTTCAACTTCTTCCACATGTACGAAACGACCTCACCATGATAAAGTCTTATGGTTTTGTGGAACGTACAACATTTTTTGAATGATACTTTTTAGTGATACATATACTCATATAACGAGAGAACTTTTTTCTAGATTTTCTAGAATTTTTCTTTATTTTTTTTAGCTCGATACCCTTTCACGGACAACTGAAATGATTCATAATGGATTGGTGTCGTTTTGTGTAAAGGTTTGCATCCTATTTTTCTGTCAACGTTCTACTTTCATTTTCTGTCATTTTATTTGAGAGGATTTTGCTGAAGATTTTTTTTTAATACAAAATCAATTTTCGGCTGATATTAATACTGAGTCAAATTCAAAAATTCTGTTGCATTTTACTGCAAAGAAACCTCATTTTTCAGCAACAGTTCTCTGAAGAAGATTTTTAGTATTGCTCTAATTTGTGGGAAAGTCTGCTTTTGAGTTTTCTTTGACATTTTTTTGATTTATCCTCTTTTCACTATTTCAACCTCTGTGATTTTCCAGGGACTTTCTGGATCATTTGCTGAAGATGAAGATATTATTAGAGAAAGTCGAGAATTATTCGGAATCACTGGAATTATTTTCATAGTGGAGATCGACAAATTTAAAGTAAGTAATTCCAGTAGAAATAGTCTAGTACTTCAGTAATTTTATGATACTTTTAGTCTAGTATCTACTTCAGTAATTTTATCATCACGAGTGTGGTGATTGGAAAGCTAATTTTTTTAATTGAAAAATTGATTATCTGTGTTTGATTTGCATGAAAAACTCCATGTTTTTATTAATAATTTCCAACTTTGGTGCTGTTTATGAAGCTCAAGAGCTTTCCATTGCATTTTTATTTTAGGGGTTGCAAAATCAAAACAACAGGAATGAATAAGAAAAAAATTATTTTTGTCATCCTTTATCTAGAATTTCGAAATTCCTGCGACCTGTTGCTGTTGAGTGCATACAGTTTTTGATAACTTAACTTTTAATATATTGCCATTTCATTATATTGCCAGTGAGTTAATTGTATTTTGCAACAATTCCATAAGGAATTTTAGGGAATTTTCTTTTTTATTTCTTCTTTAATTTTCTATTTTGAATTCTCGTAAACATAACAGGTAAAATTCAAACTGATGGAATTTAATATTTTGTAGAGACTATCTTAACCCTTTTTCCTTCGAAATTATGGAGAATAAAAAGGGGCTATTGAAAAGAGTTGGGATAAAATTATGGCAATAGAACAAAATTCAGATATTGAGCGAAAGAAAAAAGTTCAAAGAAATATTGAGGAATTCAAAGAATCAAAAAGTATCTCCGTGCGGGGAATCGAACCCCGGCCACGGCGGTGAAAACGCCGGATCCTAACCACTAGACCACACGGGACATGTTGCTTGTAGGATGAAAACATATTTAAATACTTGCTATCCAAATCAACGATACCTGAATTGTTATAAAACAACGGTCAAGATCGCAAACATTTTTCCGAATTTGATTAAACGTCAATAGAAACTCTCAGAANGGAGAATAAAAAAGAGGCTATTGAAAAGAGTTGGGATAAAATTATGGCAATAGGAAAAAATTCAGATATTAAGCGAAAGAAAAAGTTCGCAGAAATATTGAGAAATTCAAAGAACCAAAAAGTATCTCCCGTGCGGGGAATCGAACCCCGGCCACGGCGGTGAAAACGCCGGATCCTAACCACTAGACCACACGGGACATGTTACTGTGAGGAAGAAAACATATTTAAATACTTGCTATCCAAATCAATGATACCTGAATTGCTATAAAACAACGGTCAAGATCGCAAAAATTTTTCCGAATTTGAGTAAACGTCAATAGAAACTCTCAGAAATTTTTTGCTACTCACAAGAAATTTTAAGCAATTTTAAATAGTCAAATTCTTACTTTCTCATAAACGAAATGACTTCTAGCATTGCTCTTCTCAATTTCAGACTTGGGCAAATGAATATGAAAGACTTTCCAGAATTTTTACTTTAAAACCTTCAAATCCGGCCATTCCATTACTTGTTATTGCGACTGGAAATTCACAAGCAGACAATGCTGAAGAAATAATTGGAAATTTGGGACTAAAGAAACTTAAACAAGAACAGAAGATTTCAGATTATGAAGTTCTGACGATTGACCAAGAAATAGATGGAATTAAACTCAATGAAGAGGTAAGTTTTATTTCATTTTTGGACTCAAAAGGTAACAATTTTTTTTATATGTTTTTGGATTTTAATGTATTTCTCCAGCCATTGGTCATACGGTCAGGGTTTTCTTGCTGTTTTAAAGATATTCCACTCTATAAAAGATTTCTCACATACTGTCTTTGAAATTGAATGGCAATGTTTGTTTATCACCATTGCATTTCATTTCATGAAGCCATACCGTATGCATTACTTTTATAAATCTGGCTGTCAAGTTAAAGACCCATTGCTAACCATGATCCTTTGTGCGCCGAATGAAAAGCAAGACAAAAGGGAAGCTGGGCCAGAAACGACTTTCAGATAATACGAAAGTCGACTTTGGTGCCACAAAAGATCATGGTTAGCAATGGATCTTTAGCAGAACATAACTGATAAAAGGAAATAACATGAAAAAGAACAGTAACAAAAGCCTCGAAAATCTATGCTAGGTGTGTGGATAAACAGTTCTTTTTGCTTGTAATTGCTGTTACTGAATCTTTTCCGTAGGTCAGAAGCTTCATAAATGGATTTACAAATTGCAGAGATTACTATGAGTTTTACTTAGCATTAGAGCCATTTAATCATTTGGAAACTTTTTCTGGAGCTGATCACCAAATGACTTGATATGTACTTACCCCTATTTAGCATCAAAATTGTTTGCTTGGTTTCATGTCGTACTTTGTTCGTGTTGATTTTTAAAGGTTTCTTCCTGTTGCTCTTTCAGTTGAATTATGGTTTGATCTCACTGGTTGCACAAACCCCTGAAACTCCGAAGTTGCAAGTGAAAAAATTAGCAAACTTCATTGAAGAAGGTTAGTTTAAATAAATCATTAGTAGAGGAATGGTCACTACATTCATTATGTGCTAACTAGTGAGTGCTAGTGATGATTTATGGCTAAGCAACGATGAGAAAGTGAAGATAAACAAGCGACGAAGGCTGTAAGACCCCGTTTATACGAGAGAAAAATGGATCGATCCAGAACGGGAACGATCCAGTTTGGGATCGATCCCAAAATTTTGCAGGTGTTTACACTGGATCGATCCCAAATTATGTTGCGTTGACACGGGTCGATCCAGGCACATATCACTGATTCCCAGACTCCTTATGAAGACTTGTGCATGCGTTGCTAGGGTGACTGAAAGATGCCATTCTGAAAACGCTTCGATTTTGTTTGCATCCGTGTTTTGCATCCGTGCCAGTTTGGGATCGATCCAGCCGTTTACACGAGGCTCTGACGGGATCGATCCCAAACTGGATCGCTCTGGTAAACGATCCCAAACTAGCACGGATAGCGGATCGATCCCGAGCGATCCCGTGTAAACGCAAGGCTGATCCGTACCAGTTTGGGATCGATCCCGTTCCGGATCGATCCAGTTTTCTCTCGTGTAAGAAACGTTCTAGCTCACCATTATTTCTTCGGCATTCGAATGGTCTCTCGGTATTTGCTGAAAAACCATCAACTGAGAAAGACTTATATTCGTGAGAGTTCAGTAAATCTCTGCAGTTGTGTTTAGGTTGAGGCAAATGCATGACGGTCTGTTGCTCCAATAAACTGAATCTATTCCTAATCTTGACAGACGTTGACATTTCCTCCTGATTCAAATATTCTGATTTTGTGCAGGAATGCAAATGAACTTCTATGACAGTCTCTACAAAGAAAGAATTAAACGAAGAGATGCCTCACTCCACTCCATGGCAAGTTATATACTTTTTACTTTCAAATCTCTTTTGAAAACTAACTGGAGACATTGATTTGATTTGATTTTTAATTATTTATACAGGGTAATACATTCAGAAATGAAAAGAAATAACTGATTTACAATGTGCCCTGTCTAAAAACCTAAGCTAATTAATATACAATTCAATAACAAAGAAAAACAAAAATTGATATACAATATTAGGAAAAGAAACGGTTTGATGTTGTAAAAGAACTTTCACACCCTTTGATTTTTCAAAGCTTGCTTCAGCAAATTTTTGAAAGTAGCCAGTGAAGGGGCATTTTTTATTTCTGTGCTTAGTTTATTCCACACAGTCACACCTCGATATGAGAAACTACGTTGCCCGTAAGAGGTTGCAAAGCGCGGTATTCTAAGATCCGTGTCGGTATTACGGAGAGACCGTGAATTGTTTTCCGACAATTTTGTAAACATTAGCTGCATATATTCAGGAGCTAATCCATGGAGAGACTTGTAAACCATAGTTGCAATTTCAAATTCGATCATTTCTTTTATAGTTAACCACCCTAGCCTTCCAATCAAAGGAAGAGACGATGTATCGTAAGAGCTGTTAGTAACGATTCGTGCGGCACGGTTTTGCAGCTTTTGAAGCTTATCAAGCAGGGTTTCTCCACAGCAACCCCACACCGAGCAGCAGTTTCTGAAATGCGGTTCAACTATACTTGTATACATGTTTTTTACAATTTCCAATGGGAGATATTTTTTAGCATATTTAAGCATGCCCATTGCTCTGGAAATCTTACCTATAGCAAAAGTTATATGTTCTCTCCACTTAAGTTCTGAATCAATCTGAACGCCAAGATACTTATTTGATCCAATCATATCAAGGTTTGATCCAATCACATCAGCCTGGATTTACAAATGCAGCTGATATGAAAGTACTTGTATGTACTAATATTGTGAATACGAAAATGTTCTTTCGATTGTACAGATTTTCCTAACCAATGACTGCCTGTTGCATTTTGTATTACTTGAAATCTGATGAGTTTATTTTGTATTCTAGGATGGAAAACCAGTCGTAGATCTGTATAACTGTTTCCTGGATCACTTAGCTGATATCTGTACACATGAAGCTCTAGCGGAAATTTCTTGGCCTACCAAAGAAAATGGCCATGAAAGTATCAAGGGTATGTATTTTCCTAACAGGCCATTTTGTTTTGTGGAAAATTTAATTTACATGATTGATTCGTTCTGATAAATGATGGAAAAACTCGTGCTCAATTTCGAGTGTTGCTTGCTCAGGTGTGATGAGGAATCATTCATATTTTGTTCCTTACTCTTTGAGAATATTCGATCATTGTTCAGTTTTCATCTTTCAGATTCTCCAAACTTACACTGGAATGAGGAGAAAACTTTCAATCAAATAAGAGCTCTTCTCGACAGTTTGAAGTTACCAGAGCTTGACGAAGGTGCTATTTCTGGTGAGTTCAAAGTTGTTTCTCTTTTATTTAGTAGTGAATATCTTCCATGATCTACTCGATTTGCTTTACAAGATTTATCCAATCGAGCCCCCTTTTGGTATATTGATGCTCAGTGAAATGTAACAAAAACAAAATCATTACTGGAATTCTTCTTACCTGTATCAAAAATGTATCGTCAGCAGATCAACAAATTTTGGTATTCTCAAAGCAGAACTGGACCGGAATTTATTTTTCAAAAATAAAGGTTGCCTTTAACTGTATTGATCTTCAATTATTGTCGGAGCTGCATTGTTGCTAAATATTTCGTAATTTTACATATGTTTTTTCTCTCAGATGGTGACTGGGATGATCAACAACAACTTTGCTTGAAATATCTCTGCCGTATCATGAGCTCCTCTTCGTTTGACGCCCATCCTTCTGAGCTTATTAGCAGGTAAAAACATTTGATTTGATTTGCTTCTCGTAGGTTTGTCAGTTTATTAGGAAATTTGATTCCTCAAGTCGGAATTCTGAACTGCGTGCATTTTCTCCGCTTATGCAACAGCCAGAATTAAGATTGAACGAAAGCAAGAGCAAGAGCAAATGAAATTAAACTCAAAATGGAAAGTGGTGAACGATTTATAGTGAAGCTAAAGCGATCTTATAAAATTTTGCTCTTGAAAGACTGTCGTTACTGTCAAAACGCCAGATTTGCTTGCACAGCTTTTTACACCTGCAAGTTAAGATCTTGCTAGACACGAAAAGATTTCGCAGAATGGTAGATAAAAATGCTGGACAAGATCGTTGTCATACATCGTCGAGATCGTAGTAAGAGCGGAATTTTTTGCACTTTACCTCTCGCCCGAATATGTCGAAAGTAAAAAGGTCCTTTATGCTATGACTGTTGAGTCTAGAAGTATTATTCCACAGAAGAGAGCAACTCTTGTTGCACTTTATTGTCATCAAATTTCATTGCATCTTCGCTTTTATGTACAGGGTGGAAAGAGTCATCAATCAGTATATAACGAAATGGAAATATCTTGCATACAACTACTCAATCGATTTCCCATGGTCATTAATCCTGGAAGAATGCACCCATTTCCTATTAGCCTCGATTCACAAACCTCGTTCCGATGTAAATGGTCAGTCGGCTGTCTGTTATTTCAAAGAACATTGGCACAGTTTTAGACCTCCACAATCATGGATTGAAGAAAAAGATTTCTCTAGATGGAATTCGTCAAAAGAGAACTTATCCTTGTAAGTTTATTATCTGATCCACTGTTATGTGATATATTTAATGCCTTTACGAGTTCATGGAAAGACGATTTATCTAAGAGCTATCGCAATCTTACCGAACCAAATCTTTTATTATTATTATCCATTTTGGTGATCTGTTTTCTATTTACATTTGAAACTTCTTCAGTTTCAGAGCTTTCTTCCAGCTTTATTCTCACCTTAATTTACTTGAACAATATTCAAGATATTTTCACTTTTTCCCTTCGTTTCTCTGCTCTTTGCCATGCCTCTACCCCTTCCTTTGTCATTTTTGCCATTCCCCTAGACTTATTACACGAGTCTCAGTTTTCCGCATTGAATTGAATGATAGTTATGGCTTCAAACTGAGAGAAAAAACTTGTATGAGAGAAAATAAAAACATCAGATTGAAAACATTGAACGAATACAAGGAATCACGTCGTCAGTCTACCATCCCCCTTCATAAACCCAGAATTGAGCGTATTTTTTTATTGCCTGGGAAAAATTTGAGTTTGAATGTACTCTTTATTGATTTTAGGTCACAGAGGTTGAATTCCTCCTCCCGAGATGACTATATCGAAAGATCGATCAAAGAAGTCGATAGCACTTTTACTGTGATTGGTGAGCATCTTTTAGTCCTGTTTGGTTCTTTTTTTAGATTCTGCCTTTAACAATTAAAATTAAAGTTGTTGTCCAGATTCTTTATGATTGTTATTCGTTTTGAATCGTTTTGTGCGTTTCAACTTTCACCCTTGAATTACACGAGTTTTTCTCAAGATGGAAATTTCGTTGGTGCCCATATTTTCTCATTTGTATGAACTCTCAGAAATAAATCTGGACAGCTGAAATGGGATTAGAGGTAGGTAGGAAGTAGAAGCGCTTTAAACGGGAGTAAAAAACTAATTAAGTTCTACCTGTTGATTTTTCCAATCTCCTTTTTCTGATATGAGCTTTTTGGTTGCATTGTCTCAAATGATTTATACTGTAAATCCCCGCGTATAAGAACCTACTTTTTTGAGAGCCAAGCTGAATTAGGTACTTATTTTAGTTCAGGATAATATAAAGGTTCTTATTCGAAGGGTCCCTTGTGTAAACCTTTCAGGAGTCGTCACCAAGCGATTTTCAGCCCGGGTAATTGTTTTTGCAATATTATTAAGGACCTAATAACTAATTCTAAGCGTACAAATAGCAGAGGAGGAGGTTCAGATTTTAACAGCCAACTTGGAAAAAAACGAACTTAATAAGGACAATAAAAAAATCAACTTTATTACCCTTGTCATAAGAACACATTTTTCCATCAAACTAAAACAGGTTCTTAATTACAAGGTGCATAATTTAGGAAAACCAGCCTGCGGGTTCTTATTGTTGTAGGTTCTTATATGCGGGGATTTACTGTATTGTGTTGGCTTTTACACATAGTTGATTTTTGTGTTTCTCGTAGAAGAATCTCTGTCGCTCACACGGCAACCGTTGGACATTAGCGATCCTTCATCACCTCTGGAAGATTTATTGAACAAACAAAGATTGTTAGAAAATTCATTAAACATGGAAAGGGTGGCTTATTCAAGGTGAGCGAAATTTAAATTTGTGGTTATTTCACTTTACTTATTTTACTTTTTATTGAATTGGGGATGTTAAAGGGAATTTAAAGGGAATTTAAGCCTCTATCTAAGCATATATAAGCCTTTGATAAAAATAGCCCTGCAAAGACAAAAGACCGTGACACGTGCCGAACCATATTTTGGTAACTGATTTACGTAAACAGGAAATACTCTTGCCTGATGGGCTAGAATTTGACCGCAAGTGGCTTGAGCCATTTTCACATGCTTAGATTTCCTTTAAATGAAGATATGCTGAGCTGTTAGCAGTTTTCGTAAGATTCAAGGATTTCTACTGATTTTGCCGTTTACATATTGATTTCAGCAAACTCTTATATAAGATACAAGGGACATCTCCAGAAACTCGCTCACAAAATTGGTACTCTCACAAAATCCCTACATGTTCCAAAAATGTTCTCTCTTGAACTCTTTGTTTACCTTTCCTGTTCAATTCTAGATTATCAGATTGTTCAGCAACATTGGCAAGAGGTTTTGATCCCGACATAACTGCTCCTCTTTCTGGAGTAAAACGAAAAAGGACTAACGATGCCCGTAGAGAACCAACAATAATTGTAAGTATGCGAATTTCACAATAGCAAACTTTGAGAAGGATATCTTCCTAACATCTTCATTTCATTTTGATTTTTTTGTATTTGAAGGTATCAAAGAGCTCTTATTTTCAAAGTTGAATTGTAAGATGGTGGTTATTGGTTACCTTCACCGTTTTCTTTTTCCTGAAAAGTTACTAATGTAGAATTAAGGGGAAGGAGATCTTGATAATACCGGCTTTTAGCTTAATTTTCGGAATTCATTGACCAATCGTTCGTTTGAAGAACCTAATATAGATTCTCTGTGGTACATACAATTGTTTGATTGTGTTATATTTCATTCTAGCAAACTCTTCCATTACGAAAAACAACTTCGATCGAATCATTGAATCGTGACTTAAAGAGACCCAAGAAACTTTTGGAATCAAGAATCGATGATTTATTGAATGAAGTCAAATTCATGAGGTTTGTGTGTTTATTGATAGTTGAGTCTTGGGCCTAAGGAGCTGTGTAGTATAGATTCAAATCCTGATATTTGTAAATGTTAATAATATACAACTTCTTGCCCAGTTTNAAAGAACCTAACATTTCCGACGACAAAAGCAACAACAACAACAGCAACAACGCAAGTTATAGGAACATATGTTCAAATCATGCGTAAAATGACTGATGTGCTCCTTCAATAACCAAAATTTGGAATTATTTTGCAATCCAACCTTGAATCCTTCAAACGCAGTGAATATGAAGCAAAAAAATGCTGCAGATTCAAAATTCATGTCGTCATTTATCCTTGAACGTTAATAAATTCATGTTCAATGCATCATTTCTCCGACAAAATCTTTTAAAGGTGGACCTGTAAATCACGAAAAATCCGACAGGTAGAGTGAAATTTCCGACAAACGGCCTGCTGGGGGGGGCGCTCCGCCCCCAGCCCCCCCCACTGGCTTCGGCCCTGTTTCCGGGTATCGTTTTCGCCTCTTTTTTCTAAAGCCGGGTATTGAAAGAAGGAAATTTTTCTAAAGCCGGTTGTTAAAAGGCGTATTTTGTGTATTTTTTACGTTTTGGAGTATACTTTTCGCTGTTTTTTTCTAAAGCCGGGCATCATTTGAAGGGGAAAATTCTAGAGCCGGGTCAAAAAAATATTTCTTGGAGTGCACACCCCCGCACTAATGGAAGTCAAGTACCCCCCCCCCCGGGGTACAAAGTTATAGATTGCGGAATTTAATCTCGTTAAAATAGCAATATTCGATATGTGCAGAGATAAAGATGAAAGGTTTTGCTAAATGATGGAACAATTTGCTCTTTATTTTCGTCTGAAACTGATCACAGGAATTAGAAGAAACAAGAATGTAAACGGTTCACTTACTCAAAGATTTTTAAATTAATGATAAAAAATGATAAAAGGAAATATTTAGATTGCAACTGAAATATTTACACACATAAGATGTAATGCAGATGAAAATCCTGGCGGGGGGATCAGCTGTGAAGGAGATATTTCAAAATTGTTGTTGTTGCTCATGCAGAAGCAGAAGGTCGGCACTAGATCATAGTCTCCCAAATCACATTACGTCATTCACTCTACATAGAGCCTCGTAGTCACTTAGCCTCTGTTTTAGATATGGGATTGTAGAGACCATTTCTATGGTAGAGACTAAATCACAAAGAGATATGCTATTGTGACGACAATAGGAATATTGCTTAAGAAATGCAAATAATGTTTGTTGTCTCTATTGTCTTTATTGAAATGATCTATTCAATGAATAACTTACCATTTGTTTTCATTTCTATGTTATTCGTCATATGCATTCATCATGTAAAGGAACGCATTACTGCTTTAGCGATTGTTCATTCATACTCAGACAGGTGGAACCAAAGATTGCAAGGGCAAATTTCGTCAAAACTTTCATTGAATTGACACTTGACAAATTAGATTGATTAGATGTAGGCATAGGTGTAAGAGCCAGGGGGCTGGGGGCGGCAGCCCCACAAAGTTGGAAAAATTTACCAAAATCAGCCTTTTTTGGGCAAAAATCCACCCCAAGTCGGGCAAAAAATTTGGTAAACAATATAAATTTTATCGGGCAGCCCCCCAGATTTTATCTTCCCCTACGCTTATGGATGTAGGAGAAACTTGACTAGGAAGAACCTTTGATTAGGACTTTCTGTATTCGTTGATATGTTCCTCTGCTCACTTTAGTCTGAACTGACGATTTGAAAAGTAAAGGTCAAGCCAAATGTTATACAGCTGAGCTGTGAAAAAATAATAAAACTGAAACTGAATGATGGCCTAGAAACTTTGCAAAAAATTGTTAAGTCCAGCCTTGTGACTCTGCGCATGCCAACACCAGGCTGAGGCCACGTGACTACGAGGAAAATATAGTGGAATGACGTCATGTGATTTGGGAGACTATGATCTAGTGCCGACCGAAGCAGAAGGCCTTAGAAAATGCAAATGGCGGTTGAGTCATGAGCACCTCGAGAAGATATGAAGTTCAAAAGGTTTGTTTGGTGGTCTTTATTTACTTACTTCACATTAAATGAATATATTAAAGTTGGAGGAGTGTTTTGGATTAATTTCTTCTGTAAGAACACGCGTTTAAGTATGTTTAAAAGCAGACAGAGGAGCTCTGAGTTTGTTATTATGTATGTATGTATGGTCTTCATAAAAAAGAAAAGTCAGCCAGAGGTATCATTTAGCCTGCGTGCAGACTCAACTGATTTATTTTCAGAGAGATTTCTCCTAGCTAGAAATCAGTTGAATCTACACGCAGGCTAGGTATCATTCAAATCAAAACCAAGAGAAAGGCACATGACATGGCCATGCAGATTTTGTTGCTGTCAAAAAGAAATATGGCATATTGAAAGATTAGGCAAACAGAGATCAAGCTAGAGTACTGTCGCCCTAAATGGGTCTAATACTGTTTTTCATCGGAATAGCACGCTCTTCTTTCGACGTGAAATACAAGGTGCCTGGATCTAATATTTTTCAAAAACCCAACAAAAATATTTTTGCTGACGCCAGTCTTTACGATATTCTTAGCTTGTGTTTTGTTAAATGGTATATTCCCGAAAATATGAAGTTTTCAGGCAGACTTCCTTCCGTGGACTTGTAAGTTTCATCAAATCTTTTTTTTCTCGTTCAAATTGGTTGAATGAGTCGGCATGTATTTTTTCACTCCCTGCACATTTGATATCCGGTTAACCTGATTCACAATTCATACTAACCTTTTAAGAGTACATTCTAACATTTATCCAAAAATCTCGCCAATTTTTGTTGCCGATATAAGTATTTTTCCGAAGGCAAATAAATCGGGAAAAATTCGCCCTAAATGGGTCTATTCTTTTTAAACGACTCCGCGTAGCTATCCAAGTTTGTCTGTGCTGATTTTGTGGCAGTTTGGAAAGGAAGGATGTTACTAGAGTTATTTTGATATATTGTGAGGGTTTCATCGACTTTGGTGTTTTACCAACTTTAAGGATTACCATAACAGTCGAATTTTACGTAAATTTGAGCCTCTTCAGCGCAGGAAAAGTGAGATTTGTCTGTTAAAGTTTTGTGTTGTCAAAAATGCCAAGAGCCAGATACCATAAACATTCGCTCAAAGTCCATTCAGTGCGGTAATCGTAGAGAGATGCTTGGCTTCCCTGCTTGTAAAATTTCCCTGCTGAGGCCTTCACAATATTTAGACCCATTTAGGGCAAAAATTGGGGAAAGCTGTTGTTTTGACTACTGCTGATGTTTGCCTTAGTTTCAAGAGGAAACATGAGTAAAAATATATTTGGCTTAGAAATAACGGTTGGCAAGGAAATGAAGTCTATATCCATAAAGAAAGTATTTCTCAAAGGCATGCACTTAAATAGAAATATCAATTCTTTCCGTGATAAGACCCATTCAGGGCGACAGTACTCTACAACAAGAAACAAAAGCACCAAAAACTAGCAAAAAACATCTGGCCAAACTTGATTAAAAAAGTGAAACATGATTGTCATTGAACAGCAAAATAAGATGAATGTCTTCAACAACTGAAACAGAACTGCAAAGAAAAATCCAGGAGGGCACATTTTAACATATAACATTAAGTTATTACATTTTGACTTGAAGTCTACACGATCTCCATATACTCCTCATTGTCAGAAATTGTTGCAGGAAGAAAAAGTCACGGGAATTAAAAGTCACAAGAGTTTTTTCTAAATTTGCAACTTTTAATTACCGCACCAATTAAATTTTACCTGATTTGCAACTTCTAATTCCTGTAACTTTTAAGAATTTTGCCATTAGCAACTTTAGTTCTTAAAGCGACCTTTTTTCAAAAAATATTTTGATCTGCTATCCGCACCCTTCTTACAGTATATTGTTTTTTTTGCTACAATTTTTATAAGAACATTTTTCATACACAATATAATCTTTTGAGATTCAAACCAAGAAATTTAATGTTGTGAAATTTCCCAAATTTGCGACATTTAATTCCAGCAACTTTTAGGTCCATTTCCTAAGGAAAAATTCGCGACTTCGCAACTTTTTGTCCCCGCAACAATTTCTATCAATAAGGTAGTTTCCATGTATGTATTGTAATTTGGCAATATTGTTTTCGTTTCGCTGCCCATCGGCAGCCTCATCTGTGAGTTAATAAATCGAATCGATATCTTGCCAGTTGTTGATCAAGTTCGATTCGTTTGATCTTTGATCGAATCTAGTTCTTGGAACGTTTGAATTTCCCCACTCCTCCTTAGCGTTCAATTTTGGATTTTGGATGTATGTATTATCTTTTCAAATTTCGTAGAAAAGACAAGCAGTTAGACGATTGTCTCAGGGCTCAAGGCAGGGTCTTCCAAGTCCACAAGGAGATGGAAAATTCAGCTTCAAAAAGTTAAGCCCAGAGGAATATGCCGAAAAGAAAAGAAGGATTCAACAAAGATTGGGGGCTCTTGGAGGTAAGGGTTTATAAATATTTTTCATAAATATTCATATCAAGTGTAGACTGAAAACACATTTATTTCTAGAATATTTTAATTAGATTTTATTTTACCAACAATTTTAGCATTCTTTGTAATACGGTATATAATATCACCCTATTAGTTTTATGAAAATTATGTACTGCGCCTTTGAGCTGTGTGGATAAATGGCACAATATAAATGCCTTTTATTATTATTATTATTATTATTTAAACTAAAACCACCATCAGAAGCAAACAGAAAATAAAATAGAAAAACACAACTGTTCCGATAAAAACGTATTGAAACGTTTTATCTGAACAGTTTTGTTTTTCTATTATTATTATTATTATTATTGTTGTTATTATTATTATTATTATTTAAACTAAAACCACTATCAGAAGCAAACAGAAAATAAAATAGAAAAACACAACTGTTCCGATAAAAACGTCTCGAAACGTTTTATCTGAACAGTTTCGTTTTTCTACTATTATTATTATTATTATTATTATTATTATTATTATTTAAACTAAAACCACTATCAGAAGCAAACAGAAAATAAAATAGAAAAACACAACTGTTCCGATAAAAACGTCTCGAAACGTTTTATCTGAACAGTTTCGTTTTTCTACTATTATTATTATTGTTGTTATTATTATTGTTGTTATTGTTAAAAATATCAGATGTAGAGGTACAGCCAAAACCAATATTGCAACAACTCAAGGTATCTTGAAATTCATGATCTCTTTTTATATGATAAACAGAAAGACAAAGTGGGTTTGAAAATGAATATTTAATTCATATTTTGGAAGGAGACGAAACATAGTTCTATCTAGCACCTGGGACAACTTCTTGGGACGACTTGAACCGTGGCAAATTCCTACAAAAATTGCTAACAATACGCTTGTTTATTTACCCAAGGTTGTCTCAAATTGATAAATGCACCTAACTTCAAATATATTAGATTCTCTTGAATTACAACCCAGAATCTTTTTTGTAGGTGATACAAAGTTCATCGACTGCTTCACTCAAGAGGAGTGCTTTCAAAAAGATGGTACTTGATTACGTCAGTACTTTAAAGAATACCCCCGCGAGGGATGCCAATGAAAAAGCAGAGATGCTGGAAAAGATCGACCAGAAAATAAGAGAAGGTAAGGAACTTCACAATTTTTATTCAGTATCTGCTTTGAGCCTACTATATTCGCTCTTCGTATTTGTTTTATTTCTGCCTTAAAATCTTGTTTAATTGTAAAGTTGTTACTCTCTTCCCACAAGGTATGAAAAAGGAAACAGACTTGAAAAAGGCATCTCTCTTAATTGGAACGTGTCCGGATATATGCCCTGAAAAGGTATTTATAGTTTGCTTTTGTAATGTTTGTGTATATCTACCCTAAAAGGAGTACTAACGTAATTTATTCCGTCTTCATCCGCTATCTTTGGAAGAAACGAAATTTTGTTTGAAATAGTGAATTTCAAATTTATCAAATGTTTGAAATTTTTCGTTATTTCTATTAACTAGTTCACCAGCAGAAATGAGACAGTTCTTCTGCAGCCATCCTCGCAATATTTTTTACTCGCATAACGCAAGTCTGCTTATGAAGCAGGACAAAGGTGCATAATGGAAACGAAAGTTTGGCAACTTCAATATGTCTAGTTTTCTTTCACCGCCGTGTCTAAACTTTTTCAATTATAAGATGGTGTAAATTGAAATTATTGTTTCTTATCCGCAGGAACGATATCTTCGGGAGTTCCAGCAAAGAATAGCTGTATATGAAGTCAAAAGTGGCACAGAATCTGCGGTGAGACTTTCTTTTGCCTCCCAACACTCAGGATAAAGACATGGCCTTTTTGTTATTGCAAGGTAGCAAATGCCACCAGCTTTCTCTTTAGCGAAGACTGATTATCCTTGTGCTTCTAAAAATCCAGTTGATAATAAGATAGAAACCATCTCGCTCATATTTTGCTTTGGTCTGTCTCCGCATTCTTTGTTTTTCGTTGCACCTTCCTCCTTTTTTAATTTTCATTGTATCTTCATTAGTTGTTCGATCATGGTTTCTAAGTGATGAACAAATAAAATTTATTTTTACAGGACACCTTGAGTGGACAATATCCTACAGCTGATCCATTTAAAGTTGTCAAGGAATACAGTCGGTCATCAGCAGATCAGGAAGAACCTCTACCACATGAACTCAGGCCTGCTTCTACTCTACAACTAACAATGAATTACTTGATGTCAAATATCATGGATGCTGGGGAACGAAATTGGGCTGATTGGTACGACTTTGTTTGGAACAGAACCAGAGGGATACGGAAGGTGTGTTGCACTCTGACATACGACAGAGCAAATATTAATAATTTTTGGAATTAGAAAGAGTTAGTTCTAAGTTGGCGAGGTTAAGCTTGCTATGTTCACTACAGGGCAATCTAACATTGCATCTCATTCGTATTTTAAGTCATTTTTATTTATTTTATTTTCTGCGCTCTGCTAGAAGTTTATAATTTAACATTGCTCCAACCTAGCGTTGCCTGTTTAACTAGCGGCGTCAGAGAAACCAGTTTGGATTCACAGAGCAGAGCTACAAACACTGATGTGAGATTTCATATTTCATTCTTTTTTAAGATTTAAACTTTTTAAGATTCATTTAAGATTTAAACGTTCACCCTCAGAAATTATCAGTATTTCTTTCTTTGACTGATTTTAGGACATCACACAACAACACCTCTGTGATGAGAGCAGTATTGATTTGATTGAGAAATGTGCAAGGTAGAATATTTTCTTACTATTTATTAAATATTTGAACTTGAACTCATCTGAAACGCATATCGCCCAGCGCCTATGCATTTTTTGAAACGTAAACCTATGACAAATGATTTAGAGTCATGCAGGATGATATCATATTGACTACTTTTTCAGTTCAAATTTCTATATTCAAAATAGTTGACTTCAGATTTTCCATGTCAAGGTTACGAAAGGCAAACTGTTTCCATTGAGCTGAAATTCCTCTGGGATTTTGCGTATTTTTTACAGTGATTACAAATGAATAATGTAAAAATTCTGAAATTTTGCACTCGCCTAAACTATATGTTGCTAATCTCCTCTTCTTGCATGCTCTTCTTCATAATCTCTTCTTCTTCTTCTTCTTCTTCGTACAGGTTCCACATCATATGTGCACATCACTTATGCGAAGAAAGCATCAATGCATTTGATCCAAGAATTAACAACGAGAATTTGATCAAATGTCTTCAGAGTTTGAAACATATGTATGAAGATATTTATGATCAAAAGGTAGGACCACGAATTGCATACCTATGTCTGTATTAAAATGCAATTTCAGTGACGACGTTACTGTTACTTTTCTACTGTATCCCTGATTTATTGTTTGATTTATTAATTTCTTACGTTGTGTTTATTTTGCACAATTTTAATACGACTCATGATTATTGCAATTTTCGTATTTTGCAGGGAAAGATCTGCCCGAATGAAGCTGAATTTCGCTGTTATCAAATCTTACTGAACTTAAACAATGGTGATATTCTCAGGTATGTTGCCTTTCCTCGTAGGTTTAATGATTCGTATCTTATTAGCAACTTATTCGTATTTACGAATTGTTTGTTTGTTTGTAACCTTATTTTAATTCGATTCTATATCTAGCTTTATATACATATAGCTTTATATACATATATACGTATAACTAATCTAAATCGAATCTACCAAAAAATGAAGAACAACTAAAGAAATTAATATATAAATACGAATCCACTAATGTTATGCATTTTGAAATAAATACCATTGGTCTACCAAATCCAGTAAACGTTTGGTCTTTTCTACAATACTCGTATTTGCACTTCGTAAGACAGCGTGGCTGGTCTGCACTTTAGCCGACCAGCTTTCAATATCGGTAAGTAATGTGTCATGGGGTAAGGGTTAGGGTTAGGTTTTGGAAAAGGGGGTTTTTAGGGTAAGTTAGGTTTGCTTAGGGTGAGTTAGGGTTAGTTAGGGTAAGCTAGGGTTTAGTTAGGGTTTAGTTAGGGTTGGCAGGGTATTTGGTCAAATTCATTCCCGAGAGATATGACATAAAGCTGGTCCGCTAAAGTGCAGTCGTCCCGACAGCCTTACCTGAGGAAATTAATTCTGTAAGTTTTTTTAATCTCATTATGTTCTTTCACAGGGAAGTGACTGAATTTCGTCATGGCGTCAGAGAATCACAAGAAGTCAAGTTTGCTTTAGAAGTTTTTAGAGCTCTGAATAGCACGAATTATGTACGATTCTTCAAATTGTTAAAGTACGTATAACCAATTCAATTCAATTCAATAACCAACGGTTTAGAAGTGATATTTATATGCACTTTTTTTACAATAATTTCGCCGGCATTTTTTTCCTCTGGGGTCCATCTCTTTGTTGTCAATAAAGACTATCAAGATGCTCCTTTGTTTGCAGTTATATGCGATTAACTGGATGTATGATGAATGAATTTATATCTTTATGTATGATGAATGTTATTTCTGTTTACAGTGCTGGCTCATACCTAATGGCTTGTATCATGCAGAGGTATTTCAACCAGGTATGTTTAATTCAATACATTTTTATTGCAAAATTCAACGAAATTAGACTATCTTTCAAATTTGTATATATACTAATTAACGACCAAGAGAAAACCATTATTTCATGCCATGTCATTGTTTGTTGTTCCTGATTCATTCATGACGGTCCCAATAAGATTGCTTTTACAGTGGGCTAGACAAAAACTTTACAAAAGAGAATTGCAGCATCTGCTAGAATAAATTTCTAATTACAGTTACCATAGAATACAACTTTTGTCACATTGCGGTAACTTTGGTTATGTTTGTTTTCCAGATAAGATCGATGGCACTGTTCATCATGAACAAAGCATATTGTGGAATGAATAAGCCCGTACCTATTCCACTGAGTGAAATTGCAAGATTGCTTGCTATTGACGAGATTGATGAGGTATTTCACGCATTTTTAGATTTTTCTGTCTCATGTGATTTGCATAATGTGTCCTTTGTTTAATATCCAGTCTCTTGGATATTAAACAAGTGTGCCAAGCAACGAAAATCCCAGAGAATACCTTAAAATTGTTACGAATTTCCCCTTCAAATATATTCCCCCAAATGAGAAGCTTGTTTGGTTGTAAAGCCATGAAACGCGAGTGAAAGTGATTGGTAGCCTTGATGTTTGCAGCGAATTCTCACAAGAACGTATCTGACAAACTTTAAGAAGTTGTTTTTATATTACGCTCCACCTCAAATGTACACAATGCATCCAGAGCAAAGCATGATTTCTGAATCTAGATAGGGGATATAATAACGAAAATACTGAAAGAGAATCGCAGTGTGAAAGTTCAGTTCTCTCTCAAGAAGACATCACCGGAACCAAATCTACTGACAAGATGTACAAAAAGAAGTTCTTATTTGTTTCTTATATTTTTGTTCTTCATCTAGGCGTCAGAGTTTTGCGAACATTATGGATTTCAAGTAGATGATGGGATGGTTTACTTCAGCAAGTCATCTTATATAGAACCCGAAAGCAATTTCCTGCCAGTTAGGAATGGGGTCATTGAGAGAAAGAGGATTTGCTCGTTTGGGCAGGTATGTGTTTGTTATTTCTCATTTTTATGAAGTATTGTAATTGATACTGTACGAAATTTATAGACAAGCGTATCTGGGCAGTTGAATTACATCGTACCATTGTTCACCATAACGAACTAATTCCTTGTGCAGTTGTAATCATAAGGTACCCTACAAAACTTAAGTGCCGCTAAAGACTTATGTAATTTCGCTGGAAAACTATGAAGGTTGAAATCTTTGGACCTGAATCACGTGGCTAAAAAAGAAACTAGATTTTTATATTAAAAAGGGATTTCGTTAGATTTTCTGTGGTATTTCGTGGAAATTAGAAGTATTTCGCCGAAGAAAGACGAGATTTCTTAATGAGTTCTTTGCCCTTTGGAAATCTTCAGCAAAGCTTCATACGTATGGTATGACTGCATGCAAACTTGTTTGGCATATAAACTGGAGTATCTTTGCAAAATAGTATTTGTATTCGTTTTTCCCTGCTTCAAAGTGTTTGTAATTGATTAAAGGACAACCAAACATTCAAACTTCATTTACTTATGAAACTCAAAGTATAAACGATGTTTGCTTCTTTGATTTGTGCCTGGTATAAAGTGTTGTTCATTTTCTCGTAGGTGGTCAATGGAAAACCTTTATCAAACATCCAATACATTCCAACTAACAGTTTTGACGAACATGGCTACTACAACGGTGTTTACCACGAGCTTGCACTTAAAGGCATTCGCAGAGCCAGTGATCAAACGTCAGAATCAGTCTTGCAAATACCTTATATAAGTGAAACTGACAGTGGCTCAGATCGAGCAACTCAATCGCCTATGAAAGTTGCAAAGGATGATATTAAAGCAACATGCATTGCCTTGCTGATACCCGTGATAAACCAAGAAATTTACAGAGTTGCGACAGAGACTATGCAAAGCGTAAATGATACAATCGTTTGTGCTAACGAGTTGGTGGATGAGTTAATCGAAGGGACTGTAAGAGCAGAGCTAAGGACATATTTACAACGTGAACTTCAACAGTCTAAATCAGATCAGATAGCCAAAGATATTTTTGGTGATATTTTCAATGAAGTGACAGGATCGCAAATAAGGGAGATTGTCACAGGAGAGTTTAGTGTTGAAAAACGGAAGAAGGATGATGTGAGAAAAATGGAAGTTTTCCAGTTGACATTCAGCTTAATTTTCGGAATTCATTGACCAATCGTTCGTTCGAAGAACCTAATATAGATTCTCTGTGGTACATACAATTGTTTGATTGTGTCATATTTCATTCTAGCAAACTCTTCCATTACGAAAATCAAATTCGATCGAATCATTGAATCGTGACTTAAAGAGACCCAAGAAACTTTTGGAATCAAGAATCGATGATTTATTGAATGAACTCAAATTCATGAGGTTTGTGTGTTTCTTGATAGTTGAGTCTTGGGCCTAAGGAGTCGTGTGGTTTAGATTCAAATCCTGATATTTGAAAATGTTAATAATATACGACTTCTTGCCCAGTCTCACTGCTCGTTTTTAGTTGTAGTTACCATTTTAAAATTTCCCTCAGAACGAGGGAAAGGAGCAGGTTGGACTGGCAAGAAGTTGTGAATCATTAACATTTACGAATATTAGGATTTGAAAATATGCAAACAAAGATATGGATAGTATTTTAATCCGAACTACACGATTCTTTAGGCCCATGGCCATGACCATGCATGGTTGAGCTGTTATGGACAGAGTACGCACGATTAGTTACTAGAAAAATATTGATGTTATTTGCTTTGTCCTCAAATGCCATAGCTGCGTATTTTCGTTGATTCATTGAAGAGTTGAGAAAAAGAAGGAATTGTCTTGGCAGAACGAACATTTGTGTCTAAGTGAACCAAGAAAAAGTCAGCATCTTGACTATTATTGCTGGTGAAATATGCGCATTTTCTTTGCAATTTTTGTGTGACAGTTTGCCGTCATCGACTTGTCATTCCATTAGGATTTTTTGAAACCTACAGAAAATTCATGATTTGTGCTTGATGTTAATTGTTTGATGCAATTATTTTATGTCCGTCCGTCTTGAATTGATTTATTCTGATTTGATTCTAAGCCTGTCTTCTTTTTTCAGATCAGCTATTGACTTGGATCAGGTTCGATATAGTGACGTCGTGAATTCATGAAGGCTCACGAAGCACGGTTTAAATAGAAATAGAGTATGAGCCAATGGCATTGCAAGAACGTCAAGGCTAGAGACACCCATGTATGTTTGACTGATGATGAAAGTTGAAGAAAAAAGACATTAATTATTGATTAACAGTATCATAAAAAGATGGACGAATTCTTGCCTTTTGGAGAGAGAGAGTGAAGTCTTTCTAAACATAGAGAGACTGTGAATTGACATTTGCACTCCCAGTAATATCTGATGTAGGCTTCTGCAGAAGTAGAATATACTACAAGTAAGACACTATTCAGGAGGCTTTCTGTTTCTTTAAAGAATAGAAAAAATGCAGTTGGAGCTCAAGTATCGAAGAAACCTCAATTGAACACGTATGTTCGTTGTTAAAATTATTGTGAATTTAGTAAATGTGAGCTATTTTATATTCAAATCAGCGTGCTTTCTTTGTAAATTATCTGTGACTCGAGAAAATTTAACTCCAAAGTTAACAAAATGCTTTTCCTCAGATCAACTTATCAAATCCCTTTTCCATGAAATTATTTTACAATGGCTTTTTCAATGACAAATTTTTCATTTAATTGGGAAAGTTTGCCTTGCAAAGGACCACAATTTCTTCCAAGAAAACCTTCGGCATGATTGTTTTATTAGTTTGAATTGAGTGTGTTCTCATTCTGAGCTCAACGCAAGATTCCAGCCACATAATAAATTCTGTGTTCCTGCGGTCTTCTAGTCTGCCGTGTGACCTTTACGGGGGAGGAAATATTGAGGAAAAGAAGAAGGGGTCTTAATAATAATATTTTAGTATGACCCCTTCTTCTTTTCCTCAACTTTTCCTCCCCCGTAGAGGTCGCACCGCAGACTAGCGGTCTTCCGAAAGTGGATGCGCGAGAAATATAAAGGAAATTTCCTTATCCTATTCAAATCAGTCAGCTGTTAAATTGCTGTTACTCTCACAAAAACTTGAAATGATAGAAAACAAAGTGGGAGGATTGAAAAAGTAGGTTTGATTTCTCTTTCGCTTGCTTTTTTTTTAAACTTCTTACGCTTTTGAACCCAGATAGAAAATATCTCTTGTTCCCTCAAAACTCTAAAAATTCTGAATTTTCAGAGGCAGATTAAGTGCAATTGATTTCACAGCGAACAGTCTCATAATAATTTTATTCCCCCTCCCCTCCCCCCGAAATCCATGTACTTTTAGGAACGAGATAAAATCCACCGCAGTCAAACACCTGCTCTCTTTTCCCGCCAATTTTTTCCCGCCGTTCATTGTTTTCATCAATGAGAACCAATCGAATTGTTTACTGACGTTGGTCGAACGGGTTTGGCCAATCAGCGAGCAGAACGATTGTTCTCATGTACGCGTGACTGGTTCGAGAACAAAGGATTTTGCTAAATTGGCGCGAAACTTAAACCTAGGGCTTCTCCAGTGGGATTCGAATTTCGCATCTTGTAGTGGAAGCAAAGTTGGAGATCTCGAAGTTTGGTGTTGAAATCCTTTCCAATCACGAAGGTATGCAAACAAATATATAAAATAAATATATTATTATATTCTTTAGGGATTTTTCTAAAATCAGAGTAAATTATTTCTATGTTTTCAGATACTACAAGCTCTGAAATTCAAATTTAATTTTGCAGATTTCAAGCTACAAATTCAAGATGTCGGGAAGCCTTGTGACGAACACTGTTGCTGTTCATACATCGACTGAAAATCGAAGGATCTTCGCACCGTTAAATACAATAAAAGATCATCGTTCTGTTTACCAAGTATTGGCTGAGAAAACTCCTTCATCTTCAGTCAGTAGCAGTGTTTATTTGCAGAGAAACCCCGGAACATATCAAGGGAAAATTACACAGATACAAACGAAACCACAGGTGAGGGTTTGTTTTAGGCCTGTCTTCTTCGTCAAGCCATGGTTTCACTTTCGTTTCTATCCGATATCTACAGGGCTTGGTACTGTATATTTTGCTAATATTAATACTGATTTCTTGAATATTTAGTGAAGCTAATTTTATTCATCCTCAGGTGAAGAGAAAGTTGGAATTAGAAAGCAGACAAGAGCTGGACGATCCTCCTTTCAAAGCACCAAGATCGAGCACGAAAGGGCGAGGTTCGAAGAGGAAGCTGCCAAGGACGCAAACCCAAAATGTCGTTAGAGAAAAACCTGCAAAAGTCACGAGGAGACGAAGTTCTACAAAGGCTGAGGCTGGTAAGGATTCATAAAATTTTTCAATGCATAAATAATAATTTTGAAAGATTTAGCAGGTCCCCAAACTTCTCTACATAATACTTCAATGAAAAATTCTGTTCACAAAAAATATAAATAAAATAATTTGTTGATTGGATGTCAGAAAAGGAAACTAAAAAGCAGCTTAATTTTGTAACAATTTTCAAATGGACAGTTTTTTGTAAAAAACAAAATGCAAAGATCCATCTTTGGGGTGGAGAATATTGAAATTCAAAACCAGAGGCAGACAGTTGATCCCTATGGAAACACAATTTCAAACTTTAAAATGAAAGGCGTTTTGAGGCTCTGTGGCTTTAAGCTACAAAGGACATTGGTACATTGAATGCCCTTCCTTGTTGGGAACTTTCACTCCCAAGAGATTGAAGTAAACAATGACACTATTCAGTCATTGTTGTTGCTTTTCAAAATGCAATGTGTCCTCTCATTTGAAAGGGGTTTCTCTAATCTCCAAGGGTCCCTGCCAACAAATAGATTCCATCCTCCCCAATGTTACTTTTCAATGCAGTCTTCAAGACCCACCCTCCCCCAGTAACTATGACAAAATTTAAACTAATGCACCCCTTACTATGTATGATATTTAAAAGAACAAGGAACAAAGAATGAAAATGGACTAGAAAAAGTAAATATAGACCCAGCCTGAGATCAGGCTCACCAAGGAAAAATAAAAATAAAACAAAAAAATAAGGACAAGGAAAACAGAAAGGCGATCTTTTCCTCCTCCAAATTTTTTTGTTTTATTTTTATTTACTTAAGGAAAACCGGCCAAAAATAAATCCAAAACTGTAGTTGCATTGTAGCAAAACCATCATGATCATGGGGAATGCTGAGGGACAAATCACTCCCTAAGGACAGGACCTCATCCGCCCTTGGTGAAATCATTTTGCTTCCACGGAAAAATCTCTAAAAAGTTCTCTGAAAATCCCATAATGATTGTTGTCTTAAACATCTTGTCCACTTTTTAGAGGAGTGATTTGCTCTTCGGTGAAAGCCCCATTCTGTAAACTTCCCGTGATCCTAAGCTCAAAATTTATCTCCCTAAAGGTAATGATGAATCGCCAAGATATGAAACTTCATTGGGAATGTTGACAAAAAAATTTGTGAGCATTTTGAGAGCAGCACCCCATGGAGTTCTTGACTTGAACAAAGCAACAGAAATATTGGATGTGCAGAAGAGAAGGATTTATGACATCACAAACGTACTTGAAGGAATTGGACTTATCCAAAAGGAGGCAAAGAATAACATCAGATGGAGGTGAGAACCCTTGATTTGTAGTAACGGTTCTGATTGTGGGAATAGGGTTCTGTCCACCTCTCTAAAATGTGCAGGAAAAGCAGTGATGATTTACCGTATCCCCAAATCCTAAAATTTAGCAATGAAAATTAAAACAATTGTGCAAAAATTGGTCATCGTTCCGCCTCACTTTTCAGATCAACATAAAGAACAAGTTTTATCAAAAAAGTAGCGGACTCTGTATTAAAAAACGAACTTACCTAAAAACTCAAAACTAAATGTGGTAGAATGTGCAAACAGCTATTTAGGAAAAGGAGAAATGTAGAAGTTACTTGTGTTTGAAATGAAATTTTGTCTTATTTCAAAGGGGAGCAAAGCATCTTGAACGAAAGCCAGTGACAGTGGACAGAGAGCAAGCAGCCATGGCAACCAAAATGGTCAACCTTCATAGTGATGTGGAGGATTTGAAGCAACAAGAAATGCAATTGGATCGTATGATTGAGCAAAGAAAATTACAAATGGGAATTGACAGTAATAGTGAAGATATCAAAAGATATCCTTTTTGTCATTTCAAGCTACTTGTCCACCAAACGTGGGAGGATTAAGGCGGTTGATTGGGACTGTTTATGTAGTTGAGACCAGGATGCAAAAAACAGTAAATACATGCTTTGGGAAAAGAGTTCTCTCATCATAAATAAATAACTTCTAATTCAATTGCGCAGAGCAAATTTCTAGGTGCTGTAGAAACGTGGGTTGGGTTTTCAAAGGTTTTCTTATTTCTTGCCTTTCAATGAAATGTTTTCTTCAAAATTGTAATGGAAAAAATATGTAGGATAACCAAAATCTGCTGATTCAAAACCCAAATAGCAGCTGTTTTTCTCATCCACATCAAAATCAGCATTTCTTGATATTGTAATTAGAATAGCGTCTTACAGAGTGTTGATCCACGAAAGACTTTCTCTTGAAATAGTAAGACTGACATTTTTTTAACTAAAAACTGAATTCTTGAATGATATGTATGACTACGATTTTTTAGGATTTCTGAAGTCATTTATACTTGATAAAATTCAAAATCATAAGGCAGTCACTAAATTTTTGAGGTTTATTCCTTGACTGAGAAATACATATGCATATGTTACTTATCAAGACATCAGAGGAATCAAAGATTTCGATGGTACAACTGTAATTGCTGTAAAAGCACCACCAGAGACACGTCTGGAAGTGCCAAGTCCAGAGGAAGTAAGTTCTCAAGATTTTTGTTGCATTTTTTCTTAATTTTAAATCCAGAAAGAATCCCAAAAGTTTGGACTGGTGATTAAATTTAGTAGCAGCCAACTTGTAAATCCAAAAATGTATTGAAGAAATATATATGGAGATATAACAATATAATATGCTGGTTATGCCACAGGTGAAAATTGCATGGACATAATAATCTAGCTGCACGAATCAACATTATTTGTTAATTTTGTTAGGGTAATCGTTTTTCATCTATCTTGTATCTTGTATGTATATTTTGAATTTTCTTTCCAGGGAATGCAAATTTGGTTGAAGAGTGGCAATGGCCCAATTGATGTCTTTCTGTGCCCTGATAACAAAGAAAATATTGACCCCAACGGTGATGCAAGCCAAGACACTGATGCTTCCGATGGCCCATGCCAAATAACGACACCCATAAAAAGTGAACCCGATGATATAGAATACAATGCAGATGAACTTTGCGCTCATTTCTCGCAAGACTTTGATGCTGATCTCGTCCGTATTGCTCAACAATGCCAAACGCCCGATGCCTCAGCCAGAAGACGTCAAAGGACACTGTCATCCATGAATTCCCCTGAGAGCTCATTTATTGACGAAGATGACATTAAAGTTGAAGAAGAACTGATGTCATACGAACATATCCCAGAAACAGATCAAACAGTTGCTGCAGCACTTGACGCAAATTTTGACTCCGAGGAGTATTTGTTCTCTTTGGACCAGAATGAAGGTATCACAGATCTTTTTGGGGTTCTTTAGTTATAAAAGCACAAATCAAATACATGTAAATTTCTCTCACCATCATGTATATTTCTGTAATAGGTGAAGGTCATTCAAGTACTTCCAACACTTTTCCTAAACACCCAAATCCAGACCTTGATCTATAAATTTATTCTACCTCAGCTGACGATTGAACAGTTCTCTAAAAATAATAAACAAAACAGAAAGCATTCGGGTACAGTCACTTCTTCCATAAACTGCTAAACAATTTGGTACAGTCACTTCTTCCATAAAATGCTAAACGATTTTCTTGGCAAAGGGATATGTTCCTTGGTCCTACAACACTCAAGTTGAAAAGACCCTTTCACGGTAGATTGAACGGAGGATTCGATTCCGGTTTTCAGAGGTACGCCAAATGCAATTTTCGATTTCAAATTTCCTGGTTATCTCTTATCGTTACATTTTACAAATCTTTAAAAACATGTAAACAAAATCTAAGTACCTTCGATGCTCAGGCAGATCTAGTTGAGTTTTTGTCGTGTTACAATGTGTTTCACGCAGAAAAATTATGCAAAACGTAACGATCGGATAACCACGCAACTTTGAAATAGAAAATTGCTGCGGCCTGCTTCTGAAAATCCGAATCGAACTTCCATGAGAGGGTTTATTGATTCTCTTATTAAACGATAGATGATATGACAACAATTTTTGCAGGCTATTTTTTAGTCATGGAGTACTTGGATGATCCCTTGTTATATACCAGAGTGTGAGAGCTATCACAACTGAATTCGGAATTGCCACTTTAATGTAAATATGCGTGATATGCTTAGCTAATTAATCAGCAAACTTTACCCATGACGGTCCAATAAACATCGGTGCATGAAGACTCTTTCAGCTGTCCTTCTCATGACGGTTTCTTTCAATTGTGAAGCTGCACAATTTATCAACTTGTTCAGAGTTGTACGTTAAAGCTGATAGGAATTAGGAATAGGCCCTTTTCGTACTGGAAAAGAAACAAATCCTCTGGACTGACAAGTCTTCTTAGACGGACAAGCCATCTTGTGTCAAAAACATGACGGAGAAAAGTTTCCACGTATATGTCGTCTGATTTTGTCCGTCTATGTGTTGGTCTATTTTGACGATTTTTAGAAGACGATTTGTTAGTCTACACGGATAAGTCGTGAAATGTCCGCCTTGAAATTCGCATCAGACGAACAACTGTCAGACGAAACGATTTGTTTTTCTTCTTCTAGTGTGAAAGGGGCGATGATTTGTTCGTTTTCTATTTATCCTTCACTTTCCATTTATTTCTATCAACTCTGATAATGTCAGACAGCCTCAAAATGCTTCGACAAAGTTTTTAAGAATAATGAATCAAATTGTATTTTGTTTTAGTCTTCAAATCAGTCGAGTTGCTCTGAAAGGCCTTCTGTTTTATATTGAAAAACATAATTTGCAATGTTACTAAGGGTGTGTTTGATTGGTACTTCCAAACCTACCAAATTCTGAAACAGTAGACTTCGCAGAGACAGAAATATATTTCCCAATCAAACGCAAAATCTCGAAATGGTAGGTTTTGGATTCACCACCAGGATTTGCTAATGAAAACGAGAATCTCTCCAAAGTCTGCCAAACTTTCTGCCTTTTGGAGCAGAAGGTTCGGAAGGCCTTCCAAACTACCAAACCTACCGTTTTGAGAATTTCGGAGTCAATCAAACAAATTCCGAGTTTACCAAGTCTACCGTTTTCAGAATTGGTATCAATCAAACACACCCTTGTACCGCATTCACACTGATACAGTTAAACCAGCTTTATCTAAACCAGATTAAATTTCAACCAATCAAATGCATTCGATTTGCTGGATTGACCAATTAGAAGGCCCCATTCGATAATTTGGGTAAGTTTGCTGGTTTTGTATCATCATCTTGCATAAGTTTTAGAAAATGTAATCAGCACTTGATAAATGTAATATAAAAACTGTAAATTTAGTAATTTTATCTATTTTAATGCAATCTGCTTGCTTATTACTTTTAGCACAAATTGAGTGCTTTCTGTACTATTTTTAGTTTCATTGCTGAGTAAAATATATACCATTATTTTCGTTTTTCTCACTATTTCTTTTTCGCATCAGCCCATACATAGCCTTACTTTTTGGTGAAGAATAGGATTTTGAAAATCGGCCGATTTTAGCGAAAAAGCAAAGCCTATAGCCTTACTTTTTGGCCAAAAATAAGGATTTTCAAGATCGGCCTATTTTACCGAAAAAGCAAAGCCTATAGCCTTACTTTTTGGTCAACAATAAGGATTTTCAAGATCGGCCTATTTTACCGAAAAAGTAAAGCCTATAGCCTTCCTTTTTGGCCCAAAATAAGGATTTTCAAGATCGGCCTATTTTACCGAAAAAGCAAAGCCTATAGCCTTACTTTTTGGTGAAAAATAAGGATTTTCAAGATCGGCCGATTTTACCGAAAAAGCAAAGCCTATAGCCTTACTTTTTGGCCAAAAATAAGGATTTTCAAGATTGGCCTATTTTAATGAAAAAGCAAAGCCTATAGCCTTACTTTTTGGCCAAAAATAAGGATTTTCAAGATCGGTGGATTTTAGCGAAAAAGCATATGCCTATAGCCTTACCTTTTGGCCAAAAATAAGGATTTTCAAGATCGGCCTATTTTACCGAAAAAGCATATCCCTATAGCCTTGCTTTTGGCCAAAAATAAGGATTTTCAAGATCGGTTGCTTTTAGCGAA
>REGM01000043.1:776943-823413 GCA_004194415.1 Aurelia aurita
GATTTTCAAAATCGGCCTATTTTACCGAAAAAGCAAAGCCTATAGCCTTACTTTTTGGCCAAAAATATAGATTTTCAAGATCGGAGGATTTTAGCGAAAAAGCATATGCCTATAGCCTTGCTTTTGGCCAAAAATAAAGATTTTCAAGATCGGTGGATTTTAGCGAAAAAGCCTTACTTTTTGGTGAAGAATAAAGATTTTCAAAATCGGCCTATTTTACTGAAAAAGCAAAGCCTATAGCCTTACTTTTTGGCCAAAAATATAGATTTTCAAGATCGGAGGATTTTAGCGAAAAAGCATATGCCTATAGCCTTGCTTTTGGCCAAAAATAAAGATTTTCAAGATCGGTGGATTTTAGCGAAAAAGCCTTACTTTTTGGTGAAGAATAAAGATTTTCAAAATCGGCCTATTTTACTGAAAAAGCAAAGCCTATAGCCTTACTTTTTGGCAAAAAATATATATTTTCAAGATCGGTGGATTTTAGCGAAAAAGCAAAGCCTATAGCCTTACTTTTCGGTCAAAAAAATAGCAAATTTTGGGGGGAAAGGCCAAGCCTCTAACCTTACTTCTTGATGAAAACTGGGCACTTGCAAAGATAGCTGATTGTAGCGATTTATGCAAGGGTACAGCCCTACTTTTCTGTTACAAATGGACACTTTCAAAAATAGCAATTTTAAGGAATAAAGGAAGCAATTTCATTTGAGTAGGAATCAATTTAAGAAACATTGATATTCAAAGTATTTGAATAACAGTTTTAACATGCGATGAACAAACAATTGAATTTAAATGTACTGTTTTTCAGGTGACAAATATATCTAAAGGACAGTTTCTCCTGGCTCTGGTGAAATCGACTCTGCCCCTAGTCCTTGTGCATCTCTGGACACATCTACTGTTACACCATCAGTATACATATCAATAAAACTTCTCCTTGCTTCTCTGGGCAGCGTATGGTTAACAATGTCAGCTTTTAAGGGTTCGTTTTCAGAATGATCGGACCCATGTTCAGAATGTGCGACTGTGATGCTTCCAGCTGGACTTTTCATCTCACAAAATTGCTCATCTGATCTGGCAATTTCAAATGTTTTCTTGCTTCTGAGCAAAACTGCACTCGTCTCTTTGCTAGTGTCTTTTACATTCTTTGTAACAGCTGGCAAGAATTTGCTGGATTCACCCCGGTACCTTGAAGTGCATTTTCTCAAACTTATTACAGTCACAAATACAATAAGGATGAATACAAGGCAAGAGAATGCTACAACTGTGAAAATTGTCCAGTCTGTCTCTAAATTTTTCTTTTTCTTCTTCGGGTACTGATTTGTGCCATTTTTTGATGAGGCTGTGTTATTAACATTCTTATTCAAGTCTTTCTTGACAACATCACTTGAAATTTTTGAAACTGAAGTAGCTGGTGGGACATTCTTGTTCCTTGGGAGGTGATCTGGGGTTACAGAGCCTTCGGTTGCATGTGGGATTATAACCTTTTCTGTTGGTTTGCCCTGTCTAGGATCATAAGAAGTGACTTCTAACAAAAACCCTTTAGCAACTATTACATCATCACTTTTGAAACTAATTCTGACTTTACTTGTCGACAACTCTAGGGGGACAGGAGCAAAACGGGTCTGTTTGAATTGCAGTATTTAACCGGCTTTGCAGGCTGTCCAGTTTGGAGTTCTTCAATGGAAACAAAATCATTCACACACTGTTCTTTTCCATCTTTCTTGCTGGCTTCGACATCGAATTCTTTGAACAACAAATACATCTTCGAAATAGCACTAACAACCCAAGTGCAATCATTATTATGAAAGTACTCTTTGGGAAAATTTGGGGTTGTTATTCGCAGAATTTCATTTCCTTTCAACCGAAGGCTCTTGAAACATTCAGAACTATATCGTATTCTAAAGCCAACTTCTTCTGCGGATGAATTGGAATGATAATATAACCACAAGCTGTTTGTAGGTGCCTTATACAGAGCAGGGGATAAATCAAGTCCACAATACTGTTTCAAGACATCACTTTTCTGATAATCTTTAGATCCATCCCTTATCTGCAAGAACCCGTTTTCACATGGAATATCAAATGTAACGAAATCTAAAGACAATGAAGTCGTGTTTTTAACATTAATCTTCCAAAGACATTTCTGATTGTAACTTTCTGCACTTCTCCCAATAATTTCGCCAGTTGATGTAGACATTTGTTTCCCACAAGTGAAGATACATCCGTAAATTTCGATTTTCATGCAAACACGATTGAAACTATGAACCGGCAAAATCCTCAAATACCTCGCAATAAATGGTTGATGGATTGAATTCACTTCTAATTTATTTGGTAAGATGTTGGCAATAAACAGAGAATTTCGTCGATTTTTATCGGCGTACAAAGTCCACTTTTTACCATCCAAACTGTACATAACTTTAAACCGGCTTACTCTTCCGTCTAAGACTCCTTCTGTTGCTATCGCCGTTATCGTTGTGAAATTTCTGAGGTCGATTTTGTACTCAATGGCTGAGAAAGGCGAAATAGAAACCGCAGAGCACCATGCTTTCGTATTCCTCAATCTTCCATTTTTAACTTCAAATCCTTTCAAACTTTGCACATTTGAAGAAAGCTGTGAATCTGTTATTCGTCCACTTTCCATTCCGAGCGGATTTCGACACCCACATTGCCTATATTTATACTCACTTCCAGGGCATTCTTTTCCTCCAAGTAAAGGCTTCGGTGAATCGCAAACTCTTTGCCTTGAGCTGACAAAAAATCCACGAAATTTTTCCAAATAATCAGTGTTGTTTTCTGTGTTCAAATGGCAAGAAGTCCAACTTTTCCATGAAGCCCAGCCACCATCTATGGGCAATGGACGCCTTCCTCGCTTGAACAAGAATCCTGAACAGTTGTGCAAAGATATTAAAAGGATAACTGCTGTACTTAAAATCATTTTAACCATATCTTAAGACATAAAAGTAGTATATAATCGTCTTTAACTTATTTTCACTGCGTAGCTTGACTAGGCCATACGTTCATATGTAACATGTTATGAACACCGAACACTGCTTCTTCAATAACAATGGTCATGTGACTGCGGTCATGTGACTCTTGTTTTGCGGTCTTTTGTTTACGCATAGAAACCGCAGCCGNAATGGCAAGAAGTCCAACTTTTCCATGAAGCCCAGCCACCATCTATGGGCAATGGACGCCTTCCTCGCTTGAACAAGAATCCTGAACAGTTGTGCAAAGATATTAAAAGGATAACTGCTGTACTTAAAATCATTTTAACCATATCTTAAGACATAAAAGTAGTATATAATCGTCTTTAACTTATTTTCACTGCGTAGCTTGACTAGGCCATACGTTCATATGTAACATGTTATGAACACCGAACACTGCTTCTTCAATAACAATGGTCATGTGACTGCGGTCATGTGACTCTTGTTTTGCGGTCTTTTGTTTACGCATAGAAACCGCAGCCGCAATCCGTAGCTCGTAGTTATTTGACCTTAGGACAAGATTCATGGTGGCCCCCCTCCGGGCTATTCATTTGATCAAGGTTTTACACGCAACGACATCTGCCTAATATGTCCTAAAAGCCTAGCCACATCTTTGGGGAGATAATGTTGTACTTTTTGATGCTGTCCCTTTCGAGGCTCGACAGGAAAAAAGTTTTACTTTCGTCATCTTTTCGAAAGATCATAAAAATTAGCCATAAAAATTTTACGAGCTTTTGTTCTCAGTTTGATTTCATTCCTCATTTTTTCACACAATTTAACATAATTTAACCCCAATTCAGTCCTTTTGAGTTTTGCGTGGGACATCTCTCGATATTCACAAGAAACTCCAATGTCGTCCCCAGGGCCTTTTGGCATACACGTATTTTTTTATAAGAAACTAAGAATTTGGGCCAGTACTGAAAGTTTCTTAAAATTATCAGACCTGTGACCTCCAGAACATTTCAAAACAAGGTGTTTTGGAGCCTTTGCCTTTGCAATGTTTAGACATTACTCAGGTGTATTCATCGAACAGCACTACGAATTGCTTACAATGACTACAATTCCAGTTTTGAGGCCTTGCTCATTAAGGATTGTGCCACAACTATTCATCAACACAATTTAAAGCTCCTGGCAATAGAAATGTATAAAGCCAAAAATGATATGAGTCCTGGATTCATGAATGAGATTTTCAAATTTGATACAACAGCTTATGATCTAAGAACAGAAAAATTTTCATCTAGGACTCCAAAAACAGTTTTATATGGTACAGAAACAATAACCCATAGATGCAACCAAATATGGAACAGCACTCCAAATGAAATTAGAATGGCTAGCAGTTTAGGAATATTCAAAGCTAAAATAAAGCAGTTTTCCATCCCTTGCATTTGTAGGCTCTGTACCCCGTATTTACAGAATCTTGGCTACATTAATCAGATTTACTAAAAATCTAAATCTAGATATCGCTTTCGTTTCGTTTTTGCCACTTTACTATTAATTATGTTTATGTGTATTAATTATGTTATGTTTGTTGGTATTAATTAGCTGATTCTTGCATTTATGTATTGTAATTAGCTATCTTACCTATTTACCAACGTTAAATAAAGTATGAAAAAAAAAGGTACTTCCGAGTAATATGATACAGGAAACAAGTGAGAATAAAGAAAACAATCTGAGAGTCTGAGTTTCTTATTAGCGGTTTCTTACAAAAAAAAAATACGTGTATTGGGCCTTTTCGCCTCCGTCCCAATATGACATAAGGCCCTGGGGATGACGTTGAAGAAACTCAACTAGAGCACAGCAGTTTTGAAGTACCTAAGGGCAGGTAGCCGCTAATGGGTTGTACAAAGCTGTTTTCCACTTGTCCACTGTTTCAAAGAGCACGTGTTTGACAAAAAGAAAAGATTCAAAAGATTTTTTAAAGTTGTGGGAAACTAACGTCGCAGCACAAAGAGATTGCAATTTCGATAACATTCTCAACTGTTTAAAAATCCCAAAATTATTTTGTCTAGGAAGGATACTGTATGAAAGCACTGAAGAAGTATGAAATGTTGTTTCTCTCTTTGTGTTGTTTCTCCCTTGCAAAGGCGCTATTCACATCATAATCGCTTGTCGTCATGATTCAGATTTTCAGATTTCAGATTTCAGATTTCAGATTTCATTTTTCAATCAATAGCCTAGTACAAGACAACTTGTATACTAGCATGTCAACAGGGTCAACAGCCACGTGCCGATAATAAAGATAGCACCTTTGCAGGTAGGTGAGCTGAGTATAGATGCTGCTGTGACGATAAAATGTTGAAAAATGAATTTACTGATCCCAGGAGACGTAAAGAGTGGAAAGGTTCCCCCTAGAGCTTGGTTTAATGCAGTACTGCTTAGGAATGACCCAAGGGAATATGTAGTACATAAGGTTGACACGAGGCTAGGAATATCACAGTTCGATAGCGATTTTGTCTTTTGGACCCCGCCCCCTCCCACCCATATCAACCCACATCTTGAAAGTAGAAGTATGACAAGACTTTAAAATGGTACTCGACACTGCGGAATATGATTATGGAATAAGACTCACAATGATAGATGCGCAGCATTACACGTATTTTTTACACGAAACTTAGGTCTGGGGTTTGTAACCAGTTGCCATTTTTGCTACCACAAGTTTCCTTCAAGTGCAGGGGCGTATCTAGGGGGCGGGTTGTGGGGGTTGCAACCCCTGCCCTTTTCGGCAGAGAACAAAGGAAAACACGGGAAAACAAGCATAATGTTGAAATAAGTTGCCCCATTTCATGCCCTATTTTTACCATACAACCCCTGCCCTTAAAATTTCCTAGTTGCGCGCCTGCAATTGGAGGTGACTTTGATCAATTTTTAATGTTTTTTTCTTCATAATTCCAATCAGAAATGAAGAAATGTAATACAACTTTTTCCATGTCATGGATGTCATGTGGGCATTGTACATTAGAGGTATGATGTGCAAAATGGAAACAATATTTTGATCCTGCTTTTCCAGTCAATTTGCAGCCATGAACAAGTGATAAAAGTGTCAGATGGGGTGATAAAGTTAAGATACGAGCACTCTAGCAGTCTTCGTTCAAAATCAAAATAACTTTTAGTCAGAAATTCAAGGACCTCTGAATAAAGTTCACGTTTATTTAGGACTCCTTAAGAGACGAGTACAAGCTTGAATGTGTCGTCTGTCGATTATCTTTCGTTGCTAGTGTGCAAACATTCAGTCATATGAACCTGTATTCAATTGGACGTCCTTTGGTCAGCAGCCCGGGGTCAGTGGTCGTCTAAGAGGTGGCTGATTTGACGCAGAAGAAATTAAAGATATAAAGGACGTCATCAAAGTCACCCTCCTGATCAAAGTCACCCCGTTTGACGGTAACAGAAATCGCAATCAAAACAGTTTCAAAACACTTGCCAATGCTGCACAAAATTAAAACATTTTTGTGTGACCTGGGAAAATTGAAGGTGCAAATTACAAAGTTTCTTAGCTTTCTAAACCAGGTAGCTCAGTTTCGTATTTTTTGAAAAATCGAGCCTAAATGCTATAAGCCTATAGTTTCTTATAAGCGGTTTCTTATAAAAATATACATGTAGCCTTTTATCGACTCCACATTGCAAATCTTACCAAAGACAACGAAAGATTATGACAAAACAAACACAATTTCAAGTCGCTCAGTTTAACAAATTACCGACAACTATTTACACGAATAAATATAAACTCCGCAAAATTAGAAATTCTATCAATTCATCATAGTCACTTTGAATTCTTCTACTTGTCTCTTGTTAATTTATTAACATTCTTCATTCTGTCCAAAAGTCTAGACAAAATGTTCAATAACAGGTGCAAAGACAAGAACATTCTCAACAATTTTACACGTTCATTTCTCTAAAAAGGATTTTCAAGGTGCTCACGTTTTGAAATGATAAGGGAGAACGTGTTTTTCCGATTGTGATCTTTAAAATGGAGGTTTAGGCCGACTTTACGGCTAAACTACTGAGCCAGTTAATTGAAACAGTTTAGAAGCATGTTTTTAATCGCCAACACGTTGCTCTGACCTGGCTTGGAATTTCTCAGATATTTTGCACCAAGAAACGTGAGCAATGGTACGAATAAATTGTATGAGAAGATTGTAATTGTTTCTTTGTCTTGTCCTTTCCTGTGCAGAACTAATTCTTGTTGTTGCCAGGTGTTTGACTGATGTGTCATTTCAATGGTAAAATCATTTGTGTTCACATCAACCAAGCACACGGCGAAGGAAAAGACGACACAAGGAGACGTAAAATTCACCCAGAAATTTTCCGGTTGCTCAAGTTAATACCAGTGACAGCCAGCTGTTAGCAGTCTTCTTATTAAGTTGAGTTGGATTGGTACCAATTCTGAAAACGGTAGACTTGGTCGATTTCGAATGTGTGTTTAATTGACTCCGAAATTCTGAAAATAATAGGCTTGGTAGGTTTGGAAGGCCTTCTGAACCTTATGCTCCAAAAGGCAGAAACGTTTGGAAGACTTCGCAGAGATCCTCGTTGTTATTAGCGCTCATGGATTGAAAAACCCATGGTGAATCCAAAACCTATCGTTTTAACTTGTGTTTGATTTGAAAAAAGGTCTCCGTCCAGCAAAGTCAAATATTTTCAGAATTTGATAGGTTTAGAATTATCAATCAAACACACCCTAAAGGACCTCTACTGGGGGCAGAGGGGCAGAGGGCTTATTTGTACAGTACCAGGCACTATTGCACAGCTTATCACTCAGGCAAGTATGTCCCATATTCTTTGATGTTCCTTGATCTTGTGCAACTTGAATGCACTCTAAGTGCGAGCACACGACACGTAAAACTTGGATGGTGGATGATTGTTGTTATTAACGTGAGCCTTCACTCGAATGGTTTCTGCACGATATGGTCGTGGATCATCAAAAACAGGGGCACGTACAATACGAAGTCTAAGAAGTCCACGAATCCGTGTCCATGATGGTTCAATTTGTCAATCACCTAAAAAACAAGGAAAAAGTAATCTTAATGATTGCCACCAAAAGCAGTTCTACTTAATAACACAACCTTCATCACTGTCCTACAAAATATTACGACCGTGCAGTCTCGTGTTCTCCCTCAAGTGATATTTTTGATATCTTGAATGAAATTTCTGCAGCTGCTTGTTGGATATCCTTTTCTCAAACGACCACGATATAATTAGTCAATCAACCAACAGACATTCAAATGAAGAACTATTAGGAGAAATTGTTTTTTGGGGGAAAGAGGCATTTCTGCAAAAATGAAAACTCTCATATGGTTTGGGTTGCCAAGCTCGGTTTGGTTGTTCTCCTATTGAATGCAATTCAATTCAATTCAATGCAATTCAGATACTGGAGGAAGAATGCAAATCTCCTTAAAACTAATCTTTAGAATGTGCGTCCCACGTGCCTGGAATTACACCGGCACGAAAACTAATAATCAATCAAACATTTGTGTGCAGTATGTAAACAGACATTTTGGCAATTCAGCTACGTTTGAGTCAGGATTATACCAGGGAAAACAGGCAAGAAATTGCCAGGGGAGGGGGAGGGGTTGATAAGCTGAATCAATGGCTGAGTATACTAGTCACGTGAGAAATGAACGTCATTTTACCCCCAACGAGAAATAAATACAAAAGACCGCCATGTTTGAAGGCACACATCTGTTCACGGGATGGTCGACCAAAACCAGATCAATAACCAAAACTTTCTGATAGTTAATATTGCAATAGCAATAAGACTGATCTAAGCGAAAAAAGAATCTAGACAAACACAACCATTTTAACGGATCACATCTGGACAGAGGCTGGTCGAGAAAATGAGATTTAAACGCCAATAACATTCATTTCCAGCAGATGTTGATAAATCACAAAGATAACATGGCGACATCTCACTGCCTTAATCAACTTGGTAAAAACCACGTGATTTGATCATGGGATTTGATTGGATGATGTTTAAATATTCCAAACGAATTCGTCTGTCGCTTTCATTACTTTTAAAAAGATTAATTCAAATCTTGATGAAATCTTTTGTGAATAAAGATGATGATGAAATTTTTTAATAGTTTCAAGGATGTGTTTGAGTTTGAAATTACTTGTTTTGAAAATTAAGCGCTCAAATTTGATTGATCATATCATGAATTTTAATTTCCATCGGATAAAGTTTGACCGTAAGTTGTTTAATTTAGTTTTCTTTGTCTAAATTCATGATTATTACATACATTTTTGCACCTGCTCAAGTTATGCCCAAGTAAAATTTAACTAGATATTTGAGGCATTCTGCCGATTAACTTTGGATTTTACGCCCAAGACACCCATTGAGGTAAAAAATACTGCTAAATCCAAATAAGTAAATTCTCTGCAAAGGGTCTTAATGTAAATCAAATGAAAAAATGAAAAATATCTTTAAGATTTTCTTACCGATCTTTGATGATCCCTTTCCAGCCCTCCTGCTTGCAACTCAACCAATAAATTGTCCAACGGAACAGTTCTCTTTCCGTGTTGCTCCTCCGACAGCAGACGATACAATTCCTAATGAAATAAAAAACGTATGTCCCATCTTACACAAGAAACGACCCCATGCTAGTGCATTTTTTTGGGCATACGGGATAACTGGAGCTATACAAACGACACTATCAAACAAAAGCATTTCAAGCCAACATATAGAACTTTCTGGAAGATTTCAGTATAAAAAAGAGATCATTGTTGGTTACCAACATTTAAAGTTTGAATCTGTTGCTTTTTATATCAAAGGATATATCTGCAGCCAAAAATCTCAATTACTGTAGTAAGGTGTAAATATGTGCAAATGGTTTCAAATTTTTAATTTTTCTCTTAGTTTTTTAGATTTGATAGAAGAAAAATATTTAATAAAAACATTAATCTTGGCAAAAATCTTTTAAATTGTCGATAAAGTATGACAAAAATGTTTACCTTGCATTTGTCCAGTTTTCTTTCCAGCGTTGCAAGATCGACTTCTTTCAATAGCGATTTGATGGATTTACTAGCAAAATAAGATACAAAATTAAAGCGACGATGCAAAATTGGAGAATGAAAACCGATGATGCTGATCTACTTGAAATTTTTAGATTATACAAAAGCTAAATCAGAAAAGCCATCTTAAGAAGTTGGAATATTTTGACAGTAATAAATTTTAACTTCTTGTATCAAGATTTGATGTTCACAATCTAACACAATTCAAGATTGGTTGTTCGATGCAACAGCCTGCAACATATTGTCGGTCTGAAAAAAGAACTAACAAAATCTTTATATTTGTTTATTCAAGATCTTTCAATATTTGCCTCTTGCTCTATTTTCCTGACACCATAAATAATTCCATAGAGCATATCATAAGAATAATACTTTGCAAAGAAATAACAAAATTTTGCGAAAGACTTTTTAGTATGAATTTATAGTTGCTACATGATTACCCAACGATACATAGAAAGTTCCCATGACAAACATTAAAATATTAAAATAACATTACAAAGGACATACTCTAAAGATTTGACTCTCTCGGATAATGCAGCTACGACAGAAAATGCTTTGAAATCCAAAGAATCTTGTTGAGGGAGTTTCAGGACCTGTGAGACAAAATTGAATTTAGATACAAGAGGAAAATAGAGGTCTACAATATCAACTACAAACTGCAAACTAAGTTTGTTTTATTGTAGATTTTTTAGTAATACTTAAAGAGACGCGTCAATCAGTGGTAAAAAAACCGAACTTATTTTTCTTCCTAAAAACTGCAGGTATAACCTCGGTTTAAAGCTTTGCATAACACAATATAAAAGGAGCTGTGTGGTGACGTCTACACGTATCCAGATATTTTTGAGAACGCATCTTTTTCCTCCGTTTTAAAAATATCTCCGTCCACACAAGGAGCGTTTTCAAAAATCTCCCAGCCCAAGCGAATACGCTGCGATACTGGAAAATGATCAATTATGCTTTGTTCATGGCGCGTGGCCAGCTTCGACTTCAATGAGATGTTTATATATTTCTTTGTCCTTGTAAATGCATGCTTTTAACCTTGNAAGAGACGCGTCAATCAGTGGTAAAAAAACCGAACTTATTTTTCTTCCTAAAAACTGCAGGTATAACCTCGGTTTAAAGCTTTGCATAACACAATATAAAAGGAGCTGTGTGGTGACGTCTACACGTATCCAGATATTTTTGAGAACGCATCTTTTTCCTCCGTTTTAAAAATATCTCCGTCCACACAAGGAGCGTTTTCAAAAATCTCCCAGCCCAAGCGAATACGCTGCGATACTGGAAAATGATCAATTATGCTTTGTTCATGGCGCGTGGCCAGCTTCGACTTCAATGAGATGTTTATATATTTCTTTGTCCTTGTAAATGCATGCTTTTAACCTTGCTCAAACCCTTTAAAAGGGAGTATGAAAAGAATAACTAAAGATGGAAAGCATCTTACGTGATTAACAAACTTGAAATCTTCATCATCAAAATTAGGATTCAATGTTTTCAAGGCATCGGGTAAGTCCTCCATTTTGATTTGTAAACACTGGAATATAAACAAAATAACAATCAATCAATCAATCAATCAATCAACCAATCAATAAATCAATAAACCAATGAATCTATCAATCGTTTCATTTTATTTCATTATCCTCTTTATATCATGAAATCTCCAAATAAAAATACACATTCGACTTTAAAATTTGAATCTTACCTTTAATTTTGCGAATTTTCGTCCTAAGAAATCGCTATTTTTAATCAGTTTGTCGACAGCTTCATCATCCATTTTGGAACTTCGTAGTCCACCTTCAATTTCTTGCTTTTTTGCTACGGTTTAAAGAATATTAATGCAGTTTAGCGGAGAACTTGATATGCAAGCCATGTCTTGTCGGCAGCTGTTTGGAATAACTATGAATACTTTGTGTACAATTTACGAATACAGAATAAAACGGTGGAGTTTCACATTCCTCATCTGAAGTCTTCGAAGAGAAGAGAACATACGTCATAAAGGTTCTACCAAAGCATATATTACGGTTTCCTACGAGCTTCAGTTCTAACAGAAATTCCAAACAATGCGAATATTTAGTTTAGGGAATAATTGACAATTTTTAACTTACTCATTAATTTTTTGACATTTCCTACAAACTCTTTTACTCTGCCTTCCGCTGTTGTTATTCTTGTTGAAAATGCTTGAATACTTTTCTCCAGCAATTTCTGAAAAAATGAAAAAACTTCAGTCAAAATTTTCTTCCAGAAATAAAGTAGGAAACAAGAGGCTATGCAATGTAAATTTCAGCAGATGATCATGTAAATGAGGAATATAAATTTCATCAAATAACTGTAAATGATCAGCAAATTTCACAGGCACACAAATAATTACCTTTTTCTCCTGGTCCAAATTACTAACTTTGAACGTAGTCAATGATCTTTCCCTCTCTCCTAATAAGAATTAAAAATTTAAAGATAGTTAAGAGAAATTAAAAATGTAGGATGGTTCATATTCTGCGTTGATGGAAAACCTTGCTTTGTAGAATCATGCTGATGGAGAACTTGGAATACAAAGAGTTAGGGTTAGCAAAGATTCTAGTTCTTTGAAAAGGGCTTCGATCTTCAAATCTAAAGCTGAAAAGGGAAGCATAGATTTGTAACTTTGATAGAGGAAGTTTAAAGACCCATAGATAACCACGATTCTTAGCAGCCCCAAGGTCGACTTTCGTATGCTACGAAAGTCGTTTCTGGCATAGGTTCGGTTTGTTTGTTTTCTATTCGGCGCGCAAAGGATCGTGGTTAGCAACAGGTCTTTAATCAGATGGCAGTAGAGTCGATGCAGCTCAAAACTTCTGGCATTGGATAACCACGAGAACTATAGTTAGATTACGAGTCTCACGATGTACCTCTGGATATTGAATGAAACTGGCACTGAATGAAAGAAATGATCAATAACTCACTGATTAAGTCATTTCGTTTTCTTTCAGCTTCTGAAATCTTTTGCTGATACACATCCATACTATAAACCAATTTCTCGTAGTCTTTCAGCAACTTTTTCTGAAATTTAAATAAGGAAAATTTAACGCATACAATTTCTTTCGGAGGTAACATTTACGCGAAGAAGAAAGAAAGGGCTAGCCAGACAAATCTGAGAAAGATTTAGAGGGAGAATAAGCTACAATAGAGAAAGAAATGATGATTTTAGAAAGCACGGATATAATGATAATTGTCAGCAAATAAAGATGTTACCTGTTCTGCTGTTTTTCCGACAACATTTGTGCTAACTTTGTTTTCCTCTGAATGATGTGAATCTCCATCCTGTGGAAGAACGAACTAAGAGTCACCATCAAAAGAGAACCAATTGAAGTTTGTCACAATGTTCAACTTGAAGAAGAAGAGTTGATGTTTGGAACAATCTAAGGACCCATGATCTTCTTTGCTGGCTTCTGTTTACAAAAAAACTCATTTGAAAAAGTTGGGGGTTTACTAATCACAAACATTCCGTTGCTATTCCAAACCCTAGCACTGCTTCCTATTTTTCTACCTTCATTCCCAGAACTTCTGTCCTCTAGAACAACCTCCCCAGCTTTGTATCCCCACAACATACAATCTACAGGCTTTCAAACGTTCAATAAACTCCTAGGATCTCACTTCTCTCTGCCAGCCTTTTTCTTTCTTCCAGCCCTTTTCTTTCTTCCAGCTCCTAAGGTACTCGTATAATAGGTAATATCACCATTCCTGGCAGATATTATCGAAAGGAAATAGGTATGGTTTCGAACATAGCAAATATGTTGGAAGAATTTTTGAAAATAGAATGCATCGATAAACAGGGAAAGCATTAATTTCAATGTTTCTCTCGTATGTCAAACAAAGTAAAACAGCCATTTAAATGCTACTTGGATTATTCAGACTTACCTCTCCTCCGCAGCTCGCAAAAGAAGTGAAAATATTTTCATACTTCGACAGCCTCTCCAAACTAAAGAGAAATAATAAACAAATGATAATTCTCCAAGCTGCATATAAAATATATCCTTAAGTCGTGGTGTTTTCTGGCCGCTGGTAGATGAATGTCACTTTGGATGTAATATGAAAAGATGAATGAGTGAGTGAATGAATGAATGAATGAACAAACAAATGCACAAAGAAGTAAGAGGTGGATATTTTAAGAGGCAAAGGAAAGAACAAACGGAAGAATTAATCAAGCTTCATATCTGATAATTTAGATTTACTTGATACGATAATAATCCCAATAAAAATGATTCGCAGATTCAAAACTCCATAAAATTTTTATGATTCTATTTGGAAATAATCCTTTTCATCCCTCACAAATCTAAAATTTACAGTTATACAGAGCATAGGTTAGCAATATGAGGCAATGGGGATTTCACAATTCTATTTTTGAACGGATTATTCCACGTAAAGCTAAAATTTACGGTTATAAAGAGAATAGCTTAGCAATACGAGGCAATATATGATCATTAATAATAGTGCAGATTATGAGCTTGGCTTCTTGGTTATCCTAAAATGCTTAAAACGCTAGACAATTGTAAGGTGTCACATGCAAAATTTAAGAGGCTAAGGCAAACTCCAGGTAAATAGTGTCTATTTAAGGAAATCAATGCAAATGTTAGGAGGTAATTTGTTTAAAGCTACAATGTTTAGAAAGCCTAATCAAAGTTTTAGAACTACGATGAAAATCTCTTTGAAATTAACTCAAATTACGAAAGACCTTTAAGTTTTTTGAAGGCCTAACACAGCTTAGAAAGTCTAAACAAGGTTTAAAACGAGACGAATACAACGCAAGCTCGAGAAGTTAATCTTCCTTCCTTACAGTCAGTTTTAAATGTCTTTAAACCTTGGGAAATTTTTACGGTGAATAGAGAGAAGTTTCTAGCAAATGCAACATCAAATTGTCATATAAAATTACCCTCACGAACTGTCTCCATGCCATAACCATTTTGTGTTTAATTTAGCGAGTTTGGACACTCATCAAATAAACTAGAGATCACTACTTTTCCTTGACTCAAAAATAGGATTTCAAGGCTTTTAAAAAAGAGATTAATTACAGTGGTAGAATATCGTATTACAAACAGTACATGCAGGTCTAAGAAGTAGAAAATTTCAGATATAAAAAATTGCACAATATAAAAATTGATAAAATTTACCTGATGATGCAGTATCTTGCAGCGTAATCAAGCATGCTCAAATCTACCAAAAAATAAGAATTTTTAAGTTTATGAACAAAGAACTACTCAAACAATAGTATAGAGCCTGATCTGTCTTCGTACATTTAGAATAAACATCATGGATTCGGTTATTATTCCAAGTAAAGACAGCTGAATTCTGAATGGGAAGTAAAAAGGAACAAAGGGACATAATTAAAAGAAATATGAAAAACAAATAGTACAAGTCGGTTTAATATTTCAGAAAAGTGGAAGAAAAACATTCGCTGATAAGAAAAATAAACATTGAACTTTACAGTGTTGCAAAACGTTTCCCAATCTACTATCAACTCAGAAGGAAGGAGTTTCGATTAAGGGTTTGCACTTTGCGGCCTATTCTATGTTTATTTAAGATACTCAAAGGCTTTCAAAAGAAGTAAATTTTGCAACATACGATAATTGATGGAAAGCATTTATGAACTTTTTAAAAGACTTTGCTGACTTTTCAAGAAATTGAAACAGCATTGAAAAGGAACCACTAGTTATTTGTTTTCATCTGATGCTAGTCAAAGCAAATGGCGAGCTAAAATCTGATAGAGAATTTGTTGTTATTCTTGTTTCTTGCTTTTATCAAAACCTGAAAATATTTTACAATTGTTCTATTGCTCAATGCCTTCTTCAAGCTTTCATACCACCCAACTATTAAAAAGTTTTTCTTTCGCGGAACACAACTTGATGCAATATGCATGATGCGTGCAATTCCAAAGATTCTCAACGCAGCCCTGTCAAATTCAGTCCTTATTTGCAAAGCAAGGAAATGGTGAGATTGGAAGAACATAGTCAACTTGCTTCCGAGGTGATTTACAGCAGTAAACTGTTCTTACAATACCCTTAATGATATGATATTTTATGTAATGCAAAATGAAATCCTTTACTCCTACCTTCATCCATTTCATCCATGATATCTTCCCCACGTCTCTTCCCTCTTCGCTGTAGCGTGTACGTCGATAAGGGTCTGCAAGAAAGAAATCCACAATATATAGAAGTAGAAAATGACTTACCGAAATGACTGATATATACTGAAGCATATTAAACTATGATAATTCTTTGGCCTATTGTGGTTTTTGCAAATTTGAAGTTTATAAGCGTTTAATTTACATTTTAAATCTTGGTGGATTAGGAAGGGCATGACATTGGCATAAAAACAGGTGGAATGTGACGTGAGTTTGAATAAGTAATAAGAATAGGGTTTAGAGAAGTGCAGATCAGTTGAACATAAATATTAAATTCATGTTCAAGGGGCTGGATAAGAAATCCTCGGAGAAAATTTTGATTTGGCCGTTTTTCGATGATGTGTATTATAGGGTCTATTTCATGTAAATCAAGAATTCAAAAATATAACAAACTTGTTTCAAACGTTTCGATCTGTGATCTTTATCAATGAACTGTTCTTACAATAATTTGGGGCCTGCCTATATACCTAGATTACAATGGGGTAACAAAAGAACAACAACCTAACAACCTATTACAATCTGTGAAAAAATAGATAAAGAGGGAGAGGGCCGAAAGGAACAAGACAATAGCGAGAGAATAGCGGTGATCAGAAAGGGAAGGAAAAGAAAGCGCCGACTAAAGGATGGATTGCCGCCTGTCCCAAGACAGGTAGGAAACATGCTACGATAATGAAAAAAATTTGAATTAGTAGAAGAGATTGCCGCCTGTCTCAAGAGGGGTAGGAAACATGCTACGATAATGAAAACAATCTGAATTAGTAGAAGAGAACAAAACGTACACCCAAAGAAAAACAAAAAATAAGAAAATGAAATGGTACAACAAACAATGCTACGGAGGAGTGCAGTGGTAGGCCTAGGAGTCCACAAGTCTGACATTGAGCCCCTTAGGTGCAAAACTGTCCAACTTATTATTATTATTATTATTAAATTCTTTAAAGTTGGTTTAAAAGAATAGCTCCAATATGAACTAATTAAGACCAACTATTTACAACAACAAAAAATATAATTCATAAATATAAACGTCAATACCCTATTCACAAAATCAGCCACAAGAATAAACATTGATTGTTCGTTATTTACACATTTTACAACGGCAATTCTCTCCATTCCATTTTTTTATGCATGTTTTGAAGGAACATACACGGAGGTGGCAATTTTTGTGTCATTTGTTAGGGAATTTCATAATATGCTGCCACGATAAAAGATACGATCAAAATATATGTCTCTTCTTGGAGATAGATCTTATTACGTCGTTTTGACACAAATAAAATTAATCTCCATATGTTTGGGATTGCTACAATGTAAATGGATTTCAAACAAGTATTTTAGCTTTTAGTTTCAGCATTTTAGTTGATCTTTCACCCAAAGATCAGCCTGAACCTACATAAGGATCCCTCCTTTTGAATTTAATTACAAAGGAATTTCTCTTTTCAAACTGCGATATTTGATGCCCAAAAAGTTGCATTTGTTTACGTATTTCTTAACCAGCCCCTGTAAGGGTCAATCGTTTACGCTTAGGAAATCAGGAAGTTCGACTTTGCCTTTATGAAATCATAACTGACTGCTACTACCGCTTATTCAAAATATACCTAGTAATACCATTTCTTCTGCCTTTCAAGAATCGTACACTTTAAAAAAGATGAAAATTGAAGGAACTTTTTAGAAAATGCACAAAATTACAGTAGTGAAATTAAAATGTTTTTAAATATCCTTGGCACCAGAGACTCAAAACATTTCTGGTACCAAGCAGGGTAGTTTTTGAAGAAGAGCTGTTTTAGGCAAAAAATCTAAATTCGAAGCAAATGAAAATTTTAGCTCTACTAAATTTCCGGAAACGTTCTAGTTACGATCGGAGAGTAAATTTAACCAAATCAAGTTTAAGGTATCATTCAAATTCAGGTAGTTTGCAAAATTTCCATATTTCACCAATTTAAAAGGTATCGCTAGGATAAGCAATTTTGCTAAAACCAAGCTCGACTTTCATTGAATTTTAGCAATTTTTAAAACGTCAAAACAATTTTTTAATTGGTCGGTCTCTTGTAGCATAAAAGTACTCTCATTTTCCTAATATTTTTTCGTTTATGGTTACATATAGTCAAAACACAGAATACAAAAACGTTCTAGTTGGGTTTACCGCCGTTTGATGAAAAGTCGAAATTACGACAGATTAAGATTTCGGTTAATATTTGGTTTCAATTTGCAATACAAAAATTTGAGATTAGTTTAGCTGGCGATGTGGCTGGTAATATAAAAGTTTTAATGAGCCCACAATTTGTTATTTTGCAAAAAAGGAGAGGAAAGTTGTTCGATTTGTGGTTCTTGTAGGTTGCGAAATATCAATCCTGGTGACAAGGGATTAAATAAATTTTAAAGGCTAATCTTAGAATGTTTGCAATAATGTGGAATTATTCAAGGTGCCTATGGCTGATGATTACAAAAAAGTATCTACTCAAAGATCTCAACCCAGATGTGAGGCTTAAATTCGTAACAAAAACGGGAAGAGGAGAAGCTGCCTGGCTAAAATCTGCATATTTCCATTGAACAACAGAACAATATTCAGAAATTTAAATTTTCTCAACAGTAAAACCATCAAAGGTTTCTTCAAACTTTTTGAGCTCATCAAAACAAAAGCTAATTCAGAAAGCTAAGTACATAAGTTCAAAAATACATTTCCCTTTTATTGTTGAAGTGGTTTTAAAAGAACGAATCTCAAACGTCTGGCGTAATTAATACTTCAACAGCTTAGACTTTAGTCAGAATTCTTCTGTTGTTGAATACGACACATCACTATGTATGTACCTCTAAATTAAGATATTCCAACGGGCTTCTTCATTTTTTTCAATATTTTCAAGAAACATAAACACATTTTCACCTCTTTGTTTAGGATCTTGGTTGAGAACGAAAACATCTCTGGAAAGGAATTCCCCAGACCCCAGTTCTGTTCATAAAGAAATTCAGTGCGAGACGAAGGCTGCAAGCCCGTAAGGAAGCAGACTTGCCCCAAGTCTCTTTTGTGAAGCCCATGCGGCCGACTGCTGATTCAGGAACTGCGGGAAAGGGATCGGTGAGGCGGACTTCACGAAATAGACTTGGAGAAAGTATAGTAGAGAAAAGTAGAAAACGATTGTAAACAAAGGAGCTGCTGAAATCGCATTGAATAGGGACAAGTTCAAGGATTGCTGCTGGTTATGCATGCAAGAGGGACACACTGTTCACCGAGAGAGGCGAAGGCTGCTTCTTTTGACGCATTTTCTGAAAGGTCTATTCTCAGTTAGAAGTTTCAACAGAATTGACTGTTCTTTAGATATCAAATATTCACTTACTCCATCCTAAACTGCAATGTTCGCCTTCTCTTTCCGTTTCTTTTTCGTCTATGTTTTTCACTTTCAGTATCACTACCACCTGATAGTCCTTGTATGTCATCACTCCCGAAGCTACTTTCCTCTTCAATCCTTGATAAATCCAGTAAGTCAGTCAACTTATCATCCGTTTCATCCGTTTCATCAATGAAATCTAAGTCTGGAATATCATTAAAGAATGACTCGATGCTATCAAATGATTCCTCTTCTAGTCTGACGATGCTGCTTCCTCCAAACGAACTTGTTGGTGAGAGCTAAAAAAAAATTCGAAATGTCAGACGACCAATGCATAAATATTTACATGACAAGAATGTGTGTTTCCAATTTACTAAAACTTTCAAAAATCCATTCTCAGACCCTTGCATGATCTGTGCTGGATATAGTTCCGTACAGAATAAAATATGCTGATCCCCCATTCCCTACTCGCTGCATTATCATTCAGTCATTTCCATCTAATCATTGATCATTGCTGGAGTTAATATTCGGTTTAACAACAACTATGATCTTATGATTTGAAACATCTTGAAAAGGCTATGAGGTGACGAGGAGATATTGTGGAATACCATTTCAAACTGAGGGCGGAGGCCTTAAAAATGACTTATTAAAAATGTGAATTTCGCCAGAGCTTATAAAGATCTAATAACTAGCCATAGCTTGAACAGTTGCTGTTTTTCATTCCTAGTTTATATCGCCGTTGTGACGATACGCACTTTATAGGACTTTTATGAGTTCATTCATTTGAATATGTTTTTCCTTCAACTTTATTTTAGTCAGTGAAGTTTTAATGAATTTCCTTTCAGATTATGACTAGGTATCGTTTCACATAGTTTCAGCATTAATTACGTATTAGCCTCGCTTTCATTCCTTTTCGGTATTTAAATTTGGTATATGACTAGTTGTTTTGTTACCTAGGTTGGTCCGTTTACGCAAATCTTATGTTAGTCATTTTCCTGTTATTCTTGTATTTGATTGGTTATTCTTAATTCGTATCTCCGCGTAGTTTCTAATATATACTGTAAGTTTTGAGTTAATCTTTAGTTATCGGTATGCGACCAGCTACACGTTAATTCCGGATCTCACTGGAGACCCGTTAGCCTTTGTACATAGTTGATTTTGTATATAATCATATAACCGAAGTTCGTGTGATTTATCCGCTCGTGCCTACATTGGAATTGTAGCCAAAGTCAGTCAAATATACAGAAAAACTGGTATCGTGACACCGTTATAAATCTTTTATAAACAACGACCGTTGCTTTACTTCCCAAATGTATCGTGATTGGCTCTAAAAATCACCATGCTATTGGCAAAAGAAAAATTTTTAAAAACTATTGAGGAGAATTCCCAACCTGGTTCCGAGGGCCAGTTTCCTATGTCAATACTGGATTCAGCAGCCTCCTTTTGGGTCATGGGAACGAGGTTGGAGAATTCCATCCTCTAGCACCTTAAGAACAAATAATCTAGCGATGCTAAAAGTATTTCAGAGTGCTCTAATAATCATTTAATCTTTTGTAAAGCACTTGACGCTTACCTTTCCACTGGTTATGATGGAGGAGATATCACTATCGTTTCCATTTGCATTTTGATCAGTTGAAATTACATCATCTAAATCTTTCTTTAGTTCAGAGACTTGAGTCTAAACGAGTAAGGATACATGCATTAAAACAACTGCAATTTGAAGTAGCTGCTGATTCACAGAAGCGTTTAGAATCGAAAATCAAGCCAAGGAAACATGATCTCTGCTGAATATGAAACAAATAAAACAGTAATATAACACATTTAAATCCAAAAAGAAAATTTTAATATGTAGAAAACAAAGCAATGCAGAGACAAAAAGGAACCGGAAATTAATTTTGCAGATTCAATCGTTTTACATGATGTCTGTCACTTTAATTTGCTGTAGAGAACAAAAGATTCTTTTTGGTGAACTAGAAGTCTGAGATCGCTATCAAATCATCACCATGAATTTCATGAAGATTTCCTTCATCTTTGAATTCGATTTCATTATACTTGTGCGAATAACATCAGCAAGGGGCAGCCTTTCTCTAGGTTAATAATTTTGTCAGACTTACTGAGCAAACTTTAATTTTGCTCAATTACTGTTTTGATTTTTAATGCAATAGACCTAATCGGCTAAGGTTTCTTTTACCCACCTTAAGTCATGTGACCATAGCACCATACTCTTGGGAAGTTTTAGTATCATGTTACTTTTTGCATTCTTGGTAAAAGTTTCATGGCACGAAATATGTTAAAGAAATCAAAAGATGCTTTATCAAGAGATGGAACACTTGCCTTGAATTGGGTGTAAACAAACCTTGGCCAATTAGGTCTCTTCTCGAGATCTTTAACAAATGAGAACTTTAAAAAAACAGTCAACATGTAAATATTTACCTCAATTTTGTTATCAAGCACAACACTTTTTTTCTTATTCTTCCCTTTCTTTATTTTTGCTTTTTCAGCTTCTTTCAAATCGACAGGTAGCTCATCAAGTTTCCCCTTCGAAATTCTCGTACTCCTTTTTCTACTATTAATTGTCTTTTTGATACTTGTCTTAGTAATTTTACGTTCGCGAACGTCGTCTGATACTCGCCTCGTTGTTGGCTTCACCCTCGATCCAAGTAAAGTAAGCTCAGAAGATTCTATAAAAGATGAATAACACTATTTAACAACTTCTTAACAAATGTATTCCTCACCAGAACTCTTGAATAAACGTTTTAATGAAGGAAAAGCTTCAATCAAGTAAATCTTTACAACTAAAAGTCGCTTTGCAATACAGAACTTGACAATTATTTAAGAAATTAGTTTTTGTCTTGATAATAAATAAAATTATATATTATTCATGCTTGAACAAGAAAACTATTCAAAAAGGTCTAGAGAGCTTTGACTCTCCCTCAAGTTTCTGCTTTTCAAGGTTAATACCTGACTCAAACGTAGAAGCTGCAAACGAACCAGTAGAAGTTACGGCCCAATTTGGTTTTAATCATACGAAAGATTTTCAAGATCTCAAAATAATGAAGATTAAAATAAAAAAATTACAATTACAAGTGCCGGACACTAGTGGGGGAGAGGGGGTGCTGTTGCTTCCCCAATGTTTGGTAGAACAAAGCCCGTTTGTTTGAAAACAATTGAGATAAACAATACTTTTCAACTAAAACAATAGCTTCGACCCCCCTGCCACTTTATGAGACTATCCACTAAAACAACGAAAAAATAAATTTTCCTGTTAATGCAATATAGACCATTCCGCAGTCGAATGCGAAGGCGCTGTTTGCGCTGCATCTCGGGATCGCATGAAAGTTTCGAACTCGAAATCGAATTCGAAACTCCCATGAAATCCCAAGATGCAACGCTAACAGCACCTTCGCATTCGACTGCGCAATGGTCTATTACGACAGAAAAAATTCCAAGCAATCAAAGGTTAACGGAAAAGAACAATAGAATAAGAACAATATCTCACCATCTCCAATGTAGTCATCGTCAAACGCACCCAAAGACAGACTACTTGAGAAATTCACAGACATGTCAGAAATCGTCGTACTCGTCTTTCTGCTTCTCCAGTCTATAAAAAAGACAAGATGCTATGAGTTAATTAGTTATTGTAAATTTCGATGGAAAACTTCACTGAGGATTTGCTTCAGTTAGATTTAGAATTCAATCAGCAACGTGAGACTATGTTCAGATTATTTTGGAACATGCTTTAATTGAATTAATTCTACAACTATTATTGAACTTGCAGGAAATTGAATTAGTTACAAATTGCAAACTTATTCCAACAATTGCTCGATACGACATATCCCGTATCTTCTGCTTGAAGAAAACATTTTTGGAAAAAGCGAGAAAAAGACTGTCTTCAACCACAAAACCTTCAATGAATAGTTGCGCATTTAAAAATAAACTCAGCACATTAGAAGTTTTAAGATACCCTGGGCTATAGTTGCACCAAAAATAGAAATAATTCTTCTTACCTGCATTCTCAACTTTCCTACGATTTTCCCGAAGATTCTTTGCATCAAATCCTACTGGTTTAAGAGATGACTTTTTCTTTGTCCCAACAGAATCTTTCTTCTTTGCATCCAAACTTCTTTCATCAAATAATAAAGAAGAATGGTGGACTACACTCCCATCTTTTGAGTTATTTCCGGTAATCATTGGAGTTCTTATGACTAATTTCTTTGACATTCTTGGTGAAACCATTTCTTCTCCTTTATTTTTGCCACTCCGAAATTCAATTGGTTCAAATCCAGTTACTTTTTTCCGCAAATAATTAAGTTTTGTTAAATCTTGCTGAATTTTCGTCCTTGAGATATCTTCGTGTGAAACACTGTTCTCTGATCCAGAAGATATTTCAGTAACAACTCCGCTGTCATTTTCAAAATAATGGCTCGCTGTTGAACGTCGTTTGGCTGCATAAACATCAGAATCCTAAAGAACAGTGAAATCAGAAGAATTTCAGAAGAGATCATTAAAAATTCAGAATAAAATCACCACGATAAAATAGTTACTATAAAAATTATAGAAAAAGTGGTGCGTTTTTCTTTGAGATGTACCACACATAAAACAATTTGCTGAGGTTTAAATCTCTTGTTTCGGCAGTAAAGTCAAAGAGATATAATTCTTATAAGTTCAAATAAAAACAAATTTGATATAATTAAAAGAAACAAGGTGTATGATTTTGCAGCCTACTATCACATTGATATGAAGTACATTGCTTTATAACGTGCAAAGGTGTGAAATAAATGCGTTCTATGGTGTTAAAGATGCCTTAATTATAAAAAATCACACGGAGTTCTGTTCACTTTAAAAAAATCCATTTGGATATACCAATCTTCCAAACAACATCTTAATGCAGATTTTATTGTATGGTGATAAAAATCTTCCCAATGAACTTTAATCAAAATATACTTCTGTTAACTCCACAATTCATCCATAAATCTGGTCTGTTTGTTAAAGAATTTCTCTCTTAAACTCCGTTATAAGCCGCACAACCGCCATGTCCCCTTTTAGTAAATGCTCTTTTTGTTCATAGTAGTCCCGTGTTTTTCTTCTCGTCGTGTAGTTTAGCAGTTTTTATCTCCATGTAATGGCCGCAGGGTCGACACAGCCTTTTGCTCCCTGGGGTATCGTTCTAGTAGTATTGTATAGTAATTTTGTAAATAGTGTAGATTGTAATATGTATTGTAACATTTTATTGGCATATAAAAAAATCTATCTAGCTGACTGCTTCTTAGAACAATATTTTGTGCATTTAAATCAAACAATTTTTCAATATGCAGCATCAACAGTGCAACTTACACGACTCCAAATTTTAATTCCTTTCTTGACAACCAAGTTTGCAACGAACTTTTAACTTTCAGAATACCTAATTCTTCGCAATCTAGTAATCTGTGCCCGAGATCCGGTTCTGTCTTATAAAGTGTACTATAGCAACAATTTTTCGCGGATAAAAATAGGCCAAAACCCATAAAACGCCCCTTTAGATCGTTCAGTAACAAGAACACTAATCCTTTGGTATTTAAAAAGGAACGGGGGCTGGAATAGCTTAGGAGATTAATGACTTTGGATCCAGGCAAGTTCTAAACGGCGACCACAGAAACAAGACAAAAACCTCTACACTGGAAAAAATCGATGTTTTGACCATTTTAATTAGGATGGCTAATTTTAAAAATTTAGAAAGCTATCAACAACCTTTATGATGTGTTCTTGAAAATAATAAAGCTACAGTCTCTTGTGATATGATATTAAAATCTAAGCCACACGAGAAACCTTCTTCAAGATCATATTTAAGATGCTGCATATTCTACCAAACCTCAACGAACATTTGGTTCAAATCGCGGCAACACTCCCCAATTCTCGCAGTGTCTCATTCTAGCACCTTCATTCCTTGAACTTCTGTCCTATCGAACAGCCTTCCATGTTCTGTCTTCCACAACATACGATTTTCAGGCCTTCAAACACTCGACAAATTCCGTCGATCCTATTTCTCTCGTTTGTTCTTTTCTTTTTAAGTTTACAGGGTATCAGTATGATGGGTGTTACCACCTTTCTTAGGGCAGAATATTAAAATAAACACTCAATGTTAACGTCTGCCCTTCCTCGATAATTTCTCATGATAATCAAATTCCACTCCTACCACTCAGTGTTGTTTACTTGATATTAGATTATTCAAATTTCGAATCCGGTCATTTCTGTTTACGTCTTGCAACGGTTTGTCTTAACTTGAATGCTGCAATGGACAAGAGTTGTTGAGTTGTCGTCCAAAGCTATTTTCAATTCTTGTTTGAGAAGATAATTGTTTTTCAGAAAGTTCAAAAATATGGCTCGTTCTAGAAACCTTTTCGAAATATCTCAAACTTTCATTATAACCTGTTTCTGAGTTTTTTACTTATTACGTACAGAAACAAACATAAAGAAAAGCAAGACAAGCAAATACACTGAAGTAAAGAGAAAGTATGAGAGAAGAAAGGTAATAATTACCCTATTTCCATCCAAGAAGAGCGTCCCTGTAGATGACTTCATATCGTAAGTTCCGTAGTGCGTGAATATACTTTGCTCTAGATGGAAAAATAATGCGAGGTTTGTGAAGAATGATTGCAACTCAATAGTTTTCTTGCCGTGGAAAGTTTAAAATTACTTTCAAAAGTGACACTATTTTGATACATAAATAGATTTTGTCTGACATTAATTAAAGTATGAAAAAGCTCTCACACAAGCCTCTCAGACAAAGTAGTTAGCAACATGTTAAGCGAGGATAATTTGTTCAAAAGAAGCTTATAGTACCGGGTGAGTCAGAAAATGTATCTACTGTTTAAAAAATCGTAAAGGAAAAGCTAGGCAACCAACTTGTAAAATTTTAATTCCATCATCTTACCGAGGCTTCAACTTAATTTTCTAGATTTTTCTCATAATTTTATGTGCATTATTTTCCTTCTGAAATCAGGATTTAGTCAAAAGTTATATTTCTCAATATGCCCCAAAACAGTCAAAAATGGGCTGTTCACTATCATGTAAATTTCGACTCTTTCATGCTCAACAATGATGAAAGAGCATATTTACNTGTTAAGCGAGGATAATTTGTTCAAAAGAAGCTTATAGTACCGGGTGAGTCAGAAAATGTATCTACTGTTTAAAAAATCGTAAAGGAAAAGCTAGGCAACCAACTTGTAAAATTTTAATTCCATCATCTTACCGAGGCTTCAACTTAATTTTCTAGATTTTTCTCATAATTTTATGTGCATTATTTTCCTTCTGAAATCAGGATTTAGTCAAAAGTTATATTTCTCAATATGCCCCAAAACAGTCAAAAATGGGCTGTTCACTATCATGTAAATTTCGACTCTTTCATGCTCAACAATGATGAAAGAGCATATTTACATTTCAACAGTTTCCGTATTATTGAGTTAAGAAAACATTATTTCACCATTTTAAAGGTTGAAAAGTGGATTAAATTGAGCCACTCACTTATAGTTTTAGCCAAAGCCCATTGAAGCTAGTTTTCGAGAGTGCTTCATTTGAGATTAAGATTGTGCATTGCAAATTATGAATAAATTCTCAAAATTAATTTAAACTCTCAGCCAGACAATGGAGTTGTAATTTTTCAAATCGGATTTACAATTTTTGTAGTACGATTTTTCAAACGGTGGATAAAATTTTCTGACTCACCCGGTAGAAAATAAACAGCTATCGAGGTGACGAAGGCCTGTATACGGTAAAAAATTAAGTAGGCATTGCTGGGGAGCAAAAATTAGAGCGAAATATGTCAGACAAATTAACGAAAATTTAGTAACAACTGAAAAGCAACAGACAATAGGGAGTTCATGAAACAACGACAGCAACTGAAAATGCGACGCAATGTTGCTTTTATTTCAGAACTTCGGCTTCAATAGATTCCTTGTTTTCTGTGCCAATTTGCTTCCCTTAAGGGACTATGCAGTTATTTTTTTGATTGCACAATTTGGAAATTCCGTTTCTGTCGTTTAAAGATCTCGGCCTCCGAAACAAAATTCAGTCATTGTAAATGTTAGTTTTCAAAGAAAAAAGATGATGCTTCCCAGGCATTTAACTGGAGAAGGGGGTTTCGTCCTGGCCTTTTGAATGATATGTTAAAGGTGGCGTAGGAAACAATATTTGGTTGCAGGATAAAAAAAGATGACGTTCTGACTGGCGTTACCATCCTGGTTTCGTAAATTCTCTCAATAGTAACATAATCATAAGTTATGTAATTAGTATGAAAACAAATCATATGTACCTGAACTCGAAAGAACTGGATCAAAGTTTCGTAAGTCAGCAGGATCTTCGAAACTTCTGAAAATAAACAAAATAGATCTATCAAAAATAAGAATCCTTAGATAAATAAATGATTAGATCAATAACAGCATAAATAAATGAATTAATAGAATAATAAACAAAGATAAGATATTTGATATTCAGGATATTTATGTAATAAATAAGCCTTGGTTGGATATCATTGAAGTTTACAATCTTTCGCAGATAATAAGCGATTGCATATCACAGTTCGTAATTATCTTTATATTTTTTTATATTTTTTCAAAATTTAAAATAAGGCTCTGGCACCCAGGGTAGTAATTATCTATTTCGGGATTAAGTTCATAGGTAGTACTTTGTTATTCTTAATAGAACAGACTAATCGTAACATGAGTCCGTGTGCCCACGCTCCGTCGCAGCGTCTTATCTGTCCTTATCTCTTGGGCAACCAGCATGCATTTCAGTCCTATTTATAAAGGTGGCCTTATTGCATGCAAATACAAGCCCAGGGCAACGATCGCAATGCTTGCCGGTTGCCCAAGAGCCTTTAACTTACCCCTTTCCGGCATCGATCCCAGATGACAACATCCGCATTTCCTGATTAGGAATCGACAACCTTGCATCTCGTGATTCTTTCCGTCTGTCGAATCCAAATGGATCTGATGAAGTCCCTTCGAAGAACATCTTTTCGGGCAGACGATGCGGCGAAGTGTCACTTAGTTTTTCTCGGTGCTTCCCGAATGGGTCCCTTGGTATCGTGGGTGATTTGTCGGAACGAACGATCGGTAAATGAAACTCGCAGCAGTCGTAACCGCCACCGGTCCGGTAAACTTCATGGTCCGGATAGAGATATCTAAATAAAATAGAAAATTATAGAACATAATAAATGATTATCAAATGCCATTTCATAAAAGTAAAGACAAGGTGTCTTTCTGAGGGAAGAAATATACCAGGTATGGATTAAATATTTATAGTATTGCACGAAAATATTACAGCAAGTGAAACAGTTTTGAAAGTTACTTAAAGTTGGAAACAGGCCATTACATGAAGCAAGAGCAAGTATAGATAAAACGTCCAATAATAAACAATAGATCTATTATCCGAGGGCCTGACAAAGTTCCGTCAGAATTTGAATTTGCTACCATTAGGTAATGACTCGACCTCCTAGCCCACAATGGCCTCGGCCTCAAAATGGGACGTCAAATAGCATATTACTCTGTTATGGACAAAAGTGTAAATGCATGTTTCGTAATCTTGAAACCCATTAATAAAGGAACTTATTAATGTCTGTTGTAGAGTTGATTTACTTGGAAGATCTAAATAAATCTGTGACAGAAAGAACAGGTTATCTTGAGCTTCTTATTCATAATTCAACCAGCATCTTTCGCTAAGGTCAGCAGAAAAAGTCTAGCTGTTAGTAACCAAAATCTTTTCTAGAGCTGTGAAAAAATCCTTGGGTGGCAGGTCAGAATAAAGTCCAAACGCCAAAGATCTAGGATCGATGGTCAGAGGTTAAATACCAAAGATCAAAGGTCATCAACTTTGCGAAGAAGAACAAACATAAATACTTACACCCAAGGTAAGAAACCTCCTTCCCTGCAACCACGACAAAGATGTATTTTTCTTGAAGATGGTTCTCTTTTCTCAGCTTTCCGCAAAATTCTTGGACTCAGAGCAACTGCCTGTGTGATGTTCTCGTATTTCCTACCTGATACGTTTGATGGGTCCAGCTTCAGGTAAAGAAAGAGACAGTTAAATTGTGGCTAAAAAGAGTATAATAATCTTAGGATGAGTTGATCAACCGTGAGATCTGTAACACCTTTCACACCGAAAATTCACACCAGCTTCAAAGTGGTGTAACAACCAGTTTATTAAAAGCCAGAAGCAGTGCCAGGGGGACGATTATTGGGGAGGACATGTCCTTACCATTTTCCGTTAGTTGGCTTTGTTTGTTGAAAAATGCCTACCTTTTGTCCCCCAATTCACAAAATTTGTGTACGATCCTCCTCACTTTTTTCAAGCCTGGCGCCGTAATTGCTAAAAGGGCTTTCACGATTAGTTTAATCTAGGCTAACCAATCGAATTTCACGAGTAACCTCGTTTTAAAACTAAATAAAAAAAACAAGGTTTGGCGAGAATTTCAACAGAATTTCAAAGTTGGTATAATTTGGGTGTGAACCCTCTTTTAGTAAAGCTGGTTTCATTTTGATTTGAACTACTTTAAAAGAGGTTAAATTTGCATTTTGAAAGGGGCATCAGCTTAAAGGGTCCATGAAAATGGCGCCAGCAAAGGCCAACTAAAGGATGGCACGTGCAAAGCATGCTGGTTGAAACAGACCCTTTAAACATACGACCTGTCTTTGATTGACATTCAGCAAACGAAGAAGAATCTGATTAGAATGAGAAACGATTAGGAAGACAATTGAAGTTATTTCTAAAATGTAAGAACAATTTAGAAAAATTTTCTGAACTCACCACAGTCTTCAATTGATCTTGTCTCATTGTATGCAACACACTAGCAATCAATTTTCGCAGTCCTTTCAAAGTATCTCTTCTTATCCTGTAAAAATTCAGAAGAAATTAATGCGGCTTTTTGGCCTGAAAATTCACGAACGTGGGTAAACTATTTTTCAAGCTTTCCCAGAAAAAAGCAAAATCACAAAAACTTTAAACGGTACGATCAATTGTAGCGATGCCTATTTAGGAGGCCTTCAGTATTCTATTGACTTATACCGAAACATAAAAAGTATGTCCTTATTTGTAAACAAAAAACAATTCAATGTTTTTCCAAATCACATTCTCACAATGTTTTGATTTGTCAGTAGACTTTCTAGTTTAAAAACTGCAGATAACCTAGCCAATCGGCAACAAAATTACAAGAGAAACTAAGTTCAAACGCAGTTTGCTGTCATTTATATTCAGCAACGTTTACATAGTTAAAAATATACGATAAGTGTCAAAAGATACAATGATAGGATTAAATACAATCGAACAATGCTAAGAGTTGCCAAGGACACTATGGAGCAACCGTATCGGTAAATAATTTAAAAAAATGTAAGAAAAATATCAAGTGAGAACAATTCAAAAGGGTCTACCTGCTTTTGCTCCTCTCGATTGCTTCTGTCGCTTCCTGAAAGAAACAATTCAAAACTTATCAAAACTTTCCACGAATAAACATTGAAAAATTCATTTTCGTAATCTTCAGGACCATTATCTTGAACCTCTCATTTCCAGTACTTAAAACTGTAAATACCCTGACTTTACGAATACAATAAATGTTATTCTAGCAGAAAGGAAATGTATTTTGTGCCGTAAATATTTTGATTGAGTTCTATAAACGACAGCAAACTGCGATCGAGGAAACCAACAAGAATGGATTCGTCAGATCTTAAAGAGGCATTCGAAACTAGAAAATAAGACATGGCATGGCCATGTAGTGCTTGTAGTGCAACTTTCTATTGAGTCTGGAATTAAACTAAAGTGGTTTTGTGTCTTTGTCCGCAATAATAAACCAGGAAAAGTAAGAACTCTTAGAAATATCTTCTGAAAAGCTGGAGCTACAGAATTTTCTAATGGGGGGCGGGGGAGAGGGGCGGGTAGATCACTGAGTGGGCATTTCATGACACCTAGAATTCAAAATATACAGATTTCTGGACAACGTTATCGTAGGTTTCCATTACTTCTTTAGTAAAAACGTGGCTCCATCACATGATGACGTTCTACTTGTACATTTCTGTGTGTTGTTGGCAATATAAACAATACAAATATCTTTTTTGCGTGTGGTACCATCGAAATTAAACGACAATATAATAAACAAATGATTAAAGTACCATAAAATAGAGTAGATGTAAAAAACACGACGTTTCGAGCATGTACTCGTTATCAAGTCAAAGTCAGGACTTAATAACGAGTACATGCTCGAAACGTCGTGTTTTTTACATCTACGCTATTTTATGGTACTTTAATCATTTATTTATTATATTGTCGGACAATATAAACAGACGATAATGAAATAAAATAGAATTCTCTAAAGAAAATAAAAAATTAGTTACATTTATGCAAAGTAATCTGTGGTTGAATAATTTCCAAGCAAAATATAAAGTAATGAAGCAGCGCAATAGCTAATAATTTTCATCCGACACTAGTCACAGCAAATAGTCAGATAAGATCGATAAAGAACGGAGAACAAGCCTCCCCCAAAGTATGGGGCCTTTTGTTTCTAATGTGTAGGTACATAGAGACAGAGCCAAGCCCTTCAAACCTGTATGCAATACATAATGAATTACATAATGAATGAACAAGTCANTATTATATTGTCGGACAATATAAACAGACGATAATGAAATAAAATAGAATTCTCTAAAGAAAATAAAAAATTAGTTACATTTATGCAAAGTAATCTGTGGTTGAATAATTTCCAAGCAAAATATAAAGTAATGAAGCAGCGCAATAGCTAATAATTTTCATCCGACACTAGTCACAGCAAATAGTCAGATAAGATCGATAAAGAACGGAGAACAAGCCTCCCCCAAAGTATGGGGCCTTTTGTTTCTAATGTGTAGGTACATAGAGACAGAGCCAAGCCCTTCAAACCTGTATGCAATACATAATGAATGAATAATGAATGAATAAGCAAATAAGCAATGGATTTATAAAGTTAATCATTTAAAGCATGAAGAATACAAACTTGAAGTGACACTGAATTATGAACCATGCAATCCGTTTTCATACCAGCATGAAAAGTCTCCAGCACTTAAAAACCTGAGATTCTCCGTTGTCAAAATGAAACATCTTCGATCATATTTATTTCAAATGAAAAGGAAATACGTATTTTGGAAATTATCCAATTAAGGAAATGTTAGTTTTTCTTCTTATCTTTTGGTTATCTTAAAGGATACGTGATGCGTAATTTCGTCGTGGTCTGTTACGAAAAGATCTGATCGACGATACTTTATAAAAGTACCATCTGCTACGCAACTAAAATAGGAAATTTTACAAAGGGAATATTTGATTGAAACAGATACCTATTTTAATCCCAAATAATAATAATGTTGATTAAAGTTGCAGGAGAAAAGGAAAAGTGATAGAATACCGAAAGGCAATAAAGGCATATAATGACAATATCACGAATGAAAATAAATAATTAAATTACAACTGGGTGTGTTAAAACAGCGATGTTACGTTGTCAAAAAATCCAATAGTTGATTATTATGGCATCTTAAAACGAGCCTAGAGCCATGCTAAAAATAATCAAATTGAAAATTATAGAGCTTGATCTAAGCAGCTCCAATAAACAAGAAACAAGCTACTATCGCTGCTGAAAATGTCTAAGATCTACAAATTTCATCTCACACCTAAAAGCTGAAACTTGAATGGTAAGGCGAATCATCAGAGAAGTTGCAACTTCGCCCTCTAATTTATCGGCTTCAACAAATCGATTCTACTATGACACATAGCCTCGTTTTGGTTAACAAGTAGCCTGCGCGCAGCCCCGTGGAGGAGTTGAGGCTACAGGCTACACGTAGGTTAGTCTACAAGGTCCTAAGCCCTAAGGAGCGTAGTATTAGAGAATTATGTAGAAATCTACCATGTATAAGAGCGCAACCAGAGGTCACTCAGTCCAATCCCTTGTGCTAAACTGGTAAACGGACTGCTGATTTTCTAGAAGAAGATCGAAATTTCTACTAGAAACAACATGGTTTTTGTTTGTCTATATCCATCTTTCTATAGTTGTCTACATTCTCGATGATGTCAAGACCATTGTTCCTCAATAAATAGGCTAAAATAGCTACGCCTTCATGATAGAAAATAGCAAATTCGCTTAAAGTGTAACTTAACAAGATTAGATAAGTCTTTAACAGTATTATCGTAGCAACCAGTCTTTTGTGTATATTCATGGGTCGTATATTTTCTTACATTCTCACCATGACCATTGTTCCTCACTACACCATACATGAAAACAAACTACGCCTTCACCATACCATAATAGCAAATTCGCTTAAAGTGTAACTTAACAAGATTATCGAAGTCTTTAACAGTATCATCGTTGCAACCTGTTTTTTGTGTATCGCAACCACAACAACGAAAAACAATCACTGTTAAAAAGAAATGAATGGAGTTATTGATAAGATCAGTGGGGGATGTCACATGGGTGTCACGTGGTCACGTTGTGGGAGGTTGAGAAAGGAAGCATGAAAAGTATCGATTTTGAATCTCCATGTCAGCTGTTTTATAGAGGCCCATAGATCGTCCCGTGGTTTTATTTAATTGGGAAACATTGGTGGAATTTAGGGGGGTCTTTGTGAGGAGAGCGTGGGCAAAGCACTTGAATCGATATTGTAGCAACCAAATTGAATTTCAGTTTGAAGTCCATGAATTTAAATTCCGCAAGGAAGATAGGCCTTTAGCTATTGAGAATCCAGTATTCGAATTTCGAAAAATCGTCAAAATAGACATGTTTGGTTTTCTAGCAAAGAGACTGGATTGAGCAATATTTAATACATTTTGTAGAAATCTGATAAATTTTCGAATGTCCTCAATCAAATCGTTCGAATAAAAATGTGTAAAAACATCGCTAGATCCAGACTCTTTTGCAGAATAGCTAAAATGCCTACTGTAACAACAAAATGGAACTTCACTTCAAAGTCCATCAGGACAATGGCATATTTCGAGAAAAATTAATTTACTAAATGTTTGATTTAGCCGTGTTTTGATGAGCTCACCTTGAAGATAAATCTTTGTACTTCGTTTTGACACAAAGACACATGAAATCTCTAAATATGTTTGGGATTGATGAAATCATGATGAAATATTGTTCATCCAAAAAACAATCTATATCTGGAAGAAGTCTCTCCTTTTGAATTTAGCCAATTACAAAGGAATTTCTCTTTTCAAAATGCTTTATATTGAAGCACTATCCATCGATTTGTTTACGTGCTTCTTATCTAGCCTGCTGCGTGCAGACTATACTTTCACTTTTCGATACTACAGGTTCTTCGCAGGCTACTTCTTATCAAGCCCCTTCGCATTTGAGATCAAACCTTCCACCTTTGGCAGGCCTTGGCAGGGAAGGAAAACTGGTGCATCTCAGATAAACGAAGGATAATAGGGCAGTCCTTTTGTGAGTATATATCATAATTTGCTGCAAGTAAATGAATTTGTTTAGGCAGCGAAAACGCAAAGGAAATGCCACACAAGCTGAAATTCGTCAATTGAAAGTGATCATATCACCTGCACTTGTGAAGCATTTCATGCCAAAACACAAAAGTACAAAATAACGATGATACCAGTACCAGATAGAACTCTTAGGCACCTCTCACCTGTCCATAATCCATCTTCATAATCAAACATTATTCTGGCTTAACCTGTCTCGCCAACTTCTCATCCAAAAGAACAAACTCTAAAACTCTGAGTTCATTAAACATTCATAAATCAGATCTCTCAGTCTTCTCATGGTCAGAAATTCAGAATCTAATGAACAGGTGAACCTTTAAAACATCGATTAGACTATCTACCTGTTTGTCATATCTGATCCTACCAAAGTAAATGTAGCCTCAGAACAAACACTTGTGCATGAGAAAAATACAACGAGAACGAGAAAGGAGTTCAACCCTAAAGATAGAAAGGGACACCGAATGGCTCGATATGAGATGAGGGGCAACGCTCCATAAAATAAATGGTTGTTTTAGACGTGCAAAGCAAACAAAACTAGTTCTAAAATGAAGATCAAATGAGATAAAGGTGTTCGTAAATCATGAATTCACGAGGCTCGGTAATTTCTCATGGCAGCACTTCCCTAACTAAATGCCTGTAGTGTAGTGGCCATGATTTGGTGCCTGAGAAATGGGGCCGAGTTTATATTCCACATAATAACTACTAAATCTGTACGGCATACTCCTGAATGTCGAAACCTTGTAAGGTCCTGTAAAGAGCAGTTTTTAATTCAAAAATCAATAAAGTCCTATAAATTTAGCAACGACAACTTTCTAAAAAGGGAAGTAAATTTCTTGCCATTTCATCAGGTAAGAGCTTCATATGTACAGACTTTCTGAAATTTTTGCAGTTAACCCAGTCGAGATGAAAATAGAATAAAGTTTAAAAGAGAATATCTTACCGTTAATTCTCTAACAAGGTATCCCATTGCATCACTCGCATTCATTAATGCCGATGAGGTAATCCCTAAATCAGTCAGCTCTGAAAAGGCATCTCTCTGGAACTCAATATTGTCTTCCTCTTTCTCTTCGTTTCTTTTCCGTTTCATCAACGCTCTCGATCTCTGCAACATTAGTCTCTTTTGTTGTTTCCCCATAATAGAAATTTCTGATGCCGCTGCAACACGCAGTTCTCGCGGGCAGCCATTCCTTTCTCGCGTATGTAATTGTTTATCTTTTGCATCACTCGAGGTGTCTCTCTGTAGCGCGGGAAGACGAAATGCAACGCCCTTGTACGAAGGAATGGTGCTTGTTTCTGTCTCCATCGTCTGCTTCGTCTGCGATAGAATAACAAAGATCAGACATGTCTTTCGAAAATCTGGAAATCCCAACACAAGAAACTTGCAGACATGAAACATTAGCTAAACTGACGAGGTCATCGGAACTCCTGTCATCTAAGCAAAATTGTTGCAGAAATCGCACCCTCAAAGAGAATTTTAAATTTTCAGGATTTAGGACTATTAACGATTTTTCAAAGAGAAGAAAAATTATAAGAAGCGAAAATAAGAACAAAGTAAGAACGACCAAACTTGTCCACAATTTCAGGTGTTAGTATCAATGTAAATGAAGAAGACTTTAAAGTTGTGAAGTCTATTATTAGATTTGCAAGGCAAGTCTTTAAGAAACCACATATTTTGCAGGAACATTTTGCAACGATTATCCCTAAAACCACCGTTTTGCGCAGATGATGTCTGTTAACTTTTTATATGCATGGTTTTCCTTGCTAAATTAAGCCTCGGTCAAACGATCCGACATTTCACCCAACATCATGTTGGATGAAGTGTTGGATCGTTTGACCACCATGTTGGGTCATCCAACCTCGTCATTTTCGATATTGGATGAAATGTTCTTTATGCTATTATCGAAAGCACAGTCTGCTTTATGAGTAATTTGTTTGCCATAATAGAAGTCTTTTTCGAACTCTTCTGACTGCATCATATTGTAAATTGTCAATTTTAAGGCAGACTGCTGAGGTCACCGGTATGGTAGTGGTAGGGAATAAGTTGTATTTCTAGAAGTAGCAACGATGGATGCTGGTTTGAAATTGGAGTTGCAGACAATGAATGTACATAGAAACACTAGCCAGGGATGTTGTGTCGAAGATATGGGAACGCTTGTTAAAAATGTCAAAATATAACATGCAAATCAATTCAATCAATTCAAAGTAGAACATGCAAATACGTAAATCCAGATGAATACACGGTCGATTAAAATATTTACTTTGGAGAATGATAGTTTGACTTTAGTTTATCTCACTAAAGCACGATCAGGTAACATCACATCCGTTAACTGATTTGCCTAGAGGGTGAGGGTTAAATGTCGATGCATAAAAAGGGGAAAATGTGTTCAAACCATTTAATATTTTTTCTTATTTGTCCATTTCCAGTGGGGAAAGTCAAAGGCATGTTGATATATAATACAAAAACATTATAAAAGCCCGTTATTTTAGCATAAAAAAGTGTCCCNGCTTCGCTCGCATTTCCACAAAATTTTGCTCTTATTATCGAGGGGGCTTCTTCAAATTCATTGTATGATTGCAAATCCAACCAGCAATTTATATGGATGAAGCTTTTGGTCCGGCGGGATCGGGATTTGAAAAAATACAGCGGCGGGATACGGGATATGCTTAAAAAAAGATGCGGGATGGCGGGATTAATGTACCCTATTGTGCACCCTCAGCCAGGGCTGTTGTGTCGAAGATATGGGAACGCTTGTTAAAAATGTCAAAATATATGGTAAATCAATTCAAAGTAGAACATGCAAATACGTAAATCCAGATGAATACACGGTCGATTAAAATATTTACTTTGGAGAATGATAGTTTGACTTTAGTTTATCTCACTAAAGCACGATCAGGTAACATCACATCCGTTAACTGATTTGCCTAGAGGGTGAGGGTTAAATGTCGATGCATAAAAAGGGGAAAATGTGTTCAAACCATTTAATATTTTTTCTTATTTGTCCATTTCCAGTGGGGAAAGTCAAAGGCATGTTGATATATAATACAAAAATATTATAAAAGCCCGTTATTTTAGCATAAAAAAAAGTGTCCCTTTTGCCTTATGAGGTCCCTTTTTAGGCCAGTAGGCTCTGGAATATGAGTGCGCTGCAAAATGAAGAAAATATTTGCGGAAAACACAATATCTGTTTCAAATGGCATTGAGGGCCATTGAGGTCTTGGATATTCAGAGCGGTGTAAAACACTCATCTCCGGAATTCCTGATTGGCAAACCCTGAATTCCAAAGCAACGACCTTCCATTCAAAAGTGTTAGGAAGGGCGAGAATGAAAAACAGGGAAAGGTAGCACGTAGGAACTGCAAATATCTCCTCGTCTTGAAACCTTGGAAAAGTCTAGTCTCGGTCAATTTAATGTGGCAAAGCTAGAGGCAAGTTGATACCAGTTGTCACTGAATCCCTAGACTAGTGTATTAGATGTGCACATGTGCACAACCGCATGAAAGCTGAAAACTGCATCAAATCTTTTAGAAAATTCTTTGCCTTATTATTCATGGATTAATTCTTTGAAAGTTTCAGCACCTGTCTATAACTGTAAAAATTGATTTAAAGTACGAACCTATGAATTATTTAGTGTTCATAAAAGCTTTCATAAAATGAGCAATAAAATAGAATAAAATTGGAGTTGGTCATACGTTCTAGGCCTAAACTATCAATGAAATATAACAACAAATATTGATCGACCTGCCCTAAAAGTAACTGGCCAAACGAGGGTGATATTACAGTCAATAACTGAATAGTTTACATACCTCAAGTTCGACTTTCCTAGCTGTGATCTCTAATCTTTTCAGCTTGTTCATCGTGGCCATTTTCATCAGACGGATGTCCTTCGACTTCGTTGGTTTCCATCATTTCAACATGCACTTCAGACATGACTGTTTTGTTTCTGCTTTGTTTCTCAACCAGAACCANTAATGTGGCAAAACTAGAGGCAAGTTGATACCAGTTGTCACTGAATCCCTAGACTAGTGTATTAGATGTGCACATGTGCACAACCGCATGAAATCTGAAAACTGCATCAAATCTTTTAGAAAATTCTTTGCCTTATTATTCATGGATTAATTCTTTGAAAGTTTCAGCACCTGTCTATAACTGTAAAAATTTATTTAAAGTACGAACCTATGAATTATTTAGTGTTCATAAAAGCTTTCATAAAATGAGCAATAAAATAGAATAAAATTGGAGTTGGTCATACGTTCTAGGCCTAAACTATCAATGAAATATAACAACAAATATTGATCGACCTGCCCTAAAAGTAACTGGCCAAACGAGGGTGATATTACAGTCAATAACTGAATAGTTTACATACCTCAAGTTCGACTTTCCTAGCTGTGATCTCTAATCTTTTCAGCTTGTTCATCGTGGCCATTTTCATCAGACGGATGTCCTTCGACTTCGTTGGTTTCCATCATTTCAACATGCACTTCAGACATGACTGTTTTGTTTCTGCTTTGTTTCTCAACCAGAACCATAATCTTAGCAACAAATGTTAACACTTTCCATAAACCCCTACGCTACTCCCAGCACATAATTATTCTCTTTTCTTTAAAAAACCAACACATTTATGAACAAACTGTAAATAACATCCAATTTGAGTAACCGAGAGTAACGCGCCACCTTAAGTTGTGGGTCACTAACCACAGTCTCGTTTCCTTAGCAACTAAAGTATCTTTGATTTCAGGACATTACTTAGGCCCATTATTTAGGCCGGTTTAATCCCGCCTTTGTTATGGCTCTTTATAAAGTTCAAATTATTTGATTACTAAATTCTATCTTCCTATTATCCACCACAGCTGTACAACAAAGTCGGAATTGTTTGCCTTTTATTTGGTCAAACGTCCTTTACAAATTCTCAATCTCCTCCTCAGGAACTCGCTTGGAGCATAGATCAGTGGTTTGGAGTGAGACACGAGGACGCTGTGGGGGATCTGCAAACTGCAAAACCACAGCCACCACCTCCTAAAGGGATGTGTCTTCTTCCATTACAGTCAACATCAGAACATGAACTGCTACTCTTTACCCCCACCCCACCACCACCACCACCATGCCTCGAACAGGGGAGCTTTATGCTTGCTGCCCTGTTCCTGTTTCAGAAATTGGAAGATTTGCTGCAGTTGGCTATTTATTTTCAGTTAAATTTCTTTTTCAAGGCCATCAAACAGAAAGGGAGAAAAGGTCGAATCTGGAAGGATCTGGTAACAAACTATTCAAAATTTTCAGGGAAACACAAATCAAAGAAGCTAAAATAAAATTATCTCCATAATATCACTTAATTGAATAAATGGTCCAAGCAATACCAAAAGTTTTTAATCAACTTCTAGCCTATTTTCTTTAAACTTACTTTTTCAGTATCCAATTTGCAAAAATTCAGATTCAGTAAGATTAAGACAAGTTCTCAATATACAACTCTTTCATAAAATGATTTTTCTTCTAAGTTGCATCCAATTTTTAAGAAACACATTTCTTTAAGACAATTATTCAGACTCTGAGAGAACTGACGAAAATTTGACGGAAATTTGACTCGTAGAGAAATTGCTAGCTTTCATAAGACCGATGAGATATTTCAAATTTTCGAAACTCCGACACTTAAAAAACTCTGGGGAATGGGATGATATGCAAATTGAGAAGGTTCTGAGTTGAAAAATTTAGATCTTCCAGGAAATTGTGTATGGAGACAAAATACTACTATTTGCGCCGGATATTACAAACAGATTTTGAAGAACCTAAAACGGCCTTCGGGCCGCTTCAGGCCTAAATTCTATATTCCACTACATAAACAAACAACATAACACAACAGAACAGTATTAAATGCGAAAATGCAATAATAGTTGTGGCCATGCACAACTCTTAAATTTGTAATATGTTGAGGTTTTTTACCCCCATCTACTTTTGAATATTTACAAAAGATATATGTCCCTTAGGCAGTTCGATGCCTAAACATACCCAAAGTCGCAATACTTTGAAAGTACCTGGTGATCCATTTTCGAATGGAGAGATACCTCAGACTTTAGCCACGTGCTTTCTTATTTCTGTAATTGTATCTTTGTCAAGCTTCTGGCTTCCACAATTCAGTGCTCTACGAAAGAAGAAACCCTGATATGAATATGATGTTTGCAATCGTAGCAAATGCGGGACAATTCTTAAGATACTTGAGTCAGAGCTTGAGTCAGAACCATACGTTCCTTTCCTCAGACGAGATCCCAGCAAAGCTTAGACATGCCCCAAGTCTATTACTTATAGTAACAGAAGTCAATATGTATCAGTAAATGGTTGCAACTCCAGTCATCTCAATGTTACTTGTGGTGTACCACAGGGCTCTGTCCTTGGTCCACTTTTGTTCCTAATTTATATAAATGATCTTCCTAACTGATCTCCCAAGCTATCTTTCTATCTCTTTGCTGATGATACAAACATATATTTTGAATCTGACAGTATAAAACATCTTCAAAAAGTGGTCAACAAGGAGCTTAGACATGTCAAGAAGTGGCTAGATGCTAACAAACTTGCCTTAAATGTAGATAAAACAAACTTTGTTATTTTTCACTCTGCACAAAATTATTTGAATGAAAGTATCAATATAAAAATTGGCAATCAACATGTGAAACAGGCTAAATATGTCAAATTCCTTGGTCTCCTTCTGGATGAAAATCTAAGTTGGAAATACCACTTTTGTGAACTCTCCAAAAAATTGTCAAGAACTTGTGGTATATTCTTCAAAATAAGGCATCTTCTGCCTACAAATGTTTTAGTCTCTTTATATAACTCTTTATTTTCCTCATTTCTCCAGTATGGAATCATTGTCTGGGGTCTTACTTATGAAGTTCATACCAAACCAATATATCTTCTACAAAAGAAAGTTGTTAGAGCTATTGCCTTCAAGAGCTTTACATCCCCATCCACACCAATTTTCTCTGATTTGAAAATTCTTAAATTGTATGATTTGTTTGAGTTAAAGCTGCTTACATTTGTGTATGAATCTGTTAACATGATTTCTCCTGTCTTTTTTCACAATTTTTTTGAAACTTTGTCATCTGTTCATCAGTATGATACACGGCAGGCCTCCAAAGGTGATATTTTTATGACTCAAGAAAACACCTTGCAATATGGTTTAAGATCTGTTAGATATGCTGGTGCTAAATGCTGGAACAACATTCCCTATGTCATCAAACAATCTCCTTCAGTTACAAGCTTTCGCCGGAAACTCAAAATACATCTGTTCTCCACAAAATATCAACTTTAAACTTTTGTATCGTTTATAGAACCATGAATATGTAACCATGGGCTGTGTTGTGTGGGGTTGTGGGATTGATGGGAGTGGCTGTTATGTGGCCCTCACTCTCTTTCTTTTCGGAGGGGGTGGGGGGCATGTGGCGGTTATTTTTGTTGGTCCTGGGGCTTCATGCTGAGCAGCCTGTGGTGTGATCACTAAAATAATTAGGTTTTTATTACAGGGGGTGCTCTCTCCTCGATTGGTTTATCTACTGTTAGTTGTGTACCTTCATATATGTATATTTTTGTCCTTGTCTTCTACCGATTTTGCTGTGTAAATTTATATTATATGTAACCTGTTGTTGTTTTGTTAGAAAGATTTGTATGTTGGAATTTTAAAATGAAATGAACTGAACTGAACTATTTCATGTAGTCCGTCAGACCGATCCATTTCCCATCGTTCATGGATCCGCCATTCCAACATTTCGGAATAGCGGATCCGGGAACTATGGGCAAGGGATCGGTCAGACGGACTTCATGAAATAGACTTGGGGCAAGTCTATGCAAAGCCAAAAGCCCCTGTTTAAGTCAAAATATTTTTGTCCCAATTATCCAAAACTAAATTTCATAAGCCGATTAAATCTTACCGTAGCATACGGCTCAGAAAGAATTGATCTCACTCCCAAACAGATTTAATTTCGTTATCTGAATTTTATGAGCGAAAGTTGATGTTACATGACAATTATTGTAACTCTTAGGTTTCGAAGAAAAAACAATACCTGAAAAGGCGGGATTTTGAAGTGACATCTTCCAGTATTCGAGCTTTCAAATAAGCTTTCTTGATAATCTAAACAGAATAAATGAATTACATAAATTATATTAAAAACAACATAATTCAGTGCTTCACTTGTTACAGCACCTTGTGCAGAAAAAAGCATCGACAAGGGGTACAGAAGTACAGAACTTAAACTTCTTGGCACATGGCTGGCTCCTGCATATTCTGCATATAACGTTAAAAGTACTTAGTGTTAGGAAATCCTCCAAATGTTAACTTAGCCGGAAAATAACATTTCGGGTAGGCAACAGAAGTCACTTCAGAGTTTAGTCAACAGAATTTCCTGGATTTGATTTTTTGTTACTGCACGCATAGGGTTAAAGGTACTTACATCGTTGGGGAGTCCTGCCAATTTTGCAGCATTGAACCCATAACTTTTGGGACATGGTCCACCTGTTAGTTTGTACAAGAAAGTGATTGTTTCAGTGCTTGGATCTCCTTCACTGTTCTCATCTTCATTCTCAACCATACATGCCTGGATAAATGAACAATCAAACGTTTTTACCCTTATCTGTTGCAAAAATAGTATAGATTATATCCTTTGCATTCAGAGCATTTGCAAAACAAGGTAACTGATGGAAAAGGGACCATGCCACTCCAATAGATCTAAACCAAGTGCAATTCTTCATAATTCAAAATCATCCATCGTCATTGCCACATCGACCACAGTCGAGCTAAATAAAATTCAAATTAGGCTACTTAGAATATTATGAATTTTCAGCTTAAGTGAAAAAACTATCTACTCTGATTGTGATCAACAGAATTTACTACAGCAACTACAAAATTTTCATATTTATGAAAGCACAAAGAGAATGTAAAATGGAACTGGGATATATAAAACTGTCATTAAATAGTGCTGCAAAGTCAAATCCATTGCAGATAAACTGGCATAATCAATTTGATTGAAAATTACGTGCACGGGTAAAGCATGAAAAAGTAAGCTAGGTTTATCTCTTAAACAGTTTTAGACGACTTCCTGATATAACGTGTCTTGGAAAGAGATAGGTTCGTCCCTTTCTCGAAGCTGTCTATCAATCTTCTTTGAATTACTTATTGAAATAAAATGGAACAGTTCTGTATCATACCATATGTCCAAGTGTAACAGTCGGATCATTTGTAAATTCATCAACAAGTGAATGGTAATGAGTCGAGAAAAGTGTTCTGCATTTTATTGAATGTGCTAATTCACGGACCACTGCTGATGCTATCGCTGTTCCGTCGAATGTTGCTGTACCACGACCTATGGGAGGAATAATAACGATACGAACAAAACAAGCAAAAATGCATGTCTTCAAATGGCTCACTACACATCTGAAAACAGGTTTAAAGAGACGAATTGCAGTTTACCTTGTCACCTTTGGAGACACCCTATGGTCCAGGGATGACTAACGTGACATGATATATTTTTTCAATAGGTAAAGCCTTTCAGACCATTAATTAAAGACCGACCATTGACCCGCATGCTTTGCGATCGTTTGTTTTTGTTTTTCAATACTTTCTGACAGTCAGAAACTACGGAGCTGTGGAAAGCAAATCACTGACTTCGCACAAAGCATGCTGGTCAATGGTCGGTCTTTAAAGGCTGCACATACTTGACCGATATCTTTGAAATAAATTTGTTCAGGCCTTTTAATAATACAGCATAAAAAACATTTTTTATTTCGTTTCACAACTAAACTGCAGTCGTAACGGGTCGGAATGACGGTCAACAATGATGGTGAAACTTTTACATAGATAACAATCCTTTTAAAGGGTTAAAGTTTCTAACAAAGAAACGACTTACCCAGTTCGTCAAGAAGGACAAGAGAATGTTTCGTACTATGCTGTAAGATGGTGGCTGTCTCGCTGAGTTCCACAAAAAAAGTGCTTTCCCCTGCAATGAGAAAAATAAATTGATTAAGAAGAAACATTACGGTCACTTGAAAATCAAACAGGAGTTTCGTTTGGACAGGGCTAAGTCAATTTCTTTTGTGCATGGAGACAAATAATAAAGAATGTACCATACCAATCAATAAGCAACTCACCGTGCAGAATACGATCATGTGCTCCAAGTCTTGTAAACACTCTGTCGACGGGCGTGAATCGGCAAATCTCTGCTGGTACATAACATCCCTGCAAGCAATTCACAACGGTCAACTTATAGAGTTTGCTTTTAGCTAAATCGAGAAGGCATTCTCGTGTACCTTCCGGGTGAGTAAGAAACTTGCAAGTTTTGAAAAATTTATGTAAAGTAATCTAATACACTCATCTCAAATATTCTTGTTTTAATCTATCGACAGATCAAATCAAATGCGTTTGATCAAATCATGTGGCCCGTAATTTCAGCCGTAATTTCAGCCGTAATTTCAGCCGTAATTTCAGCCGTAATGCCCGTAGAGGCGTGCCGGCCTCCTCAATGCAAGTAAAACGCATCTGATTTGATTTGTCAAATCACAGCTAAGTCTAACTTAAATCTAGAGACCAAGTCTTGGTATTTTGTTATGTTTTGGTACATAAAATCTTAACCAAAAAGTTGGAAAAGAATTTGCCAATCTTAAATCAAAATATGCTGAAAAGTATTAAAGGAACAAGTTGTATAATAATGCTATGCTTACCAATTGAGCCATGATAAGAATGATTCCAGTTTGCCTCATCAATGTTGATTTTCCACCCATGTTTGGACCAGTTACCAGCAAACATGTGCTTTCAGAGTTTTGATGCTCTTCGTTACCCTACAAGACAAACTTGAACGTATTGCAGTTTCTTCCAATTTCAGCAAAGAGTTCAATTTGATAATCTGCATGATAATGAGGCTGTTTGCGAAATGGTTGATCATTTGGCCATCCGACAAGGAATTGTTTTTGTTAATTAAGGCCAAAATATCAACTGGGTAGTTCTTCTTGTTGGGCAGTTCGGTCTCACCGGACCAGAGTCCGCTTTTCGGCTATTTGTAATATATATGGGACTTGACTGTTTCCCTATAATTTAACAAATAAATCCGTGTCGGACAGATAACTGGTCAACCATTTCGCAAACAGCCTCTAATACGGTATAGTACTCATCTACAGTACAAAGGAGTACTAAAGAATAGATTTACCTCGATTTTTCCAATCATGATGTCATTTGGGATGAAGTCATCGCCAGTGAATGTCCGGCTGATGCAGGGATGGCGCGAGTTTCGAATTTCAATGAAGGGCTAGAAATAAACAATCAGATTATTAGCAGACTTCTGGTATGAGTGGAGACTTTCGAAGAATGGTTAACCGAGTCTGTTTACAAAGTAAAAGCGTCAAGTTTCTTGGCGAAAGTTTTGGTTCTCTTTTCACTTCATTATAACATGGTGTTTTCCTAGCCAATGCGCATGATAGGTCAGATCAGCTTGGGCAAACTTAAGCTGAAATACAATTTCCATCAACGTAGATCAAGGGCCCCACCGAGTTTTTCAAATTCATCAGCAAACAATGAAATAGCTTC
>REGM01000043.1:827671-902511 GCA_004194415.1 Aurelia aurita
AAATCTGAACAACTGGCATCAACAGCATCTAACCTTCAAAATAAAAACAATTACAGAAATTTAAGATCGCCATTCAAACGTTGTAGCTTGAAATTTGGCAGGCAGTAACCGGTGTCGAAAATGATAAAAAAGAATGCAATGAGGAAAGAATTAAATCTGAACAACTGGCATCAACAGCATCTAACCTTCAAAATAAAAACAATTACAGAAATTTAAGATCGCCATTCAAACGTTGTAGCTTGAAATTTGGCAGGCAGTAACCGGTGTCGAAAATGATAAAAAAGAATGCAATGAGGAAAGAATTAAATCTGAACAACTGGCATCAACAGCATCTAACCTTCAAAATAAAAACAATTACAGAAATTTAAGATCGCCAGTCAAACGTTGTACCTTGAAATTTGGCAGGCAGTAACCGGTGTCGAAAATAATAAAAAAGAATGCAATGAGGAAAGAATTAAATCTGAAAAATTAACAATTAATTACCTGGCATTTATGGCATCAGGGTGGCAAAGTGGAGCACAAATCCATTGCTTCAATTGACGTTTTCCTGTTAGAAGTAAAAAATAAAACTAGTTGAGAAAACATTTAGAACTTGAGGTACAAAGGATTAAAACTACCCACTAGCTCAACAGCGGCTTACATCGCCCAAGTAGTAAACAAATAAACCCGCAGTACCGAAGTAGGATGGAATAAAAATCAGAGTTACCAAACTTGTCGAGAATCTGCCGAGAACCTTTTCAACGAAATAATACTTGAGTCTGGTGAGGGAGGTTCGTGTCAATGAAACTGTTCTACTGGCGTAAAATGTTTCAAATAAAAGTACAAAGGATAAAAGAAAAATTACCAAACGGTGTGCAACAATGATCAAGCTGTTCCAACAAAGATCCTTCCAAGCCGCCATCACCATTGTTGACGATATCCAAATTTGCAAGGGTCACACCATCCAGAATCTACCATGAAAAGTCACGAGATTAAAAACGATAATGATAATAATAACAATCAATGTTTTTAAGAGGTCTAGGTACACAATTTCTGCAATCCAAAAAAGATAGCCACGGTGCTTCTGTGCTGTCCCACTGTTCCATCAAAATTAAACAAAAAAAAATAAAAAAATAAAGATATTTTCAGAACTGTTAGACTATTTTGTTTCCTTCGCAAATATTTTTTCCAATGAAATAATTAATTAACACCGTGATCTTGCTTTAGCATTAATCTAACAGTTCTTAATTGAGTTCTGGCCTAAAAGTACAAATTCAAAATGACAGGCTAGTCGAATGCAAGCAATAAATTACGATTAACTGTAGCTTCTTCTGTTGAAAATATTCACGAAGGAACACACTTACCAGTTTTTGCCTCCTTTCTGGAAATCCGGCGTGTATACGAGGCTGTGAAAGATTGTCAACTGGAACATACTCCTGCAAGTAAAATATTCTATTTTAATAACATTCGTACATAAAAAATTAATCAAAATAATTAAAACATCAAGGTTTACGAGGCCTCGTAGGTTGGTTTCAATTCTGCTTTGATCTGCAAAATTCAAGTGGTTTTAATATAATTTTACAGCTTTATAGAAAACTGTACAACTCATACCTCAAATTGGCACATAGAGAGCAGCTCTTCTTCAATCAGACATTTCTTTAGATAACTGCGAAAGAAATCTGAATTCCTTAACCATTTTATCGACTTAATGAACAACTTATAGCACATGCCATTTTCTACTTTAATAGTTCATGTCGAAGTTAGCTATTTCATAATCTTTAACAAAAACCTGTATCATAAGCTGCCCATAATAGCCCATGTCACTGTTTGATGCTCTTTAATGCTTCTGCTGTCATAACCTGTTTCCTTGCCGGGTGTTCCGAAAAAAGATACTCCAGTTTAAAAATCACCAAAACTAATCAAGCTAATCATTAAAATATCTTTTGATCTGTTTTGTCAATTATTCAATTATCTTTAAAGATGACAAAATGCCTGTTCTCGTCACTTGAATGGTATCGTCACATGACACGTTGAAAAAAACCTTATTTTGAGCCATGACATACATTGTAAATTATGCCTCAGAGCCAAAAATTTGAGATTTTTCCTTACACATACTGTGACACCCGGTATGTTACCATTACATGTCATCTATCATTTGCTATTACAACTATCCTAAACAATACCGCGTATCAGTCCTTACCAAATACAGGCACCAAGCGCACTGACAGCCAGTTGGTAGTCATCGGATGCAGTAAGACCAAGGGTATCACCTACAAGCAAAAATCAAAGGTCAAAGATCATAAATCGAAGGTTATGATCAAAAGAGGAAAAGCTATGTTCTGAAGTCAGCAAGTCATTTCTAAAAGCGAACATCCAATTTAAAGACTGTTTCTTAGAGAGAGAGAGTATTCAACAAATTCTGGCACTCTGTTCTATGAGGCATTAATTGAAAATTACTGAGAGATTATCCCATTTAACAAATTAAGGGAAGATGCCGCTGTTATTTGAAGATTTAAGACTGATATACGCGCTAAAATAAATTTGAAACTACCAACACAATTTGGGAAAACGTTTATTGCCTACCGTCTGACACCATTTTCTTGAGGACATCTGGCCAAGTCTACGATAAATGTAATACATATTAAAAAATTGGTGGTAATCTTTCCACAGTTAAGTGCAAGAATAATGTTTTCATTTGTGAGGTAATGGTATCGATATAAAGACTTAAAGACACTTAGGTAACTTGCATAGCCAACTCAATGGTTAGTCCTTAAAGACAAAGTTTTTATGACATATTTTAAGTTCAAATTCTTAAGGCTTTGCAGTCAGATCTACGACTCCCTTGGATTTTTAATCAAGTCTAATAAAACTTCAGGTTTATTTTACCGTGGTTGAATCTTCGCCTGATTTTGAGCTTGTATCATCAAACCAATTGTTTTCAGCTATCTGCTTCAGAGTCTTTCCAGCATCCCAAAATTCAGTTCCTAAATGAAGGATTGCAGAAATATAAGAGCACAGCAGCAATCAAAGTATGATTTACGTTTAGGTTTGCATCGAAGATTGGAAACTCAGTTTGTTTACAAAAATATCGTGAAACTAGGTGACATACTTTTTACCGATAAATATAAAAGTTTCAAAGCAGAATCATATTGAAAAGAGTTTTCTTCTCAGCTATCATTTGCTACATAAACAAATAAAGTCTGAAAAATATCTTTAAATTGAAATGCAACATTCTTATCTTCTAAGCAAATTGTACGCAGGAAGAATATTTACATAAACTAAGCAAAGAACAAAGCATGTTTGGAAAACAAGTAAATAAAATAATACAATAACAGTTCGTACTTTACACGTTTTTCTGTAAGAAATTTGGATCAGGCCATAGTACTAAAAGTTTCTTAATTTAACATGAAAACGTCGGCATTTTAGTACTAAACGTTTCTTAATTTGTTTCTTATTTTTTAAATGCATGAATTATCATGTAGTTTCCAACACTGCTGCAGATATGTTTCTTGGAATATAAAACATCAGGTGGGAAGAAAAAGTGTTCTATTAACTTCAAAACATAAAACCGTTAGTTAATATTACTCAAGAATAAGGGTTCAACGACATATTTATCATAATATCTTTGAATTTTGCTTTTGAAAGTTTCTTAGCTCTTTCCGAACTTAGTACTAGAGTTTCTTAAATTTTCGGCCATCCTAGTACTAGTTTCTTATAAACCAGTTTCTTATAAAAAAAACGTGCACTCATAACTGAGAATTAGATATTTTGTTCATTTTGTTCATTTGAAGTTATCGTGAAACAAGCTTCAAGGAAATATTTTTGGAAACAAAGTGATTTACCTGGTATGAGGGGTTCTTTCATTGTTGATAATAACTCGTGTTGCAAAATACGTTGAGCTTTGATACTCAGATTATTTCTTTCATAGAGCACCTAGCGAAAGCAAGAAATACTTAGAAACGATAATGCTTTGAAAAAGCTTGCCAAAACAGCCATTAAAAGTGCAAGGGGATGATCCCCTATTTTTATTTTTTTTATCCAGATAAAATTCTTACAATACATGTTTACTTACTCTACCTATTAATACTATACAACTATACAACACTACATACAGGGACGATAACACGAGGAGCAAAATATCGTGGCTACCCCATGTTCTTGNTTTAACATGAAAACGTCGGCATTTTAGTACTAAACGTTTCTTAATTTGTTTCTTATTTTTTAAATGCATGAATTATCATGTAGTTTCCAACACTGCTGCAGATATGTTTCTTGGAATATAAAACATCAGGTGGGAAGAAAAAGTGTTCTATTAACTTCAAAACATAAAACCGTTAGTTAATATTACTCAAGAATAAGGGTTCAACGACATATTTATCATAATATCTTTGAATTTTGCTTTTGAAAGTTTCTTAGCTCTTTCCGAACTTAGTACTAGAGTTTCTTAAATTTTCGGCCATCCTAGTACTAGTTTCTTATAAACCAGTTTCTTATAAAAAAAACGTGCACTCATAACTGAGAATTAGATATTTTGTTCATTTTGTTCATTTGAAGTTATCGTGAAACAAGCTTCAAGGAAATATTTTTGGAAACAAAGTGATTTACCTGGTATGAGGGGTTCTTTCATTGTTGATAATAACTCGTGTTGCAAAATACGTTGAGCTTTGATACTCAGATTATTTCTTTCATAGAGCACCTAGCGAAAGCAAGAAACACTTAGAAACGATAATGCTTTGAAAAAGCTTGCCAAAACAGCCATTAAAAGTGCAAGGGGATGATCCCCTATTCATCCCAACAACTAAACTTTCGCTTGATAATTCGGGGACGGGCTGTCACTTGACTAAATCAAATATTCATTTCACGTGAAAAATTCAAAATTACTGCACCAGCCAGGCAGGAGAAAATTACTGCAACTAAACCCTCTCTCAAGGCTTCTTTGGTAAATGAATTCTTCGCAGATAAGGCAGAGGTCATAATTTTTTTATATTACATAAAACCTCACTCAACAAATTCATCATAAATCAAGTAATTTCCTCAAGTCCAATTAACATGAATCAAAAATTCACTGTGGCAGCTCATTCTCGTTCATACATTATAAGACCTACCTGGACAGGAGGGTAATGGGAGATCATTGTCCTAAACCTGGAACACTGACGATCATCTTTGAACTGACCAACCTGTGAAGCAGAAAAATAAAACTAGACGGAGGAGAAGCAAAATTAGAAGAAAAATCTTAGCGAAACAAACTGATGACCTTTCTAATGCCAAAAAGGGAACTTATTATTAAACACAGTAGAGCAACCAATAACCGGAATCATGCTGGGACATTCTCCCTCTAAATTGAGTACAATGCTTGGCTTCAGTATGTTGAACCTATTCTGTTAAATTCTCTGGCAGGACAGACAAGAAAGGGGTTGTCCTAATTTAGATATAAAATGGTTGAAGCGAAAGAAAATTTTATTACCTTTTCAAACAACTGATGAAAAAAATATACAAGAAAACTCACGTGAAACTTTCCAATAGATGTGTCCACAAAGCACACACCATACATGCTTTCGGCATCTCCGTCCAAACTCTACAAACAACCGAGAATAATAACTCAATTACTTATTACAAACTCAGAGCTTAGATTTGTAAGGTGATACAATATCTCTTCCCACGGAGCATATGCGCCGAATCATTGCAAAATTTTACAATTAAATGTGTAAAATGTTATAGCCCTATTCTTTCAACTGAATTGCTCGAAGGGAAATTTAAGTAATTTGCCATCATTCCAGAAAGAGAATTTTTGTTACCACCTTTATTTTTGGAATTACAGCGTTTTTATGTTTTATGAAAGGATGCACGAGAGACAGTATCTAAAGCTTTGACAAACATTAAAAGCACCATAATTCTAAATTGACTGAGGAAAAACTATATCATCAACACAAGAAAACCTCAGTTTTTTAAGGTCTACAAGATGGCAGCAAGCAAAAGTCTGTAACTTGTATGGTTTACGATTTAGCAATTTGATGACGTCACAACTTCAAAACTAGAAAAAAGTTTAAAAACGCTGTACTTTTGAAAATAATGATGATATCAATAATACTCTCTGTGATTATGGCAAATTAGTCAAAGTTTCCTTCGAGGAAGTCATTTGAAAGAATAGGGCGATAATATTTTGTACGATTAATTTTAAAGTTTTGAAAAGATTCGACGCTTATGCTTTCCCAAGGTAAAAAATGATATTAATTGGTTGAGGAATTGAAATTTTCCTGATTCTATTAATATACTTCAGTTATTGTAGATAAATAACTAACCCTTTCGCAAAATGCCATCAAAAACGATGATTCGCTAACCATTGATTGTCCTTCCATAAAACTATATGTTTTCGTTCCTGCAAGGAAATATTTCAGTTGAAAGCAAAATCTACGGAAAAAGCCACACTTGACACATTCAGTATAGGATTTCTTTCAGAAAGAAATCAAAGCACACTTCGCCTCATGATATCGATTTACTTCCAATGCCTTTTTTGGACATGTTTAAAACTTGGTAGTCTTTCTCGCTTCCTCTCAAGTAAATTCTTTCGACTAAATTTTGAAAATCTTCTAAAAGTATTACAGCTTACAGAAAGAACGAAAATTCTAATACAATACTCATAAATTAAAAAACGGGTTTGCATCAATGAAATCGGAATGAAAGCTACCTTTCGTAGTGACTGCGACCAGTTCTCGACAGACAACTTTGGGAGTTCCAGCCTCTGTCAAGAAGAAAGTTTCATATCAGTAAATTACATCACAAAATTGAAAGATTGACAGTCCGGCTTCAGTCCATGCCAAAAAGTTTGAAACGAAAGACAAAGCGTGAAATGTAACTGTGAAACATACTTTTAGCGCATCTTTCGTTCATCATTTGAGGAGTCTCAGTTTGTTCGATCCTTGCAACTCTGTGAAACGAGAATCATTATCGTAAATTTGCATAAATGCAGGGTTTCTAGCAAGGGGCATATCACTCCCTAAAAATCTCGTACGCCTTTAGCAAAAATTATTTTGTTTTCTGGAAAAAAAATCCCCTAAAAATCTTTTTTTTTCAAAAATCGCTAACGTTCTTTTTAAAGAGTAATACACTTCTTCTCAGTTTCCAGCTCTCAATAGACAATAACGCTAAAGATGACGGTTCCAAAGGCTCTGTTATGTCTTGCTGCAAAGCATGCTGGTAAAAAGCTCCCTGACGACCACCTAACGACGTAAACATGTCGGTCTGCCGTTTCGACTAGTTAGCTTGAATTCGAATCGACCTTGAATTCAAATGCAACATGGTTCGAAAGGAACCTTTCTAAAGCAAAAAAAGTAAGGTTTTGATTCGAATTGAAGTTCTAAATAAAGATTCTCGTTCGAATTACAAATATTTTCCTATTTGTTTACGTTGATTCGTTCTTCGGAACTTTACCACAGCTAGCTCGTCGAAAAGGCAGACCAAGATTTTTATGTCGTTAGGTGGTCGTCAGGGAGCTTGTTACCAGCATGCTTTGCGCGGCCGCCATCTTTAGCGTTATTGTCTATTGATGTCAGGTTTCAAAAACAAGAAAATCAACAATGCGAAGATATCACAACAATATATATGAATTAGCTTCTCCTGACAACGTAATTTTGTAATATTAAAAGGTAAATAAACATGAAGATGGATGTAATATGTAACACAGAGCATATAAACATGTAACTCACTTATATCCTCTTTGAATTAAAATATCTGAATACCGAGAGAAAGCAATTTCTGGGAATCCACAATGCGCAGATTTGCCCTGTGAACAAACAGAAAAGGATTTCATTCAATCACGAATAATCAATAAGCAGGATACTCCATCAATTATTCACCAATGTACCATCATTTTGCAAAGTATGCAAATATCTAGCAATGTAACATTTCTTCGAAGCAAATATGCAGCGATTCTTAAGCATTGAATAAAATTTCCATAATCGACATTAAAAGTAAAATAATCGAAACTGAAGCTTTTTGATGTGAGGGATGAAACTTTTGCGACGTAAAGAACGTATATACCACGAGCGGTTAGCGGTACCAGAGCCTTCAAACAATTTTTAATGAGGAAAGAAGAAAAGTGCTCTTGTGAGCAGAAAAACCATAAAAGAACCTTTTAACTGTTTAGAAACGGAATCGAATCTGATTCGAAAATCTTTTCGTTTACTTAAATAGCTCCGTCATTTACCAAAGAGATGTCACTTGTTCCAGGATTCTTTGCTTGACAGCTTATCGAGAAGATTAACAGTAAACTTGCAAATAGAAACGGTTGCATACCCTCATGAACAGCAGGCCTAATTCTCTGACAGCGATAACTGCATCAAAGTGGTAAATCTCGTAAAACTTGCCAAGCTGAAATAAATAAAGAATACATATTTCAGACTGTTAATTGATTCGAAATTTGCTGGTTCATTTTAGATGCTAATCGGAAAAACCAGACTGTAGTCTAACTAAAAAGGGGTGGAACAACGGAATCTCCAGAAAACTGACACTTCATGGGTTACCAATTTACATTAGAAACAAAAATTTCATTACATTTTAAAAGATGTGGTGACAAACCTTGAAGAACAAAATTGTGTCATATAAATCTTTTTTCAGCTCCCACCATTGACGTTGGGCCTGTAAGAAAGTAAAACATTGCATGATATTTAAAATAGAAAACAATGAGACTTAAAAGCTCTTCTCGATGTGGTTCAGAGATAGACAGACTACATGAGTCTCAGTTGTCAGCATCGAATTGAATGATAGCTATGGCTTCAAACTGAGATTCATGACAATATAGCTTCAAAACAGAGACTACTTAGGCCAAATGCGCCGCATGTAGGGCGCATCCAATCAAATCTCGACTTTCTTAATAAGGTTAGACCACGTGCCTATTCTTAGCGTTTGATTTTTCGAAGCGACGCGACGTTCGAAGCGACATTCAACTTTTCTTTTGACGTTCAATGGATAGGAGACGTTCAATTTTCCTTCAGATTTTAGTCTCTGTTTAGAATCTGTTTGGTCGTGAGTCCTTGCATGAGAGAAAATAAAACATCAGATTAAAAACATTAAACGAATCCCAGGAATCACATTGTCAGTCTAGTTCAGAGATGNCCCATGACAATATAGCTTCAAAACAGAGACTACTTAGGCCAAATGCGCCGCATGTAGGGCGCATCCAATCAAATCTCGACTTTCTTAATAAGGTTAGACCACGTGCCTATTCTTGACGTTTGATTTTTCGAAGCGACGCGACGTTCGAAGCGACATTCAACTTTTCTTTTGACGTTCAATGGATAGGAGACGTTCAATTTTCCTTCAGATTTTAGTCTCTGTTTAGAATCTGTTTGGTCGTGAGTCCTTGCATGAGAGAAAATAAAACATCAGATTAAAAACATTAAACGAATCCCAGGAATCACATTGTCAGTCTAGTTCAGAGATGCAACTTATCAATTTTTGAATATATGATGTTTCATAAATATACATACCGGTGTTACATCTTTTGATCTCAGAAAGCTGTCAGGAACCTATAGAAAGGAGGAAAAGAATTAAGTGATTTGGCAGTATGAATAAATGTCACATCAGTGTTTATGGAACAAAAAAGTATCACACAACTACAAATAATGCTCCCTATGTCTTGCTAATTTGCCTGGTGATGAGAGCAGTCCGTTGTGAAGTAAAAAGTACACTGTACTCACATATTGTTTCAGATATAAAGAACATGAACATGAAACAAATTAACTGACAAAATGCAAAAAGCTTTTCTCTTTTAACAACCTTCAAATTTCTCAAGATTATTTGTGGCTAATTCGACAAGGGCATTGACAGAAGTGTAATATTCTCTTGTAATGTTGTCATAGATTTACTGTTTTTGTGTCACAAAGCCAAATGATTTTCTGTGACTAGCGGCAAATAAAATATCAAATCAACGGATTCATAGTTAGAAATAATTGTCCTATATCTTAACAAAGTTTGAAAATAAAACTGATGCATCCTTGGTTTAACTCATATATAAAAAGAACAATATTGATTCATCACATATCTATGATAAACTGGACATTATTCAGATAATTAATAAAACAAGAACACGCAAAAATGACAAGTGTCCTCACAAGCAAAGTTCGTCCATCATAATCTAGGTGCGTGTGAAGTCTTCCATATTTATCCTTCCTTTGGCCATCTTTTAACCACTTGATCTTCTCATGCTCAAATATTCTCTCTTCTCCAATGTCAAGATCCGGAGCTGGACTAGAGGGCTTGAAGAGACAGTAGGACAATCAAAAATGGTTATGTTTGTGTTTCGAAAATCAACAACTTCGTTCTTGTAAATGAAGAAGATATTAGCCAACTATATTGCATTATTACCCAATCGTCCAGGCAGATAATATGATGAAGAATTTGACTGGTCAAGGAGCAGGCAATGATTTCCCGTATCGCCTGTCATAAAGGGATGGCAATAAATCTTGCACTGATTCTTTTGATTGCTTTATTTTGTTGCCATCCTGATTGGGTAATAATCGAACACTAACTGTTTGCTTTTGGCAGTACAGAAAATGCCAAGCTCTTGCAAAAGTTGGTATTGGTATAGTATTTAAATCTTGTTTTTATTTTTGAACAAAAATAACTTATTAATACCTCTGCAGAAAACTTTGCAAGTGTGATCTTTGCTCTGTTGGCTGAAGCTGTGATTTTCTCAGTAAAAGCTGGTGAACTAAGTTTCGTGATTGGTGTTGTGGTGCCGTTAGACTTTGCATTGCTGCTTCCATTATTACTTCTCATTGGTGTTAGAAAGCTCTTTGCTGCATCTTTCTTCTTTTTCTTCACAGGAGATTCCTGGAAATAAAGAAACCCAGCAAATCATAAGAAATGCACCAACATTAAGCACAGCTCCTAGAGTAAAATGTAGAGACACAGAAGCAGTCAGGCTCACCCCTCCCCCATTTTCTTGCAAACATTATAATTCATTGTCTGCTTTTAGCAATAAGAGCAGCTCTCCTTGTTTGTTATATTTCTATTTGACAAGGTCTTCTGTTGAATCATTTGCAGGCACTAAGGACACTCATTCATAGCAATTTCTAGCAATGTAGTAATACTAAATAATAATACAGATATTTATAGAGGAAGGCCTCAGTCAAACGAGAGTGCTTTTCACGAGGGTCTACTGTTTAAATAACTGTAGTAATTCATTTAAAACATTATATTTACATAAAATCCAAATAGTAAGAGTACAAATACAAATGTATAAAATATTTTTATTGTCTGGAGTTTCTAGCTATATCTATGTAAGGATAGATACAAAATGTTCGTTACTTCCACAACAACTTGGCAGAATCCTTTAAATTTTGTCATCGTGAAGAAGGTGCTACTAGAAATTTCATGTTTTGTAAATGAGAAATAAATCTTGAGACTTTAAATTTTCTAAGTAAAACCTTTTGTATTACCTCATCTTCATCACCACTATTCAGTTTTGCATCACTCAATTCAGCTTCATCCACTCCACTGCTTGCATCATTATCACCATCCGAAATAACTTCTTCATCTGGTTTGTATTCATCTTCTGCAAAAACATAAATCAAAATACGTAGATGAAAGCACAGGAAAACATACAAAGCTTGTGGTAAATTAAAGTAACTTGAGTTGGAGATGAATTCATGAATGCAGAACTCTACCAACTGAACAATTGTCCCAGCACATGGAAGTAACATGACACAACAACAAAGCAGTGCCACAGTCCAAGATCAAGCTGTTTTACCTTGATATACTGTACAACTTCAGAATTTCAAAAAGAAAGCTTGGAAGCCCTAAAGAAGGTGTTGTGGTACAGTTGTGTAATATAACTCAGAATGATTCAGAACAGCGTGGTTCAACCCCCACGTCACAGGGATCCCCAACTCAATTTGGTATTCAGCTACTACTATGATCTCAGCACTTTGCGCAAAAAACCCACAATCAACTTTGATCTTAACTCGGCAATACAACTTTGCTTCGGGACTTACAATATCTAAAGGCTTGAAATGTTGCAGTGACAAAGAATAATCATAAGGAAAATACCTGACTCTGAACCAGAATCAATAATCCTCTTTGCTTTCTTCCTTTGCGTTCTGGATGACTGATCTCTTGTTCTTTTTCTACCACCCTGACAAAAAAGTTTATGATTAGAGAACTATTTTAGTGATTATAAGAACTTCAAACATTTTCTGGGATTTCCTCATGCTACTGAAGCAGAAACATTGTATGAAATTTGCATCTTGAAATACATTCCTAGAGACAATTTTGAAAGCTTAGAATGATTTGGTTTGTGAGCAAACTTGTATGAATGAGACCAATGCATGAAAAATTTGGGAGTTTTATCTAGAAGATTCAACATTGCAACTAAAAAATCTGCCTGAAAATAATACCATCATCTCTTGGTGGGAGTGGAAGTTCTTGTGAGAGGTTCCAGCAGCAGGGAGTAATGCACCGGGCCTATATGCTAGTCTCTTCACTGGGATGGTTCAGGTGGACCACACACTAAAAATACACTCTTATTCAAAATAATGACAACTTGGCAGCAAACCCAACCCTACTGATAATTGTGATTAATAGAAAAAAACAAGGTAAAAATACTAAAATGGGCACCTTGATTCCAATTTTGAGATCATCATCATCATCACTCATGACCTCGTCCTTTTCATTTGTTTCTTTGTTGTTTGATTTATTGTTTGTGTCATCTTTTTCATCTGAACTTTCACCTTCATCACCACCACCCGTATCACACATTTCTTCATCANAGCAGGGAGTAATGCACCGGGCCTATATGCTAGTCGCTTCACTGGGATGGTTCAGGTGGACCACACACTAAAAATACACTCTTATTCAAAATAATGACAACTTGGCAGCAAACCCAACCCTACTGATAATTGTGATTAATAGAAAAAAACAAGGTAAAAATACTAAAATGGGCACCTTGATTCCAATTTTGAGATCATCATCATCATCACTCATGACCTCGTCCTTTTCATTTGTTTCTTTGTTGTTTGATTTATTGTTTGTGTCATCTTTTTCATCTGAACTTTCACCTTCATCACCACCACCCGTATCACACATTTCTTCATCAGAATCAGCACATGCATAAAGTTGCTCAATTCTTTCATTTGTGTTCAATTTCAAAGCTGCCACAGCTTCTTGATATGCATTTTTGACATCTTCGCTGTCATCTGCCTTTCGATCCTCTATTCCTTGTATGTCCCTGCAAAAAATTTTGCAGAACATCAAGCATCTATCTTCCTGGGCAAAATATGCAAAATTCTCTTTGATACCTAGCATAGTAAGCAAGAGCTTAATCTTAACGCAAGCAGCAAAACCATCTTTAGTAAGTTTTTCTAATTTCCTATAGAATGCATGCAAGTTTTCAAGAGTTGCTTTTCCTTAGTTCTGCAATTTTATACTTTGATACATGGTGATGATGATACAAAATATTACAATGGGGCAGTCAGTCCAGCACCATCAAGTAACAGACCTCAAAGCACAAAAGATTTTCTGTTCGGTCTAAGAAAAAAATTCTGTATGTTTTCACTGGACTAGGTATGCGGAAGAGACTTGGGCAAGTCCACTGGACTGGTAAATTTCATTTTTGCGTGATGACACAAGGTACATTTTAAGCTCCTGAACTGAATGGTGTCCTCAGAAATTTGCGGTTTTCACTCATTTTTGTTGTTTTGCAAATCAGCAGAATTTGTACGTTGATCAAGGGAACAGTTACTGGATTAAGTAACGGGGAATCTTTTTTGTTTTGCAATCTGTAAGTCAATGAAGGAATTGTCTGTCAATCGAGAACATCAGTTGATTTAGACTGTGTACTGGACACTGGACTGACCATTCTGGAAAAAGTTTGCAAGTTTGGGGCAACGTAATATAACTTTCGTGGCTTGGAGCTCAAACATTTTGGTATGAAAAAAACGTTCCAATCCCACAATTTTCATTTCGTTTTCTTATTTTATATCTAACATCATCTAACAACCTCTTCCTGACCCATCCTCTACTTGGTGGTTGTCCAAAAAACTGAACATGAACATCAATGAATTTCCCAGTCTTCTTGATATGTTTCCCTGTGGTTGGATGTTTGCAAATCATACTGGGCCACCACGGATGACCCTCCATTTTGGCCCAAACAACGTCACCAATTTCAGTGCTTTGTATTTTGAGATCAGGCACTTTTGGCCTAACTGGGGTGGTTCCATTCTTTTCTTTGGGCTGTTGAGCTTTTTCTTTTGGCGAAGTATTGCTTTTCATCCCAGGAGTGGTTGCAACTTTAGGCGATTTCTTGAAATACGAAAACAAAGTCGCCATGTTTTTATTTCTGTGCTCCTTGATCACATTCCAAAATGCTCACATGCGAAACCAATCAGGTGGAATATTTCGCGCCAAATTTTAGCCTCTATTTCAGTACCTAGAGCCTCTTTTGGAGTTTGTTGTAACACGTGCTTTTACGTGATTGATGATTGTGATTGGGTGATTGAGCACGTGTCGTGAGCACTAGCACGTGACTAGATGTCCACAGAGAGGCTAGAACGTGTTCGTGTTTGGATATTCAGATGGCCTAAGCAAAGCAGTGCAAAAGAAAGGTGGATTTTTAGCTTTGGTTAGACGTGAATTAGTTTATATTCATCTCGAAGACATGACTGACAAAAACAGGAATCGGCTGCCAAACAATTTGCCACAACTACAGAACCTGATAAAGAGAGATCCACCGCTTTACAAGGACGAATTCCTTCAACAATGGCGACATTATCAATCCAACATAGAAATTTTCAAACTGGACCCAACTAACTGTGCACAGCTAAATGAAGTCATAGAAATGGAACTTATATGCATTTTAAGTATGAAGTCCCCACTAATTGTGTATAGCCAACCGAAGTCATTACAAATGGAGCTTATATGCATTTTAATTATGAAGTCCCAACTAATTGTGTATAACCAAGCGAAATCGTTAGAAATGGAACTTATATGCATTTTAAGTTTGAAGTCCCAACTAATTGTGTACAACCAAGCGAAGTCATTAGAAATGGAACTTATATGCATTTTAAGTATGAAGTCCTAACTAACTGTCCACAGTTAAGCGAAATCATTAGAAATGGAACNGTCGTGAGCACTAGCACGTGACTAGATGTCCACAGAGAGGCTAGAACGTGTTCGTGTTTGGATATTCAGATGGCCTAAGTAAAGCAGTGCAAAAGAAAGGTGGATTTTTAGCTTTGGTTAGACGTGAATTAGTTTATATTCATCTCGAAGACATGACTGACAAAAACAGGAATCGGCTGCCAAACAATTTGCCACAACTACAGAACCTGATAAAGAGAGATCCACCGCTTTACAAGGACGAATTCCTTCAACAATGGCGACATTATCAATCCAACATAGAAATTTTCAAACTGGACCCAACGCAAAGTACAACGACACTGGAATCCCTGATGATGTTCATTGCTCATGTTTTCCAACACTACCAAGATGAAACTGCTGAATTTCCACAAGAACTAATGAAGCTCCTCAATGAAAATGGCTTAGACATGGATGCAGAACTCAGAAGTACTATGTGTCGTGCATTGATGCTAATCAGAAACAAAGGCCTGATTTCCCCCCTAGCAATCTTACAGTTGTTTTTCAAGATGTTCCGTTGCAAAGACAAGTTGCTAAGGAGTACACTGTACTCACATATTGTTTCAGATATAAAGAACATGAACATGAAACACAAAAACAACCAAGTGAATACAACGTTACAGAATTTCATGTTTAGCATGTTGAAAGATAGTCATGCAATCGCCGCAAAGATGTCCTTAGATGTAATGATTGAACTGTACAGGAAAAATGTCTGGAATGATGCTAAAACAGTCAACGTTATCACAACGGCTTGTTTTTCAAAAGTCTCAAAAGTAACAGTCTCTGCTTTTAAGTTTTTCCTTGGCACAGATGCACCCACTAAGGATGATGATGATTCAGACAGTGACGATGAAATGACAGTCCGTCAACTTGTCCTTGCAGGAAATGTCAACAAAAAGACAAGCAAAAAGAAGAAGAAACTAGAGAAAGCAGTTGCGCTGCTCAAAAAGAAGAAGAAAAAATCAAAACCGACAAGTTTCAATTTTTCAGCCATTCATCTGATAAATGATCCACAAGGTTTTGCTGAGAAGCTTTTTAAAATGGTTGAAAATTCTCATGAGAAATTTGAAGTGAAATTGATGATAATGAATCTTATTGCACGATTGGTTGGCATCCACGAATTAATGCTGCTGAATTTCTACCCCTTTCTCCAAAGATTCCTTCAACCACATCAAAGAGAAGTCACAAAACTCCTGACGTTTGCAGCCCAATCATGTCACTCATTAGTACCTCCAGATTGTGTGGAGACACTCATCAAAGTCATCGCTAATAATTTCATTACTGAGAAAAACTCCAGTGAGGTAATTGCTGTCGGCTTGAACGCAGTCAGAGAAATATGTGTTAGATGTCCGTTAGCCATGACTTCAGAGCTTCTACAAGATCTTGTGACTTATAAATCAGCCAAGAACAAAGGTATTATGATGGCTTCTAGATCATTGATTCAATTATTCAGGTCATTAAATCCAGACCTGTTGCATAAAAAAGACAGGGGAAGGCCAAATGAGGAGGGAGAAGATGATCGGGCAAAGGAGTATGGCACAGCAAAGGGGAAGGGGTTTGTTGCTGGTGCAGAGTATCTTCAAGAAGAGGTTGATCCGGTGAAAGAAGGAGAACAGGAGGACGATGAGTGGGAAACTGATGAAGAAGATGATGATGAGGATGGAGAATGGATGGATGTTTCTCACAGTTCAGACGAGGAGAATGCAGAAGCAGAAGACGAAACAAAAGAAGAGAGGGATGAAAAAGAAAAGAAAGCAGAGAAGATAAGTTTAACAAGAATCCTCACAGATGAAGATTTCAAGAAAATTCAAGGCAAGAAGATTGTTCAACAAGTTGAAGGAAAAGGAGGGATGAAACGAAAAAGTGCAGTGTCTGCGGAAGCTCTTGGTGGCAACGATGAAATTGTTAGGACTGAGAATATTGAAATGATTTACAAAAGACCAAAACATGATAAAGAAACAAGAATGTCAACTGTTTTAGCTGGAAGAGAAGGGAGAGAGAAATTTTCTGGGCCAAAGAAAAAGAGACAAAATGAATTTGCAAGTACGACAAATAAAGAGAAAGCTAAGAAGAAGCCGTTTATGATGATCTCACACAGCAGAGATGCAAAAGGAAAGACGAAGAGGTCTTTCAGAGAGAAACAGATATCTTTGAGGGATTCTTTATTGAAGAGACAAAAATCTAAATATTGAGTAACATGAAAATTGTTGAGTTATTCATTGTCTTTTCATAAAGTGGTTTTTCATAACGTTTACACGCTTTATTACTCACCGTCTCAAAGAATGTAAAAATTTAAAGTATGGTCTCATAAAAAATCCCGAAAAATGCAGCAAGAAATCTTTATTGTAAAACAACCTAGGATGTAAAGATTTTAGAGTATTCAAAAGATGTTTTGAAGCTATAAAGGCCACTGCACAATAACTGTTTTTCTTTTCATCTGACAAAAANAAAGAGGTCTTTCAGAGAGAAACAGATATCTTTGAGGGATTCTTTATTGAAGAGACAAAAATCCAAATATTGAGTAACATGAAAATTGTTGAGTTATTCATTGTCTTTTCTGAAGTGGTTTTTTATAACGTTTACACGCTTTATTACTCACTTTATTACTTAAAGTATGGTCTCATAAAAAATCCCGAAAAATGCAGCAAGAAATCTTTATTGTAAAACAACCTAGGATGTAAAGATTTTAGAGTATTCAAAAGATGTTTTGAAGCTACAAAGGCCACTACACAATAACTTTTTTTCTTTTCATCTGACAAAAAAACCGGCAAAGACATGTTGAAGTTAAACAAAAGTCAAAGAAAATACGTTTGGAAAGTTTCACATAGCTGGCAATCCGATCAGATTTTCACGAAAAAATATTTTTTGCGCGAAAGAGGTGTAAAGGCACACTAGACGACAAACGGAAGAAAGTTCTGCGGAGGAAATTGACTTTTAACCATATTTGGGCAAACCCACTTAGAGCTGTAATCACGTGATTAGCGTCGAGTGGTTCCGCCTCCTCCTTCGATTCGAAAACAAGATGGCAGCAACAGCTCAACTACTGGAAAGCTTGGTTTCTCGCGTTTCTCGCCTTGAACAAGTCACTTCTCGGCTTGAAAAAGTCTCCGTGAAGGGCGGAGGACACAGTGCTGTCCCTGGTAAGTATTTGGTCAAAAAATAGCGCCATTCGCAAAACAAGTTGTTTGTTTATTTGACAAAAAGCCTCGCGTCACAGCTTCCTCGTTTTTGACGGGCCTAAGCATACCGACGCGATAAAAAGATTATTTGATGCCCAGCCCAAGTTTGTTAGGCTTCCGTGCGGCCATATAAAATAACCTGATTACATTTTAATAGCTAAGGAATTACAATGGGGAGGTTGGCAAGCTGTCTTGATAAAATATCGAGGTCTTTTCTTGCCAAGCGTAATGACTCAGTCGGGGCCCCACCTTTGTTTGGTGTGGTGGTACGACGATGATGAAATTGTTTAAAGATGCGATGCTATGCGATGCTAACCAAAAGAACCCAAGTTTAACTGTTTAAAATTTGAAATTTGGAAAGGAGTAGACATTGGCCTCCCATGAGAACTATCAATTCATGCTTTCGTGCAAAGAAAAACGAAAATTCTCGCAGTTAGAAAAATACCATAAAAAAGCCAAACTATAAACATCAAAGCAACCAATTTTAGAAATCATGCTATCTCCTATGAAAAACTAGCGTTTTCACATATCACATTCAAAGTTCATTTTACACTGTCACCTTGAAATAAAATAAATGTCATACTTGAGGAGAAAGCAGTAACGCTTCTTCGCGCACAAATCATCAAGACCATCAGGAAGAAAAATGAAGTTATCCATTTAATCCAATAAGCTCAAATGACTAATGAATGGATAAAAACTTGGGCATTTTTTAAGTTTCAGTTTTCACACATAAATTCTTGGGCATTTTTCACATATAAAAAAAATTCTTTCAGAGAAAAATATTCTCTTTAATGAAAAGAGGCTTTGCAAATTTTCCTCAACATTTTTTCCTATTTTCACTTGGTATTGATTAGAAAGTGGTTCGTCATTGAAATGGTTTTTAATTCCAGCAGCAAAACTTAAAAAGTATTTCAGTGGAAGGAAGAATGAAAATAAACCTTGCATAATGGAGTAATTTTTATTTTTAGATGATACTCCAGAATTTGTTGAAGAATTTGACAAGGTATTTTAACAATTAAACATATATATAACTGAAACAATAATTTTTTAACAGTATAGCGGGATTCTCCCAAGACCTTCTTGTAGAGAATGAAGAATTCCTTATATCTACTTTGAGCAGCTAAATTCAAAACAGTTCGTTTAGTTTCTTTGCAGTTATTAATATTTTGATCACATTTTTATTTTCGGTCAAAACAGATATGGTTTATAGTTTTCAATTATTGGTAAAAAATATATAATAAATACACAAAATTAGTATTATTATTTAAGGTAAAAGGAATCTAGTTTACAGTCTTAAAATAAATTTGTTATGTTTATTTCAACAAATGTTGATTAATAAAGTGAATCATTTTTTCAGTTTGTCAGTGGGACATTTGGAAATTACATGAAGTTATCAGCAGTAGTTGGTGCTGAGGTCAAAACACAGGTAACAAGACAGATTGTGCTGGTTTTAGCTTCAAGAATTTGTTGAATCATGTCATTCAAAGGAAATCTACTTGAAATTAAAATCCCAAGAGATAAGTGTTATGTAATGTTCTCGTGAGCAAAATTGTAACTTGATAAAGAATTTAAGTAATTTGTTTTGTTGTGCTGTTGTGTTTTTAAGCTATGTGTGCTGTTGTAAACAAACCTATTGAAGCAAATAAACATATCTAATAAACATATTCACTAAAGACATATACAACCTTGTAACAATTTGTAACAATCAGCCTAATTTGTGGTCAACATGTTTCCAACATTTATTCATGAAGGCCGGGGGGGGCGATCACCCCGGCCAAAATATGTTATTTTCCTGTTGTTTTGCCTTCTTCATTTTGCCCCCTAACAGTGTGCCCTTACCCAGCTGATTATATTGTAGTGCTAAATATCAAGGAAAGTCTCCTGACTCCCAAATTTTATCCCTGTTTATTAACTGATTCATTTCCTTGTTATAGTTTTTGTTGTTGTTTTTTTTCTATATTGCTACCTAGCATCCGAAGGTAGTTTTTAGGACACTGAGAAGCTAAGCTTATCGAGCAGTGTCCAGGTCCTTCCTCTTGATGTGACCACACCTCGCGATTCCTTTAGCATGGAATTACAGAGAGTTGGCTACTCTCCTCACTCTACGTAGCAGGTTTGACAGGGCGGGGACTCGAACCACCAACCCTCAGGTTGGTAGTCAAGCGCGCTACCATTGAGCCATCCCCGCTTGTTATAGTCATTTGCTAAATGTGCAATATCAAATTTTCTGTCGCAGGCTGATATTGTTGAAAAGGCAGTGAAAGCCCAAAGACAATTCTTGGTAGTTGCTGGCAAACATAGCCAGCCCAAGCCAGTAAGTTTCTTTTCATTCACATCATACTTATGTTGAAAGGTTTGATGCCTGTAAGATTTTAGAGCTTCTTAATATTAAAATTACCTGTGATTTTGCAAAGATTGTTGGCCTCGCAGTTAATGAAGATTTAAAGTCTGGGGTAGATTTCTACTCATAGTGTGGTTAAATTTTAAAAGACATATTTTAATAAAAGCTTTCTCAGCAGAAAATTCTCAATCTATGCCACATTGTGATTACAGTCTTCAGCTTAATCTAAAATATTGATTCAACATTCAAGTAAATTTTTTTGTTTTCTCCTAAGGATGTTCTTATGAAGCTCTTGGCACCAACTTCAGCACTCATTACAGAGATTCAGGTACACATGTCGGAAATTATCACAAATTGAAATATTAAAGGTTAATATGTGTGTTCATGAACAAGAGCACAAGTGAGAATGTATTGAAACATTAAATTTGGCCATGTGCACGAGCCAAGGAAACAAAACGTGCATGGGTACTTCTTTTTCTATTTATAGACAAACATGTTACCTCTGCCTATTGCCCTCAAGATATATTTTCATGGAATGTCACACAATTGATTGGTGTCTTCTTGGAATTGTCAACTACTGGAACGTCTTTTGAATATTAATATGATCATCCTCGCAATTCTCGTCATTCATATTTTCAGTCAGATAATATATACTTCCTTCTTGTTTTTCTTTATCATCAACCATAATTTGAAGGCATTCAGTATTTCAGTGATGATATGCACATCTTCATTTTCCAACTATCTTTATTTTCACCAGCAAGTTAGAGAGAAGAATCGAAAGTCAAAATTGTTCAACCACCTCTCAATTCTTAGTGAAGGAATAGCAGCATTAGGATGGGTTGCAGTGGTGAGTAGAATTAAAATCAGCATCAGTAGCAGACACTAGGGGGGTGAAAGGGTGTAGTTACCCCCCCCCCTCACTGTTGGGTAGATAGAACAAATATCTTTTGTTTCAAAACAATGGAGATAAACAATGTTCTTCAAGTGAAACAATAGCTTCGCCCTCCCCATATTTGGCATATTGTCCGCCACTGTTGAGCATCTTTTGATTTTGATCATTTTAAAAATGAATCTTGCTCATCATTATACCCTCATTGCAAATGCAATAGACCTTTTAACTATTCTCCTACAGAGTCTGTATCAAGTGATATTTGTATACATTTTTATACGAAAGGTTCGATTGAGTGGCTTTGGGGCTTCTATCACTTTTATGCACATTCAAAAATTCTACAAAATGTATAAAAATATTGTTCGATTCAAACTTTTTTTTAGAATAGCTAAAACGTCTANAAAAATTCTACAAAATGTATAAAATATTGTTCGATTCAAACTCTTTTTTAGAATAGCTAAAACGTCTATTCAGTTATATATTTAGTCATAAGAAAATTATTTTTGTCATTATGTATTTACAACAAAGAAGATATATATATATTGATTACAAGCTCATTTTAGTGTTCTTGTTGATTTTCTGAGTTTCTTATTAATAATAGTTCTTGGTCTATATTCACTGTGCATCCTTATCATAGCTGTTGGCCAGCATGTAGCAATAATAAAATACTGTATATATATATTGAACGATGAATAAGAGGGACAACATCTTCAGAGAGTAGGCATCGAGTTGATCTTTTGCGCTATTTTATTTTTATTCAGTTATCTGCTAACTAGTTTCGGCCACAAGGCCATCATCAGAGCAACTGAAGAATTTTATGAATATGAAAAGTACTCACAGATCTGTAGTATCTAATTATATAACTGTTGCAAATCACCTCCTTTGTAACATCATTAGTTTGCTGCTTCTGCTTGTAATAGGATGTCCTTGGAATGTTTTTTCTTATTATAAATATCTCATTATTTCATTTCTACCACTGTGATTCTATTCCAAATTATCTTTCTTCCTTGTAGAGCCCCAAACCTGCAAATTACGTGAAAGACATGATTGAATCTGCACAATTTTATATCAACAGAGTTATTAAAGATTGCAAAGAAAGGTTGGTTTAACAGAAAGTTATTAATTGAGAAAAAATGTACTGTTCACTGCACCTGATTCAAAGTACTTATGACCATAAATGTAAAATGCTGGAAAAGACGGGCTGAAAGTGCTGAGATGTTAAATTTGTCAGAAATTGAACTTGATTACAGCAGGGGATAACCAGAGTAACTTTAATAACCCTCTCTGCAATTGTCAGCTTTCTAATGCTATCATTTGGCTGCAGAGGAGTGGGACCTTTGGAAATATGGATAAATGTGTAAGTGGGGCTGTTAGGGAAGGAGGGGTGGAATATTGTTCAGCAGAGCAATGGATGGTTGCAGTGCCCAAAAATTTATATTCACACGATGTCACATATTATGCTTTCTTTGCATCTAGAATTCTGTTTCAAAGTTTTATAAAATGTTTTATCTAGCCAACCAAAGCACGTGGAGTGGGCCAGATCATTTCTGAAGGTTATGACAGATTTGCAAGAATACATCAAAGAGTATCATGGAATTGGCATATTCTGGAACAAAGAGGTGAATAGTTGAATGGTTGTACTTTTTCTTACTTTTGGGTTTTTGAAACTATTCAAACGCCTTGCAGAGCAAAGAAAAGAGAATTGATGTGGTCTTTTGCACTCAAGAGCCTCAGCAATGTTCTAATAGACGTACAGATCATTAACTTCCATCTTATTGGCTAATTTATATCTTTGCATCCTTACTTGCAAGAACAGTGCATTCTTCATAATGTGAATTGATGTAATCCCAAAAATAGAAGTTCTGTCTTTGGTTTAAAGGTCATATCTCAAACATGTTAATTTTTGAGAGCATTTCATTAATCTTGATTAAATAAAAAAAACTTTTATTTCCACCTTTTCTGCACAATACTGTATTTGGCAACAAAGCATGAACTGAAAATGGTTGATAATCAAATGAACAAACTTTGTATTTAATTCCTTGCAGGGAACCCCAGCAAGCCCAGAAGCATTGCAGTCAGGTGCACCAGCTGCCCCCTCAGGAGGTGGACCCCCTCCCCCACCACCAGCCGGTGGTGCTCCCCCTCCCCCACCCCCTGTTGACACCACACCAGCAGCACCAAGTGGGGGTGATTCAGAAGCAGGAAAATCAGCTTTATTTGCTGAGCTAAACAAAGGAGCAGACGTCACCAAAGGTTTGTTGGTTTTGTTTTCACTAAAGCAGTGTTTCATTTTTAACCCTTTGCATGCTGCAGTCGCAAATCTGCGACGAGATTAATTCTCTTTCGCATGCTGTGGTCGCAGAATTGCGACTTCAATGGATACGTCTTGCATTAAAGAGGACCTCTTGGAACGGTTAGCAAACAGAACTGCTTGCTTTACTCAAAATAGTCTAGTTTCGAATCATACCACAAATCGAATCACTCTTGTAAAGGGCGTTCGTAAACAGGAAGATCTGTTCTAAAACAGCTCGACTAAGATACAAGGCTTAAACACAGTGTTATGAATGACAGAGATCTTATTAGGTTGTAACTAGGTTTACACAATAAGGTTTTCTCCTTCTGTTAAGTTTATGGCCAGTCTCATTTAAATGTGCTGCTGTAAATAGTAAGCGGCTCAGTTACTGATCAGTCTGCAGTGTTATATCATGGGTGGTTAGACACTGCATGTATGCTTCTATGGAGGAGCGCCGCAACTAATATGCTTCTGCGGAGGAAATTTGTATCTACATAGTTTTGCGGACAAGGATAGAAGGAGATCACTCTTATCATGAAGGCAATGTAAGTAAAACTGCAGTGTCTAACTACACATGGTTATATGCAGAAGAAAGCAAGCTTGTTAATTGTCAATTTAAATCAAAATGTGTCGAGTAAATATTTCACATTTTCAATGAATGAGCAAGTTATCTCGGTGCAGTGGTTGCAATTTAGTCTAAGATGTTCCTGAAGAAGAGCTTAGATGATTTAACCACCATTTGTCTTTCATTTAAGGCCTGAAGAAGGTGACCAAAGACATGCAGACACACAAAAACCCAAATTTACGAGCAACCGGCACAGTCCCAGCAAAGACAGCAAGTCATACCATCACTGCACCAAAACCATTCAAGCCTGGTCAACCAGCGAAGAAACCCCCAGTCTTCGAATTGCAGAACAAGAAATGGGTTGTCGAGTATCAAGAAGGAAGGAAAGATCTTGTTGTTGATGATACAAACAGAAATCAAACAGTTTATGCATACAAGTGCAACAACATTGTGCTGCAAGTTAAAGGCAAAATCAATTCCATCACTTTGGATAGTTGTACTAAGTCGGCGATTGTTTTCGATGATCTTGTGTCGACTTGTGAGTTTGTCAATTGCAAGAGTGTTCAAGCACAGGTATGTTTTGTAGGTTTGCATTTGTATTAAAGTCTGTCTCAGATTACAGGTCACGTGAAAATGTCTGCGAATAAAAACAGTTGAAGTGTTTTGCATGAGTAATTTTGCGAAATCGCAAATTTCACGTGACATCTAATTTGAGACAGACTTTTGGTTAAATTACAACCTGGTTCCGAGGGCCAGTTTCTTACGTCAATACTGGATTCAGCAGCCTCCTTTTGGGTCATGGGAACGAGGTTGGTTAAATTATAGCCTGCGGAGAGTCTTCGGGCATCTTCAGCTTGTGCACCTATGCAGAATATTTCTTTCTTTAAAGACTTTACTTATTCAAACAACCAATTGTGTTGCATTTCAGGTGAACGGTGTTGTGCTCTCTCCTCATAGGGGGTGCTCTCGGGTGCTCTCTCCTCGATTAGTTTATCTACTGAGGGAGCTCCTCCTTTAAGAAATTCCTCTGCATACAAATCCTAGCTTTTTCTATTATCTTGTAAAGTTGTTATTTGCTTTTTGTCATCTTGTGTAATTTGTTATTGTAACTTAGTTAATTGTTGTTATTTTTATGAAGGATGTATGTGGTGGAATTTTAAAATTAAACGGAACTGAACTGTGCCAACTGTTTCTATCGACAAGACAGGTGGATGCCAAATATTCTTTACTTATTTAAACAGCCAATTCTTCAAATTTTTATCGTTGTAAGTAGTTGTTGGGGTAGTTGTTATATATTTTAATTTGCTGAAGGGTTAATTTGTGTATAAAGAATATTAAATGAAAAATGAAAATGACTTAATTATACCACCAATTGTGTTGCATTTCAGGTGAACGGTGTTGTGCCAACCGTTTCTATCGACAAGACAGATGGATGCCAAGTATACCTCAACAAAAATTGCCTTGAAGTTGATATCATTACTGCGAAATCATCGGAAATGAACGTCCTTGTCCCAAATGCAGAAGGAGAATTTGTAAGTTTTACTTTCTCGCGTTTTCAATGTAGTACCCTCAATTTTTTGTTGTAAGAAACTTAGGTTTCGGCTGGTAGCTAGTTTCTAAACTTTTTGACAGTTTCGCTATGGAAAGTTTCTTGTGAGTTTCTTGAATTTTTGATGCTCTTAATGTAGGATTAATTCATTTTTGTTAAAAGGGCGTCCAAAGTACCCAGTAAGATTTCAAAACAGAAATCGCACGCAAAATTATTCAAAACATTCGTCAATATTGTCCAAACGTTTTTGAGTGGTCTGGGGAAATTAAAGCTGCAAATTGCAAAAGTTTCTTAACTTTTAAAATCCAGTTAGCAGTTCTTAATTTCTGAAAAATTGAGCCTATAATTTCTTATTAGCGGTTTCTTGTAAGAAAAATTAGTGCATGGGGCTTGAATATGGGAGAACTATTAGCAAAATATCTTCAATCGACAAACATTGCTTATCTGAAATTTGTAAAACGACAAAAAGGGCAAATATTGTTGAGCAGATATTCTGGTGATTCTTCCTCTCTGTGCAATTTTTTGTTTTATTTTCTACTTCTTTCTTACTGCTAGTTACCATTTGGGCTGTCTTGCAGAGTGTTAATAATAAAATCTAATCCAGTAGGAACATTTTGCTGTACGTTATTTGTGATAACTGCAAGTGATAGTCGGACATAAACCCATTTCTGTTATTGGGACCTAAATGTCTACAGCTTTCAGAGATGAGTTGAGTTTAAAATAATGAGAATATGTCAAGAGCAGTTAGTTTTTTAGAGCAATAAAGACATTTTCGTGGCGTTTCATTCATTGTAAGTTTTATGGAAAAAGAACAGTCCAAGGAATTAAATCGTTAATTTGAATCGATTTATTTTTCAGGTTGAATACGCGGTTGCCAACCAAGAGATGGCACGTGCAAGGCATGCTGGATGAAACAGACCCTTTAATTTGAATGGATTTATTTTTCAGGTTGAATACGCGGTTGCCGAGCAATTCAAGACCAAGTGGACTGGCAAAGGTCTGAAGACTGACGTCTTGGATATCGCAGGATAAGATCATGTCACAGTTGTCCTAAAATAATTAGAAATATGCAGCTTAAAATTTATTTACTGTACTAGGGAAGGCTGTTAAATTCAATTATGCAGTTCGTTAAAATTTCTTGATCTTGTATACCGTTTTTCTTCCGTTCAACAATTTCTAGATAAAAAGTTTTCTACATACGGTAGTCTTTCTTTGGAGTTTTGTTCTGCGCTTTATTTATTGAGAAGAATCTTCGAAGNATAATTAGAAATATGCAGCTTAAAATTTATTTACTGTACTAGGGAAGGCTGTTAAATTCAATTATGCAGTTCGTTAAAATTTCTTGATCTTGTATACCGTTTTTCTTCCGTTCAACAATTTCTAGATAAAAAGTTTTCTACATACAGTAGTCTTTCTTTGGAGTTTTGTTCTGCGCTTTATTTATTGAGAAGAATCTTCGAAGATGACCGAAGATGACAGGTAGGTCAGTAAGCCATCCATGCAGCTTTGGGGTATAGGATTTGAAAATCTTTATGTGCAGTGGCGTCGCCAGGGGGTGGACTGGTCCACCCCAGTTTCTCAGAGTGGTATCTATTCATCAGCAAAAACAGTGTCAAAATTGTTGGCTATAGCTTAGAGAACCAAATTCTTTACTTTTTCCACCCTACATTTATAGGGCTGGCGACGCCCCTGTTATGTGTTTGGTACGATTCCAGGGGCAAATCGCTTCCTATAAATCTCGTAAAATTTTCACGAAAATCCTTTCATTTTCCCGAGAAATCCATAAAAGCTGCTAGAAATCCTTTTCAAAAGTCGTTGTACAGAACATAAACATTGTGCTTTTATTTTACAAAATTTACGAATTTTGTAACATAAAATTTCCCAGGTTCCGCTACTCGACGTAATTTTTCTAGAAATCTCTCTGTTCTCCTAGAAATCTTATATGGAGTGATACACCCATAGATGCAAAGGCCATATCAAATCTTAGAAACCTGGTTCCAGGGAATTACGTACTTTTTCATACAAAAGGCCCTTCAAAGGACTTGACCAAGTCTATGTCGTAAGGGAGGTCCATATTTTCCGTATTCCGAAAATTTCGGGAATTTGGAACGCCCGTGAAATGGGAATGAGGCTGGTACATGCTGAAATAGAGGCTTGCATCCACATGGTTTGAACAAAATGGCGTCCACAGCTGCAGGAAAATCATGGCCTATGTTCGAAAACTTATGCTTGAGTGATGTTAGCAAGAACCCTGAGCAGTTATTGCACTTTCTACGGGTTTTTGAAGAAGAAAAGCCCCTAAAGGTAAGGTTGATTTTTCCCTAGTTCTTATCTTAGGCCCGAGAGACAAGAAGAGGTACATAGTGGTTATGGATGAAGAATCCCAAGAATCACGAAGAATGTCATAAAGTCCAGAGTCGAAGAAATTGTTTAAGGTCCATAAAAAGTTTCATAGATGTGCATGAAATGCATTCATGAGAGAAGTTCAACAACGAGATTTGCACATGCACGTCTATCAACATTATTATTGACACTTTTGATGTAATCCATGGCAAGCAGGCATGACTTTTGAAAGCACCACTTCACTTTATATTATACTACCACATATATATATATACTAGCAATAACGATAGTCAGAGAGTGCTGCGAACTGGGTTTACTCACAAGAATGTTCGTCAAAATGTTTAAGATTGTGGTCAATAGCAACTTGTGCAGGCAATGNAGAAATATGCAGCTTAAAATTTATTTACTGTACTAGGGAAGGCTGTTAAATTCAATTATGCAGTTCGTTAAAATTTCTTGATCTTGTATACCGTTTTTCTTCCGTTCAACAATTTCTAGATAAAAAGTTTTCTACATACGGTAGTCTTTCTTTGGAGTTTTGTTCTGCGCTTTATTTATTGAGAAAGAATCTTCGAAGATGACCGAAGATGACAGGTAGGTCAGTAAGCCATCCATGCAGCTTTGGGGTACAGGATTTGAAGATCTTTATGTGCAGTGGCGTCGCCAGGGGGTGGACTGGGGTGGACATGTCCACCGGGGTGTCCACCCCAGTTTCTCAGAGTGGTATCTATTCATCAGCAAAAACAGTGTCAAAATTGTTGGCTATAGCTTAGAGAACCAAATTCTTTACTTTTTCCACCCCACATTTATAGGGCTGGCGACGCCCCTGTTATGTGTTTGGTACAATTCCAGGGGCAAATCGCTTCCTATAAATCTCGTAAAATTTTCGCGAAAATCCTTTCATTTTCACGAGAAATCCATAAAAGCTGCTAGAAATCCTTTTGAAAAGTCGTTGTACAGAACATAATCATTGTGCTTTTATTTTACAAAATTTACGAATTTTGTAAGATGAAATTTCCCAGGTTCGGCTACTCGACGTAATTTTCAAGAAATCTCTCTGTTCTCCTAGAAATCTTATATGGAGTGATACACCCATAGATGCAAAGGCCATATCAAATCTTAGAAACCTGGTTCCAGGGAATTACGTACTTTTTCATACAAAAAAGGATTTGACCAAGTCTATGTCGTAAGGGAGGTCCATGTTTTCCCTATTCCGCATTCCGAAAATTTCGGGAATCTGGAACGAGGCTGGTACATCGTGAAATAGAGGCTTACATCCACATGGTTTGAACAAAATGGCGTCCACAGCTGCACGCAAATCATGGCCTATGTTCGAAAACTTATGCTTGAGTGATGTCAGCAAGAACCCTGAACAGTTATTGCACTTTCTACAGGTTTTCGAAGAAGAAAAGCCCCTAAAGGTGAGGTTGATTTTTCCCAAGTTCTTATCTTAGGCCCGAGAGACAAGAGAGGTACATACATCGTCATCATATGCCTATGATAGAAGGTAGATACACGAGAGAAGTTCAACAACGAGATTTGCACATGCACGTCTATCAACATTATTATTGACACTTTTGATCTAATCCATGGCAAGCAAGCATGACTTGATTGAAAGCACCACTTTATATTATACTACCACATATATATACAATGTTATCATGGAACTAAAATAATATCACTTTACTTCACAGAGGAAAGAAAACACAAAAGAGATTTCTCAGAAGTTAAAGAAATGGTTTTCATCTAATGAAGAAAGATGGATTGCAATCTGCTTGCTGCCTACATTTATGAGAGATTGTGATGCAGAAACCTTTTCACAAAACGCAGTATTTTGGATGAGGTCACTAGTCCAAGTATTAAACTCGAAACAAAGTGCATCATTGCAAAATGCTACTCTTCGATGTATTTTGCAGCTTCTCAAGTTGTCAACAGAATTTGATGATATCTCTAGAGAGCTTTCAAAAAACTTTCTTCATCAGCTACTAACGTCTCAAAGCAAATCTGGAAATGGGAACAAAGAAAGCAGGATCGCCCTTTTCAGACAATGTATCATTAGCTATCCAGGGCCCACTGGTCGATTCAGATCTCAAATTGAATCTCAATGCCTGTCAGAGCTTAGCAGTGACAATGAATCACTCAGATCTGAAATCTGTGCTTGTTTGGCTGTTCTACCAAGATGTGGGACTTCAGGTGAAAAAGGGATGAAATATGCAGAGTTTTGGGGCAAGCAATGCGCTTTGATAATCAACACAGTCTCTCAACTCATAGAGGAACTGTTCCATGCCGAACTTCAAGAAGGCAACAAGACAGCTACTTTCAGACTTTCCAAAGTAAACGCTGCTGAACCAGCACATTCAAATATGATCAGCAAAAGAATAGAGAGTTTGATAACTGTCCTAAAAGAAATGCTTGGTTATGCTTTCCCCAATAAGATACAACTGAACCTCCATGGACTGGTGTCATTATGCNGAAGTCTGTGCTTAGTTGGCTGTTCTACCAAGATGTGGGACTTCAGGTGAAAAAGGGATGAAATATGCAGAGTTTTGGGGCAAGCAATGCGCTTTGATAATCAACACAGTCTCTCAACTCATAGAGGAACTGTTCCATGCCGAACCTCAAGAAGGCAACAAGACAGCTACTTTCAGACTTTCCAAAGTAAACGCTGCTGAACCAGCACATTCAAATATGATCAGCAAAAGAATAGAGAGTTTGATAACTGTCCTAAAAGAAATGCTTGGTTATGCTTTCCCCAATAAGATACAACTAAACCTCCATGGACTGGTGTCATTATGCTGCAAAATGTTCAACAAAGAAGCTGATTTTGGCAAAACTTCAATTGAATCTGTCTGCGTAAATGCTGTTTTGCCAAAAATTCACATGGCAGCACTATCGTTACTGAATAGCCTTGCTGCTCAGTTAGGTTCAATTATTTTGCCATATGAAGGTAAAATTATCAACATGATATACCAGGCACTGAGCTCATCTCAAATGGTGAATGGAAAATCTAAACAAGGTTATAATTCACTCAGGGTTGAAGCTTACCAACTACTGTACACATGGCATGCTGCAGTTTGTCCTGTAGAGAATGAATTGATGTTAAAAGTAGTGGATATCATGCTACAAGATGCTGAGCCTCATTTTCAAAATGAGAAGGCTACTCTGAATGAGGCTGGTGGAAAGAGAAAGAAGCTGAAGCAAAGCCAGAAACTGCAACAGGACATAATGCAGGAAGAGCTCACCGGGAAAAAAGTAGACAGAACTGAGAATAGCGATTTGGCATTGGCAGCTTTGACTGCCTTGGAAAGTATTGTCAATACTACAGGTCCTATTATGCCTGTGGCATCAGCCTCTAAGATTCAAAATTTTGTAATCACGGCATGCAAAATGCCACCAGAGTCTTCTAAACAAGCAGCAAAAGATTTTCCAGCACCATATGGAAACAGCAGATGTAGACTACAATTGTTCAGATGTTCATTCGCATTGTTCAGCCTATACCATCATCAACTACCAACACCACTTTCAACCTTCATCAGTTTATTTCAAAATGGAGTGTCCGATCCATCATTTGAAGTTTCTTCTTATTGTAAAATGTGCCTAAGTCTTGGGGATAAAGTTATTCGTCCAGCAGTCCCCGCTATGAGGGAATACAGCAAAGATTCCACAAGAAATCATCAAGAAGACACACAAGATGCCCAGGAAAGAAGTGCAGAAATGCTTTCTAATGAGCTATTCAATACTTTTGGAGCTTGGAAAAATCAACTATCTCTTGAAACAGAGTCTGAAAATCATAATTTGGAACAGGCTGAAAAGCAAACATCTCAAACAGACGATCAACAGATAAGACAAAGAGAGAGCCCATTGGCCATGGAATTAGATCAATCCAACTTGTCCAATGCAAATGTGAATCTTCAAAGTTCAGCAGACATGAAGCAAGATATAGAGCAATCTCATTCCCCTATGAATAGACAAAGTGAAGGAGAAAATATTTTGTCATTGTCGGTTGTCAGCAGAGACATTACACAACATCAAGAAGTAAACACTGCAAGACAACAAAAAGAAGAGTTTTCAGTTGAGAAGACAGCATCGAAGGTGACTGTGGAATCAATTTCAAGTGAAAGTGAAAAAAGAGAAGTGCAGGAAGAATCTTATTTTCAAGCCAAAAGCGACGAGGGTGAACTATCTTCAAAGCGACAAAGACTTGACGTTGTAGAGGAAGAAGAGGGAATTTCTAGCAAGGATGTGACTGAAGTGGTAGACTCTGGGGATGAGAGGAATCGCTTGGTGACCAGTGAGACTGATGTTAAATCTGGTGAACACATGACGCAAACAGAAAGTAATTCTGAAGATGAAGCTAGTACCATGTTACAATCTTTTATCAATTCAATGCCTGATGACAGTAACTGATTCTTTATTTTTATTGTGATGAAAAAGTGGGAGAGAGATTCTTTAGTTTTACTCATATCAATGTAGAGAAAATAGGACCAATTCTTGTTGTGTATTCAGACTTACCTCATGGGCCAATGAATTGCTTGCTGCTTTCTCATCTCTTCCTCATTTCATATATATGAATATCTTCACTACTGTAAATGGAATCTTGATCTTCTAATGGAATTTTCTTCAGCTCAAAGTGCTTTTCTGTGAGCTGGTGAAAAGGAAGGCAACATAAGCAATCTTTTTTATACAAAAATATGATTTTAGATTATGATTTATTGTTATTCAAAAAATTTGAGATTGTATGAAAATTTGAAATTATTTGTAATGCTTCTGATTTTGGTCGTAAATACAGAGAAACTGAGTACAGTAACAGAAAAAAATTACGTTTGTCATAATAAATAAGTTGCAGTTTTAAATTTTCACCTAAAAAGAATTGCGATGATTTGATGGCAAGTTTAATGGTCCCAAACATCTTGCAGTAGGATCCAAAGCAGCAACTAAAAGTTTTTGGAGAAAGCAGTAAAAATTTTAAATGCTCGAGTAATTTGAAAATGTGTAGACATGTTGGTTTGCGTATCAAGTGCAACATATTATGATTTAAGAATTTTTGAAAATTTTTTACCTCAAAGAATCTTTTCTGCAATTCTGGCTTATTTCCTGTTGTTCGCTNAGAGAAACTGAGTACAGTAACAGAAAAAAATTACGTTTGTCATAATAAATAAGTTGCAGTTTTAAATTTTCACCTAAAAAGAATTGCGATGATTTGATGGCAAGTTTAATGGTCCCAAACATCTTGCAGTAGGATCCAAAGCAGCAACTAAAAGTTTTTGGAGAAAGCAGTAAAAATTTTAAATGCTCGAGTAATTTGAAAATGTGTAGACATGTTGGTTTGCGTATCAAGTGCAACATATTATGATTTAAGAATTTTTGAAAATTTTTTACCTCAAAGAATCTTTTCTGCAATTCTGGCTTATTTCCTGTTGTTCGCTCTTCATGAGACATCAGTATCAAAGTTTCTTTTGAGGATAATGCATTCATTGTTTCAACAAGTGGTAGAATAGACTGCAAAGAAGATCACAAGAATAAAATTCAATAGAAAACATTTGGTATTATTCAACCAAAAAATCAATTTTGTTAGTGATACTGAACAATTAGAGATTAGGCAAGAAGCAGTGGTGGACACTTCGCCAAATATTGGGGGGGTGAAGCAATTGTTTCGGTTAAAAAGCATTGTTTACTTCAATTGTTTTCAAACAAAAGGTCATTGCTCTTCCCAACATTGGGGGTGACCTCACCCCCCCCCCCCTAGTGTCAGCCACTGGCAAAAAGAAAGTGTAATTTACAAGCATACACACCTGCTCATAGTAAATCAGATCTGCCATTAGTATGTAGTCGTAGTGTGACTGGAATTTATCCAGATCTTCTCCCCTAGAAGGAAAGAGAGTGCCAATTTTATATCAAATAAATGGATAGATAAATAATAGACAGTTGCGCTAAAGATGGTGGCAAGGGAGTTTTTACGAAGATCCTTGGCATTCTATGATAGATCCACAAAACACATATCAATAAAAGTTGCTTTCCTTTGTCTTCAATGCAATGCTCATTGCATATCTTTGTCATGTAAGAACATTATTTGAGAAACATTTCTTTGTACTGCATATGGTTTTATCTTTTCTTTATCCAAACTGTGTCACAAATTTTTGCACCTGCAGTTACTATGTTTGTTGTGCAGACCTGCTCAAAAGCTTTTTGCATTCCAATGTAGAAAAAAAAAGACTTGATACAATGATGAAATGAAAATATTTGTTTCAATACTCACCATTTCAATTCAGCAGCTTTGATATTTCCCATTTTAATTTTCTTTGCATTGTGATCAATGTTCCTTTGCATTAATTCAACAAATTGAGGAAGATCAGTTATGGTGACACTTGCCCTGTCAAAAAATATAATTTTAGATTTTGTTTTTGTGNATATGGTTTTATCTTTTCTTTATCCAAACTGTGTCACAAATTTTTGCACCTGCAGTTACTATGTTTGTTGTGCAGACCTGCTCAAAAGCTTTTTGCATTCCAATGTAGAAAAAAAAAGACTTGATACAATGATGAAATGAAAATATTTGTTTCAATACTCACCATTTCAATTCAGCAGCTTTGATATTTCCCATTTTAATTTTCTTTGCATTGTGATCAATGTTCCTTTGCATTAATTCAACAAATTGAGGAAGATCAGTTATGGTGACACTTGCCCTGTCAAAAAATATAATTTTAGATTTTGTTTTTGTGAATAATTCTTTTCATCCATTTGTTGAAAAAATCTCAATTTTCCAGCCGCTGGAATTGGTATTGCAAAGGATTGTAAACACAGGCAAAATAGGCCTAAATTTGAGTTTGTTGTAGTTTTTATGCGATGTGATTGGTTCAATTCATGGAAGCGAGTCCGCCAATCAAGATTTGATGCCCTCGTTTGTTATAAATGTTATGTCCTTTTGTTATGTTAAATACTAGCTGTTGTGTTTGTGTTGTTCTTGCTGAAAGTTTCGAAATTTTGTGGTGCCAATTTTTTGGGATGTTCTAAGTAACAAAATCTTACACAGATGATGAAAACATTCTTACTAAAATGTTCCCCTTACCCTGCAGTTGCAGCAGCAAGCCCAACAATTCCAGTCCCTGCGCCAAGTTCAAGAGCATTTTTCCCGCCATCAAATTTCTCCTTCTTTCGAAAACATTCCCCATCAATGTACTTCGCCAGTGTGATAGCAGCATCCCATACAACGCAGCCAACATCTCCTTCTAACTCTTGGTATATTTCCAAAGTGGCATCTTTTAATTCTAGCTCTCTTATGAAAAGATTGGACATTTGGTTGCCGTTTCTCCTTTTCCCTCGCAGCTTTCTATTGTTGGCCTAAATCCAAGATGGAGGACGGCAAAGGAATTTACATGAAGTATTTTTTAAATAAAGGCGGGATTTTGATTAGTACCCAGGTCCTAATTTTTCTGACAGCGAATCAGAGCATAGGCAACAAATCCTGATTGGTCAAAAAATTAGATACCACCACAAATTTGGCCAATTTCATCGCGTGGCAGCTACAACAATAACAAACGCATATTTAGGCCCATTTTGCCTGTTTTATATATATTTCTTTTAATTTTTCGCGGCAAGGAATTTGATTTTGGTTTCTTAAAAATTTGTTTCACATTGGCTTGGCTACTGTTAGTAAACATATCGCATTTTGCAAATGAAATCGAGCCTAAAAGGACAAAGGGACGATTCTTATGATAATTATTATCATAATAATTGCTTGAGAAAACTTCTTAAGATAAACCCGTTTCTTCGGCATTGGCCTGTCTCATCAATATCGCCATCAAGTCCTGGAAACAGCTGGAAAATATTGCGTATGATGGGCATAGTGCTTGTGTAATTTATCTGGTTTACACCGTTATTCTTTTGTTCCTTCACGATTTTCTGGCGCGGCATAAAAACAGTTTAGTTTTGGCGTAAATCGTTGACATGCAGAAATCGAACTTTCTAGTATGATTCCACAGTTATTCCAGAGACTGAAATTGACAGATCGTACCTTTTGAAGTTAGTAGTTGAGGGAGGGGAAGAAATCGAACCTGCTTTATAAGTCAACTGTTTTTGTATTATTTGGAAAGGAGATTAGGACAAAATTATTCTAAAGAGGGATATTGAAGGTCGGGCAGGTGTGGGTTAAATGTCTGTGATCTAAAGCATATCAGTAATCCTGACCCAAAACGGGTGCTTATATGCCACACAATGTGCCCGGGGTCTGTCAAATGCATCATCCAGACATAATAATCTATGACTTCTAAATTGATAAAGAGCCTCGTTTTTGGAAGTATGAGTATTCAAACTTTACAAAGATGGCCTAATTTAAAAGCTGCTTAAAAGATTGACACGGTTGCGTGTCCTGGTTAATCTTTGCACTCTACCGTTTAGATTAATGGACCGGGCCGGTACCGGGTGGGCCAGGGTGAGTCAGCAAAATGCTTAACCGTCTTGGAGCGAAAAGTTTTTCAGCCGTGGGCCCCGTTCATCAGTTTTTAGCAAATTTGACGCAAAATGCATGGCATGTGTTCCAGAATTCTGCGACGAAGTCTTTCTAAAACCACTTGTAGCCTGAGAACGATGCAATCGATTTTTATCAACTTAACTTTTGTATTTGAATTGACATGTCTTCCGACATCGCTACACTTTAACATCAGGTTGTAAGGTTCTGAAGAATTTTTATTAATTACAACTTCATAAGCACCTAAACAATTTTCCTACGGTTAGGAAAAATTAGGAAATTAGGAAAATTCGATGTACATTTGTTTCAGTTAGTGTTTTAGAGAAGACAAATAAAAAACTGGAAATACCGTGTGTCCCAAATAAAAGGTAACAGATTTGATTCGGGGTAGCAATGCTAATTTAGCTCCAATCAATTTGCAATAAGTTTTAAACTAAGTCTGAATAGCTAACTTAACCATAGATACCTTGCTGGTTGATATTTGTGCTTCCAAAGTTGAAATATTAATCTTGAAAGTATAAACTTGGCTTCACCTCCAAACCAGAGCTTTGCCGCTTTGGCCTAAGCAAATTTTTGAAGCACAGCGAATAAATCAATAACAGCCTCCATAGAATTTGAAATAAAATTAGATTATATTACCACGGCATTTACTAGGGCTCACCTATTATGCATTTCTTAATTGTATAGTATTGTAGGTAGTGTCTTAGGTAAATTTAGTTGTAAATTTTTATATTGAATCGAAAAAAAAATAAAAAAATTCTTAANTATATTACCACGGCATTTACTAGGGCTCACATATTATGCATTTCTTAATTTTTCTTTAATTGTGATCCTTAATTTCGCTGTGCTTCAGGAATTTGCTTATGCCAAAATGTCAAAGCTCTGGTTTGGAGGTGGAGTCAAATTTGAACTTTCGAGAATAATATTTCAACTTTGGAAGCACCAATATCAATAAACAAGGTGTCTATTTTCAAGTTAACTATTCAGGATTAGTTTAAAACTCATTACGAATTGATTGGAGCTAAATTGGCATCACCAGCCCTGATCAAATCTGTTACCTTCTATTTGGGACACCCGGTATATGGAAAACCCTGGACCCAGGAACCTGATACCATTAGCTTCTTCACATTTTAATATTAATAGTAAGACAGTCACAGTCGCAAAGCAGATACAGTCGATTTATTTTATTACTATTTCATTATTTTATCTCAAACATTTAAAGAACGCCGGTCAACCAGCATCCTTTGCCCGCTTCGCTTGTTGCCTTTCGACTGCGGCGGCCATTTTCACATGACAACATTCTCTGCAAAGTGCGACCGCAAAGGATGCTGGTTGACCGGCGTTCTTTAAACCTATTAATCTTTTCAAGTTAACTTCAACAAACATGGAAGTGCAATGTTATATACAACAAAGATCTAAAAACAATGTTCAAATGATATGTACAAGGTTAGACAAAGTTGCAATGTTTACGTCTAAATTGTAAACATACAGTCCAAGCTGCAAATTATCTAAGTCATAATTATCTAATTACACTATTTACAGTAGACGGTATCTTGAAGGCTTAATAACTTCAATGGCAGTTAGTTGTGTATCAACAGTACCTAGATGACTTGATAACTGGGAAAATGAACACAATTTTACTCTTTATTTCCTAATTTTAGTTCCTGAGAAGTTCCAGCCAGATTTGTCCCACCCCGGAGGGCGTGCTTCCATACTTGACCTGACGGGATTTGCCGCTCAACAGGGTGTCTTTTTCCGATAAATATTATGGGACAAGGAATTATAAGTGAAAAGAAATTATTGGACAGGATGTCATTTCCCCTGGGTACCAGAGCCGAAGATGAAAAAAAAGAAGGAAAGAAATGAGAGAAAAAGAAGGAAAGAAAAATTATAGGATTATAGGACAGGGTGTCATAAAGAAAAAGTAAAATTGATCTATACACTTTTGGCACATTTTTATGGGACAGGGTATCCTTTTGGCATGATTTTTTTATGGGGCAAGGTTAGGGCGTAAAAGGATTTTCCACACATCCCCGTCACGTCACTTTTCTAGCTAACTATCCTCTCCCTAGAATGTCCCACATATTTATCTTATTGAAAAAGCAGTTGAAATACGTGCCTGCTCCCTATATCACTACTCTTGGTTAGCTTATGCAAGGTCCATTAGTTAGCATCTAAGCAAAACTGTTCAAAAAGACCCTGGTTTATATTGATACAAGCGTCCTGTCTGCGACAAAAGTTCAAATCTTTCTGCAACCGATAACCCATTGATTCTCATATCTCGCAAATCCCTCTCGTCTTCATGCTTGTTTGCAAGTTGCCCCGCAGCAACTTCGAGCAACTCCGACAATTCTTTGATGTAATTGCAGGCGATTCTCAAAACATGAAGCTTCGTCATTCTCTTCTTCGTTTTCGGCACGGGAATACATCCTTTCAATGCGTCTAGCGCACCATTCAACGAATCCATTCGCCTCCTTTCTCGGTCGTTTGCCCGAAATCTTCGCCCACTCTTCTTTGCGTCAAGATGCACATGACTGTATATTCGGCGTTTTCTGGTTGGCTTTCTTGTCTTCTCAAATAATATTTCGCTTCTCGTGCTTTGAATCAAAGAGAGGGTCTTTTCGTCGAGTTCTCGAGAGATGAGGTCGTTCGTCACTTTGCAAGTCGTGATGCTCATGTCATTGAAGGATTGAATACACTCGCTTGACTTGGAAGGGATGCCATATTGCATTGACAATGCTTTTTGAGTTGGTTGGTACTGACCGTGGCTTTGGATGCTAAAAGAAATGATACGGGATATCAATAATGCTACCGGAACATAGAGGACACCACAGAGGCGTAGGCACTGCGACAACGTATATTGTGGAACATTCTAGAATATTTAGAAGAGAAACTCACAAAGCTTTGCAGATTTTTTCCCCAATAGAACTGTCTAGGATATTCTAGGAGGAACGTCCTGCTGTGGGACATTCCAGATGGACAATTCGCCATGGACCAGATCTGAACGCTGAAATAAATTTTGGCAGATAGCAGTGATGATGCTTTTATTTGCAAATGCTCATAATTTCGAACGACAAATGACGACATAAATGACAACTGGCAAATCATGACTGACAACTTTCAGGTAAACTCTGAGGACTGATAATTGATAAATGATGACTGAAATCTGTCATTCGTGATTGACAACCCTAAACTGACTAAAGTTTGTATGCAAAACAATTAATAACTGATGACTTAGGACTGTTGATTGACATCTGTCATCTGTCAATCAAAAATTTGGCAATTGGTAGCTGACAACCTATGGCCAGCCAGACAACTGCCAGTCATGAATTTTCACTCTGAATAATGACCAAGCAAGAAGTCAAAAACAGACGAAAAGAAAATTTCATAAAATCACAAAGAAGGTGAGCAGCCGTTTGATATACCGGGTGAATAAAAAATGTTGGCATCTTTTGGAAAGTTGTAAAAATTAATCTACTAGACCGATCTCAAAGATACTTGCTTCAATCTATCTATCAATCAATCTATCAATAAAATTCTAGCTTAAATGTAGAGACTAATACCCCATTCACACTGGTAAGTTAAACCAGCTTAAAATAAACCAGGTTATTGAATGCTGCGTTCTAATTGGTCGATCCAACAAATCGAAGGCATTTGATTGGTTAAAATTTAACCTGGGTTAGACAAAGCTGGTTTAACTGCTGCAGTGTGAATGAGGTATAAGTTTATGTATATTTATTAGCATTTAGGCGTCTTAATAAATATGATTTGATGATCCAATTTAGTTTAAATTTAGACGCGATGATCAAAAGTTTGCAATTACTGATGACAACCAAAAATTGTCGGGAGAAGAGGCTTTCAATATGTTAAGCTACATTTCTGGTCTTCGATGCTTTTTCAAAACATAAAGGAGTAATCTTGGCATTACTTAAATATAAGAAACGAAAATTAGTCTTGGGCCTAGGCTGAAAACGATTATTTACAAAGTCTCAGCAAATGCTGACCCTTTATCGTGAACCTTGAAGATAATCAAAGAAAAGATTCTCCGACCACTGCACTTTAATAAACTTTGACACAGAAAGCAAAACCTAACAAGATTTATAAATTAATTCATTTTAGTGATCATAGGTTTAATATCTTTCAATTAAATACCACAGGCTCGTGCGTACATCAGAATTCTTTGTTTTTATAAATGCGGTGATACTGTTAACTGTGATCTTTTGGACACAGAATTCTTTAAATGTCAATGTCATCAAAACCACAACGCCGTGTGATGGTAAAAGTCTTTCATCTCTTTCCGATGGACGCTTTCGAACAGGCGCCAAGCGAAGTGTGGCATATGACATGAAACAGGGATTAGGCTAGCTCGTTCGTGGAGGATTGCCAGATTCTACTGAGTGAGTCACATATGCTCTTGACTTTGCTGATCTGTAAAATCGTGACAAGTCCACCAATTTGTACAAAAGTTTCTTATTTTATAGGAGAAAGCCTAACTTAAATGTGAACATTCATTTCACTCAAATCAGAAATACCGTTCAAAAGGTATAAGGGGTTTCTGCTAGAATGCTGTTTCTGCACTTCTACAAAGTTTAGCACGCCAGACAAAGGTGACAGACCTCATAATTGCCAAACACCAGACAAAGGTTTGAATGTTTGATGAATATTAAAGGGTTAAAGGGGTGATTTCTAATTGATTGATCTTCCCAAAATCTATATTTCTTGTCACCACAAACTGCCATTTTGAAATCTCGTTTTCGTTTGATTGCCTCTAAATTATTTACCACCCCACCATGGTGTCTGAACTGGTCTGAGCTGCCCTTTGTATTGCTGAAATTGGTCTTCAAATAATATTATGCACGTCAGAAATGTCGATAATGTGATGGGCGAAGAATGAGAGATATGGGAGTTTGCTATTGCACGAGGAAAACTAGACAACACAGCCTACAGGGGTGACCCAAAATATGATATCCATGTTTGACAAAGTATGATACAACTTGTTCTTAGTCAATTTTAAAGACTACAGATTTGAGGTCTCGGTTGGAGATTCAGTCTCCCTTTAGTTACGAGGCTTATTGGTGATGGGGCACCTTTTCGGTTATTTTTTAAGTCATAATTACTCTATTTTAACTGTGAATTTAAAACTAACAGTTCCGTAGAGGGAAATTTATCATTTATAAAGGCTCCATGGCAGCCATTCACCAGAACTGCATCCGCCATTTACCAGAACAAGCCGCTCTCCCCAGTCTCCGATTTTGATTGTCGAAATGGTCTATTCAATAGACATTTTGTCGTCATGTTAGGCTTTCAAAAGTTCTAGATTTTATTGTGAATTACATATAATCCTCAAATTAAGGAGACTAAAATATTGCACGTTAAAAAGTTCGTTGACCAATTGCAATAGCGCTTTTTTGTAACCAGGTGTTTCAGTATTTTACAGCTTTTAATGTAGTTTCATAAAATAACTAAGGGTGTCAGGACACCTATTATGCAATAAATAAATGTTTACTTACCTTGTTTTGATTGTTGTTGTCTTCTTTGTCTTGTCTCTCCAAGTCTTGGTTTATGAGTAACATTTCAATCGACCTTGGCCTAGTTAGGTTCGAAAAAGCGGTTTGCCCAGTTTAGGCAAAGGTCGGTTGAAATGTTGCTCATAAACCAAGGCTTGGAGAGACAAAACAAAGAAGACAAGGTAAGTAAACATTTATTTATTAATTACATAATGGGTGTCCTGATGTCCTGACACCCTTGAAATAGCTTGTTATTTTTATCGCATTTTATTCGTAACTGCAGATTGGGTATCAACACATGTCTTACAAAATTAAAAATATTGCTTATTTCTCAAACGTTCAAACAGATAGTTCAACCAGGCTAAATCTGTTGTCGGAAATCAACTCCCTGATTTGATAAGAAATAGAGCATAAATAAAATATGTGTAACGCTTTGAGATTTTCAGAGAATCTTGTATTTTGTCAAATATCGGTGAAAACAGAATGACGCGAACACAGTCATATGAAAAATATGCAGCAAAATACAAGGGAATGTTCAAAATGCAAAACAATTGTTTAAATGAGTCAGTCTCTGTTTAAACGTGTGTTTAAAACTCAGCTGTCATTCAGTTGAGAAATTTCCATNACGCTTTGTGATGTTCAGAGAATCTTGTATTTTGTCAAATATCGGTGAAAACAGAATGACGCGAACACAGTCATATGAAAAATATGCAGCAAAATACAAGGGAATGTTCAAAATGCAAAACAATTGTTTAAATGAGTCAGTCTCTGTTTAAACGTGTGTTTAAAACTCAGCTGTCATTCAGTTGAGAAATTTCCATATTTGAATTACTGCTTGCAATGACCTTTTGCCGAGAACCTCGATTGTTATAATCGTTCATAATGAAATAGTTTTCTAATGTATAATAAATGACTTCTTTTGGATCGTGTTGAGGGATGATTTTCATGATCAGACAGCAATCCGATTATTTTGCATTTATCTTATAGTATATCCGACCAAGCGATAAAAATTTGCTGCACAAAACGCCACAAGCCATTGTCATACATATGTCAGACGATCTTAAAGAGCGAATTTTTCATCGTGTAGATCGCCCTTTCATACAATCTTTAACACCATAAAATATATCTGGTGACCCCAAAAAAGTGAACCGAGAAAATCTGTTACACAAAATAAAGTAATCAACTGAACTCAGTGATTTAAACGTTGTTTGGTAGCTAAATTGCTAAGCTACATCGCTAGTATTTTATCTTATTCTTATCGAGATCGCAAACTGGCGAAAATAAAGATTTCGTGATTACATGCAGTTCTAAAACCTGTCGAAATTCATAAAAAATAGGAGTAGATTTCCATCAGCTGCAGTGCAACGACACAATGAGCATACCATCCTGAGCGAGATCCTGGGAATATGCAACTCAGATTGGATGCATCCAAGCGATCCCCTTGTGGTATTAGAATGTTTCTTGTAGAAAGTTTGTTTTCGTTATTGAGAATTGTTTGCATGCAATGAGAATTTCGTTCTGACATGTCTTTTCCCAAGCTAATGCGAAACATATTCGTTGTTGTCTCGTAATGATCAAACGATCCCTTGTTTTTGATGAATTTGACGGGTTTTAGAATTGCCTGTTTTCACTAAATCCTTATTTTTGCCAATTTGCCATGTCGATAGAAATAGTAAAAATAGTAGGGATGTAGCCAAGTCATTTAGCTACCAAACAACGTTTGAATCACTGATTTCTGTTGATTACTCTGTTAAACCACTCTCCGTCGCAGAGGCTGTTGTTTGCAAACGAGCAGAACGTGAAGCTCCGAAGGAGCAAAGAGCGCACATCGATGCGCCATCGGCGCGGATCATTTCATCCGTCCTCCGGTAATACAGCCTCTGCGAAGGAGAGTGCTGTTAAACGTAAAATATTTGCTTGGTTCACTTTGTTTTGGGTCATCCTGTATTTAACGACGATTTAGAATCCAGCTGCATGCAGAAAAAAGTTGAACATGTTTGAAGAGCTCAAACTTAGCAAACAAATTCAAGAAATGATAAAATTATTTTTTCGAGAACAACCAACAACAACATGTCAACAACTGAATCGACAAACTCAACATTATCAAAATGTTTGGCGATGTTCAAAAGATTGTCCAATCAAATTCACTCAATTATCACTTTTGTATGTCGTTGTTTTATGTTGTTTTGTATGATGATGTTTTATCGCTTAAACTGGCCTAAAAGCCAACTTTATGAAAATCCTTTCCAGAAATAACATCATCTTGGATTTTTGATAGGTTAGTCATACTACTCAAGATGTTTGTGGACAAGTTGTTTAATGCGCTCTAACATTTTCCTCCATGAGCCATACAGATAATGGAAACAAACAGCTCGACTTTTGGAGCCTTTTTTGGCAAGAATTTCGCAAAAGTTAGATGCTTTGATAACTAGTATAATGATGATTTTTTGTAGATAACTGGCACATTGAAATTTACTTGATTTTCATTGTTATTAGTATTATTTGCAGTATTTGAAATAAACTTAGGAAATTAAATTATCTAAAAAACTCCTGGCAATTTGTATCGTCTCGTACCAGTTCTCTCTGGATCTTTTTTTTCTTTGTTAGAAAATACCTAAATCTTATGGGATTGTATGTCAACTAATTTTGTTTGTGCTCCTTTGCGATAGCCTCCGATTATTTTGAAAACTGTTGCAGTGATTTAAAAAAATGTTGTTGGATTTGACAAGCTGTATTTTCATCAATTTTCAATCAATTTAAACAAAACACACATAATCTTGTAGTGAAAAAGCAAATCTTGATGTTAAAATGTATTTTTCCAAAATCTATTTTGCCGTTCCGGTGTTATGGATGGTTCCGTATTGAAGATGCTCCAGAAAAAGCCTCCAAAAAGATTAGTTTTACCAAGTAGAAACTGAGATTCGAGCGATTGATTCTATTTGTCACATGAAAGAAAATCAAATTCGATCTCAATTGTTTAGACTTAATTATATTGACGATTTACCAGAAGTAAAATGTCTATTACGGCAAGCAAAACCATCCTCCTTGGAAGAAAAGAAAATGACAAATTTGTGTCTCTTGCGTATAAAAGTTTGAGATAGGGTATTTCAGTGTTTTTGAGGATGAAAACGCAATTGTTATAACAGGCTAAAAACTAAGCAAACTTTATTGATTTTTCCGGTCAGTTATTCAAATATTGTCAGAAATAACGCCAAAGCCAAATCACTCATAATTTTAGAATGGAGTGACCGACTTCAATTAAATACATTTTCATATCTAAGTTAACCCCTTTATTATCAAAATATTTTTAGTCTATCAAAACTGGCTGACAATTGATGATGGTACATGTCGACAAAGATCGATGCTTTCTTTGAGTTATCAGAAAGAATGACTTCAAATGAGTTCCATGTTTCCGCTTCGTTTCGTGGAAATAAGTCTGACTTGAAATGGTACAAAAGAAAAATCAAATCCGTCAACATGTTGATAGTTTTTCTTGGACTTCTCTTCAAATATTGACAAAAGAAGTCACATGAATATACAAATTGTTTTCAATGGGTTTGACATTTTCGAAGACGCTTCTTTTAAAATGGGATCACAAAAGTATGAAACATCTGTTGAACTAAGAAACCTCTATTGAAACGTTTTATTGTTGCTAGAAAGAAAATAGCGGCATTGGAAACTAAACTTCAATCGAAAACTATATCATTGTTTATATTTTTATTGTATGAAACTCTTCATTTGAGTTGCGGCAGATGATTTTAATTGACATGCAACAGAAACCTTCCAACCAGAATGCAAATGAGCAAGAGATTCTTAGCTATTCTAAAAAAGAGTCTGGACCGAGTGATATTTTTAGACATCTTGCAGAAATCTGACGAATTTTTGAATGTGCACAAAAGTGATAGAAGCTCTAACGTCACTCAATCGAACCTTTCGTATAAAAATATATAAAACTATCGCTTGATCCAGACTCTTTCTTAGAATAGCTAAAATCCTAAAAGTAGCCCTGGGGAAATTTTGACCATGATCTTTTGCATCCTATCATGAATCGACCAATCAAATCAATTGAAGCTTTTGGATCGACCAATCAAATCAATTGAAGTTTTTGATTCGACCAATCAAATCAATTGAAGTTTTTGGATCGACCAATCAAATCAATTGAAGTTTTTGGGACGCAAAAGAGCATGGTAAGAAGTTCGCAGACATTGCGTTTAGCCCAATCGTCTGTTGAGGGTTTAAAGAAACCGTTCATCGTCTATTAAACACCATTTTAAATTTCGTTGGTTTTTTTTTGTAGATTTTTTACTTTATCTTAAGAAACTGGACTTGGTACTCGATCGTGCTTTTTGAAACCTAAAGACGATTAAATTTTTGTTATATGCTTCTGACTATATTTGATCTTCCTTCCTTCGTTCTCAATCTATAAAACCAATTTTATTTTTCCTAACTCAAAATTCTAATAAATCATGAAGGTGGAATAATTTTTCTGTAGTTTGGTGTTAATAGGTTGTTTTATGCAGTCTCATGCAGAATTATAATCATCTTTCCTGTTACATCTTTCTTTCCTTAATTTCAAGTTATTTGCAAAGGATTTTGAACAAAAGTTATAGCCATGTCAACAATCAAGACCTTTCTATCTTTCAAAAATGTCGAATCAAATTCGATTCGATAATCTCTTCTAAGAAGCTAAGGAATTCATCGAATCAACAGAATTTGTAATAATCTTAAATCTAGCAGCTCCAAAGTCCACCAAAATGTCTTTCTCAACGAATAATTCTTATTTCTACCACATTATTTAAAGTTACTTCTTCTTTGTCAAAAGGAAGAAGATTTCTATCTACGAGAATGAGTTTGCGGTCGTGTCAATATTCCATCCACCACAACCCTGACCTAACATCTAATGTCAGACAGAATCTAGTATAGTATCCATTAGTTTTTAATCGTTAGTAGTGTCGTTTATATGTTTTAGCATTTATCAGTATTTAATCGTTTATTAGGTGTAACATGTTTGTAGCTGTATACTTATTTGTAATCTAGTTGCATGTTTTATGTAATGGCCGGGGGTAGTCATAGTCTTTTGCTCTCCCTGGTATCGTCCCTGTAGTTTTGTATAGTTGTATAGTAATTAGAAGGTATAGTAGGTAGTAACATGTATTGTAAAATTTTAGATGAATATAAAAAAAAAAGATTTCTATCGACATTTGACAAAACAACATTTTAAAGTTCTAAGCATTCATTCACGAGTGAAATAGAAAGAAAAAGGCTAGCTTTTGCATAAAAGATCTTTCGCTCCCCTCTTTAGCCTTAAGGGTGTGTTTGATTGGTAATTCCAAAACTACCAAATTCTGAAAACAGTAGACTTGGCAGAGACGGAAATATATTTCCCAATCAAACACAAAAATCTTCAAAACAGCAGGTTCGGATTCACCACCAGGGTTTTGCTAATGAAAATGAGGATCTCTCCAAAGTCTGCCAAACCTTCTGACTTTTGGAGCAGAAGGTTCAGGAGGCCTTCCAAACCTACCAAACCTACTGTTTTCAGAATTTCGGAGTCAATCAAACGCGAATTCCGAGTCTACCAAGTCTACCGTTTTCAGAATTGGTACCAATCAAACACACCCTTATATTCTTAGAACGGGAAGTTTTTTGCTGCATCACGAGTATAAGTTTTGCATTTCGCTAATGATGATGATGATGATGATGATGATGATAAGTTGTCTCTTTCTGCATTAGATCGCACGTTAAAAGCAAATAATCTGCAGAAATTTAATTTTTACGGTATTTTCAAGCTGGAAATTCATTGAAAACTAATCAACATTCTATCACCTGAGAATATCATCTTTTATTACATATGAAGATAATCAAAAGCTGAAGAAGATTGGTGCGGAATCAAAGATAGATTTAATAGAGGAGGCTTGGTGCTTTGCTGGACAAGAAAGCAAATATTCTCTAAACAAATTCTTCTCATGCACAAACAATGTTCTTGTATGCGTGTTGCACAATATTTCATTAAAACAAACAAATACAGTATAAATAATTGTACTTTGAATAGAGTTTTGTTTTGTAAGACGTTTCGCGCATAAAACCATTATCAAGAGATGTGTAAATTCTTTTCATGTTTCTCTAAACAAGAGTCTGCTTGCGAAATAGTTTATCAGTCTTCCATCTAAAACGGAATTGTTCTTCCTAATCAAGGCAAAAATATCCACTTGGTAATTAGTCTTGATGGACAGTTTTGGTCTCGACGGACCAGATTCGACTTCTTGGCTGTCTGCAATATATATATATTTAGCACCTGAATCGGATCACTGATCAACAATTTCCCAAACAGCAAACAGTAAACAACGGAGAAAGAGAACTTCTCTTGAACGAAGCAACAGCACTTATAGTTGGCTTCTACTCACTGTTTAGGGGTGTGTTTGATTGGCACCGATTCTGAAAACGGTAGACTTGGTAGACTCGAAATGCGCGTTTGATTGGCACCAAAATTCTGAAAAAGGTAGGTTTGGAAGGCCTTCTGAACCTTCTGCTCCAAAAGTCAGAAGGTTTGGCAGCCTTTGGAAAGAATATAATTTCATTAGCAAAACCTTGATGGTGAATCCGAAACCTGCTGTTTTGAAGATTTTTGTGTTTGATTGGGAAATACATTTCCGTCTCTGCGAAGTCTACTGTTTTCAGAATTTGGTAGGTTTGGAATTACCAAACAAACACACCCTAGGCTTCGTTCTCGCTTGAGTAAAACGCTTAGAATTGGAATCACGCATTTTCTAGACTCGTTCTAAGCAATCTTCATGAGTTATCGCTTACAAATGAAATCAAAGCTTTTATATTCCGTCCAAATGATGTCGAAGGCGCTGGCACAATCTCCAAATTGAGGCAAAAACAATTTCGACGCGTTTTCCCGTCGCATATCGAATGCATTTCTGACGCCTTTTTACTCTAGTGTGGACCAAGCTTTAGTGAAGAACAATGGCGAAGAAGCAATTAAGCATTCTGAAAAAGCAATCAATGATTTGACATTTTGGTCAGAATTGTTTCGAGGTTTGACGGATGTTCTATTTTGATTGATAGCAACAATAAATGAAGCACTGATGTCTTGCATGGCTTCAAATGAAAGACTAGTTAATCAGAAATGCTGCTTCGTTAGGTATTTACAGTAATCCTCTGTCTCTACAAACTGTACATTTCGCTTGGTATGATTCGGGGTATGATTAGGGCCGATTAGCACTTATAATCAACAAGACAATCATGGTTTTTTCTTGATTTCTCTTAGCCACTAAGAGAGAGCATCTCTATTGGNTAAGCATTCTGAAAAAGCAATCAATGATTTGACATTTTGGTCAGAATTGTTTCGAGGTTTGACGGATGTTCTATTTTGATTGATAGCAACAATAAATGAAGCACTGATGTCTTGCATGGCTTCAAATGAAAGACTAGTTAATCAGAAATGCTGCTTCGTTAGGTATTTACAGTAATCCTCTGTCTCTACAAACTGTACATTTCGCTTGGTATGATTCGGGGTATGATTAGGGCCGATTAGCACTTATAATCAACAAGACAATCATGGTTTTTTCTTGATTTCTCTTAGCCACTAAGAGAGAGCATCTCTATTGGAAGAAACAACACTTGCAACCAAGTAGTAACTGTGTAATGTAATCAAGAAGCACCCGATGTTTCCCAAGAAGTAATTGATGTTTTTTTGTTAGCGTTGGGCAGAATAGTTTTCTTTGATGGGAATAATGAATGATTCACTGGTGTCTTGCAAGACGTCAAGTGAAAGACTAGTTAATAAGAAAATTTGTTTCGTTTCTTCTCTAATCCTCTATCTCTTCAAATGTACATCGCGCTTGGTATGATTAGCACTTATACTCAGTAAGACAATCACCGCTTCTTTTTGACTCCTCGAGACAGCTAACAGACATTATCTCTACTAAATGAACCAACAGTTACAACTAATAGTAATTGTGTAGTCAAAGCAAATTGATACTTTAATGCTTGTAGTCAGGTAGCTAACTTCTAAAGTGTAAGAAAATTAGATAACGGACGAAGGTTTTGTAGATTGACAGGAATATTCACTGAATCGCTGGTGCCTTGCCATGCCTTGCTCAAGATGTGGCGAAAGTTAACAGCAGAAAATTGTTTCGTCCCTTCTCTAATTCAATATTCTAGCAAATGAACATCACTTATTAGAAACTAGAAATTGACCTTAACATACTTGAGCCGACTATCAAAAATTCTGTGTAAGACTGAAAAGAATATTTGGTGAATCTCTACTGTCTTGGTCAAAAAGCAGCGAAGATTAGTTCACCAGCAGAAAACTGTTCCGTCCCATCTCAAATTCTACACTATAGCAAATGAACATCACTTATTAGAAACTAGCAATTGACCTTAGATATTAGAGCCGATTTAAAATATGGATTAACAAACAGCTAACAAATCGAACAATAGAAAAGTAATGATAGCAACAAAAAAAAAAAGTTAAAATAGTTGAACAATCGTGTAAGAAGATTAAAAAGAAACTCACCCTGGTGCAGGTGCCATTTTGGTTTCAAACATCTCTCAGGTGCTAAGTTTCACTCCTCGCTTGACAAAAACGTCTTTCAATCCTCAGGTGCCCTCGCAAATTTCTGACACAACTCTGTTCTCCTGATTTTATAGCCGCGCACATGAAAGGAGACTGGAATCGATTTTCTTTCTTCTAAACGCAACCTTTTGTCTGTTGCATGTTGCAGGGGAGGTTGTTCATTTAGGTTGCGCATACGCAGAAATCTAAACAACGTTGAGTGACAAAGGTTGTGAACAATGCAATCGAATAACAATACATGACTGATGTTTGCAGGACCCTAAACAATGTGAAGTGATGAAGGATATACACAAAGCAATCGAAAAAACAATACATGATTGATGTTTGCAAGATTCTAAACAATCTCGAGTGATGAGAAATCTAAACAATACAATCGAGAAACATTAGATGATTAATGTTTGCTCAAAACATAAGAATAATGATTCAACATGACTATGAACAAGCTTGCGTCTTTTCATTGTGAAGAATAACAGCTTGCTGTGGCAGGGTTTTGCTAATCAACTTGGATATTTTTAGCTTCTGTTGCTCAGCTTGTGATTCTAGAATACTTTAATCAAGCAAGCTCGAACAGGAATAAGGATAAAGAATAAGGAATTAAGGAATTATGAATTTCAAATTAGACACCTGAACATAGTTTGAAGTTAATCGCTATGTTTGTTTACTTTGACAAACTATTTAGCATAATTGTACAGAAACAATACTCTCTATAGGATTCGGAGCTTTGGAGTAGTATTTAGAGAGTTCTTGACCGTAGATGACAAATGAAAGAAGTAACGAAGCAGGAGTGTGCCAATTATTGACAATCGCTAATGAATATCTTTGTCTCGTTGGCACAATAAAGTCTTTGTAACGAAATAAATTGGCACTAACATTCGTTGAGATGTTTGACAGGTTTCTCATACATTTGGCATCAATATAATTCTATTTAAAAGCACCAAATCTTGATAAAGAAGGGATCGAAGGGATAAAGGGATGTAGATGCTAAGCTAGGTCAAAATTGGTAATGATAGGATATCAACAAGTTTTGAGCCTGGAATAAAAAGAACCTTTAAGATATGCAGTAAAGAGTATTTTCGAAGGCAAAAATTTAACAATCGATGATCAATGACCTTTTTTATACAATGTGGCAATCACATGGTATACATTCTGCGCCTTTTGATTGCCACAAAATAGGGATCTTCTTCCTATAGCTTCTCATCCAAACTTGATGTCATGCTTGAAATGACATCTGCAAGATTGAAAATTTCAATCTTAGGCAAAAATTAGCGAATTCAAATTTAATTACAAGCTACATTTTTTGATGCAGGAATCAATTTTAGTGGCATCATGATGCCGCTGCTTCTAATGCCGAATCTGTCTGATCCTACCTCCTTTTCTCTCAAACAGAATGTAGCAAGAAATGAGAAACGAAGCTTGCTATTGACATGGAAGATGATGAATAGAAGGTGTGGGAACATTGTGGCCTCAATATGACCCCACCCATCTTTCTTAGCATTGATTAATTCGAACAATCGTTGCCCCGATATTTCTAGCGACAACGTGCTCTACATCTCTCTCTCTCTATAACATAGTTTAATCTGAAGAGGTTCATAAGTTAAGAAATATGATAGGTAGCACATGATGGGTGATAGCTAACAAAGAGTCATTTCATATTTCCACGTTGATTTTAAATGGTTTACGATTCGCCTCTGCATGCAACCTAACAAGTCACCTAGTCGCAGCCTGCTCTCTTTGTCTGCTATGAACAAAAGCCATCTGTTCTTTGTCAAGTAATAGCTCTAACTTTATAAAAATGCACCAATTTCTACCAAAACTCCATCTTTTTTGAGCCAATTTTTGCACAAGACACACCCTTATACGTACCCCCATCACCCTAAGGGCTTGTCACACCCCATTCTCCTAGAAATTCACGTAAAAAATCGATTTAAGATATAGGAAATGAAGTGATGAGAATTCTTTAGAACAAATAGAAAACGTGGTTCATAAGCCTATTTACCAAAGGACACAATGTATAGAGAGAAGAACTCACGTCAAAGCACGTGGAGACGAAATATCTCAGGCCAAAATGAGGAGAACGCACCCCTTGCTCCAACGTGCATTTTGATTAGCCAAATGCTAACATCTTAACCATGTGTATCACGTTATAACTAGCATAATCATGCGACAGCCATTATGAGTAAAGGAGCACGTATCCCTGCTCTCTCTCTCTTACTCTATCTAATACACAGGGTGTGGCCACGCCCTAGACCCTCTTTTGCTTTATCTAATATGTTCCTTGTTCTCTTTCATATTCTCTAAACAATCGACAGCTGTTATTCTCTAAAGAAATTCAGCTCAAAGACAATATAATGCCTGAAGATCTATTAGCTTTTTATCCTCAAATTTCAAATTATTTTTTCATGATGAAACTCTCAAATCGTCGAAACTCTTGCTTCTAGTGAAGGAACTGAGTTCTACCATTATGTTGTCAAGGAAACCAAGTGTAAATAAAAAAGAGGACAAGTGCTCTCCGTACGCTTCCTATACTTATAAGCCGACTATCAACCAAAGGTTTGGGTTTTGGAAAAGAATCGTTTGAATAGGAAAAGTAAGATATGATGCCAAATCACATACCACAATATCTGTGAGGTATTTAGACAATAGTCTGTTTCTACTTCGGCGCAATTTTCCAGAATAACTTCTAGCAGCGTGAGGTTAATTGGCTCTCTTTTTGGTAGAGATGAGTTAGAGAGAGCGCGTTAGAGAAGGGGTAACCCCATAAATTATGCATGCAATGATCGGTAATATATTATACCTAATTTTGGCATTAAAAATTATCATTAATATTCATAAATTTAGAGAGAGGATTAGAAGAATAAAAAGTGAGGAAGCTAAGCAAATTTCTTTTAGCGATTTAGTTCATTTGTATTCTTGGTGCCCTTTGGGGAATAATATAGCGATGGAAGGGAACACGGGGCCTTTTGCTAGACTTCATGTATTCAAAGAAAATACATGGTAATAAAGAGTACAAGAAAGGCAACAATTTTCAGACTCATTTTGTTAAATTTTTAGAGGATTTGTGGGGTCGTTATCAAATGTTTTAATCACAAGAATACCAAAGCAGAAGGATAAGGATAACCACATAAACCAAATTATACATTTTAATGTATTTTTGATTCTATTATCATTGTAAGTTTAATGAAATGTTTTAAATAAATTGATTTAGTGTGGTAATATAGACATACCATTATTTTCGCCCTCTGTTATGCTAAACTGTCTTTCTTATTTTCTTGCAGTAGCAGGAGCTCAAAGTTAGGAGTTTAAGGCTCTTCCGGTGAGAAGAAATTTGATTGGGGAGGCAGTTTTGAGGCTCAAAAGCAAGGTCAAACTCGCTGCAATGGGAACCGAGATGTCGCAAAATTACGTAAGAAAAAGCAAGCAATATATATGACGTGAAGATTTCAAATGATAGTCATTCGAGTCAACAAAACTCAGCTACGAACAAAAGAAGGTACAGAATTAAGAATGTAATGCAAAGCACAAAATAAACAAGCCTGCAAACACGAAAATTTTGTCTGCAAATACGTCTGAGATCAGTTTAGCTTATCATGATATTCTGTGGAATTATAGCATCGAATTGAATGGTATTCGGTTGAAATAATACCAAATCTTTTGTGAACCATTTGAGTTTAGGCGCATGCAAATTTCAATGTGACATCATGAGAAGTGTGCTTTATCGAACAGTCAGAGGTGGGTGTACATGGGGGTGTAAAATTTCCACCCTCCTCACTCGGGACCTCACATTTTAAAGAAGTCCTCCTCGATACCTCGCGTTTTTAGATCTTTCTCCTCGCAAGAAAACTTTGGAACCTCATTTCCTCGGAGTGAAAATAACAGCCTCCTCAGCTCATCGTTCTCCTCGGACTTAACCCATGTACATCCTCAGAGTTCCGAAAAGGGAGTTTACGAAACCACGACGGCCACTGCAACGCACTACTGCTGTTGCATTTGTTGCAGAACTTCGGCTTCAAGAAATTCCTTGTTTTGCGAGTGAATTTGCTTCCTTTGCGAGACTATGAATAAGTTGTCCGTTTCAATTGCACAGCTTTGAAATCCTATTTCTGTCATTCTGTACTTCAGATCTAGGCCTCAGAGCTAAAACTCACTGTTAGTTTTCAAAGAAAAAAGATGGTTTTCATGCATTTTAACTGAAGAAGGAGGCTACGACTTGGCTGTTTCAATAAAAGAAGGTAGCGTAGAGGAAAAAAATGCTTGATTTGCATGATACAAGATGACGTTCTGGCTTGCGTTGCAGTCGTTGTTTTGTCTTCATATCTTACTACGCTTTGTTGTTTAAAATAGATTCTTTTCATAGATGCAAGATCGGCCATTTCTGTACAGTTCATTTGAAGAAAGTGGTATGCAAAAATTGGAAGGGCGTTCACAGGATTGATCCAATTGTTGTGCAAACAGGTCGATCTCTTCGCTGCANCTCTTCGCTGCAAGATGAGCAAACTTTATAAATTTCAAACTTTCTATCTTATATGAATAACTATTATGAAAAGGAATTAAAATACGATTTGCACTGCTAATAAAATCTTGTCGATGTTGACAACAGAATCAACTGTGCTTAGGAGGCACAAATGTCACGCGCCGTCACGCGACAAGGGAGTTATATTTTCTCAGAAAGTCAAGTACATTAAATACTCCTGCTTACAAAGGCTGTCTGAACAGAGTTAAAAGGCCCTGGTCAACCATCAACCTTTGCGAGCTTTGATTATAATCAGTATTCACCAGTGAAACAATTTTTTTTTTACATATTGCTACCTAGCATCCGAAGGTAGTTTTCGGACACTGAGAAGCTAAGCTTATCGAGCAATGTCCTGGTCCTTCCTCTCGATGTGACCACACCTCGCGATTCCTTTAGCCTGGAATTACAGAGAGTTGGCGACTCTCCTCACTCTACGTAGCAGGTTCGGCAGGGCGGGGACTCGAACCACCAACCCTCAGGTTGGTAGTCAAGCGCGCTACCATTGCGCCATCCCGCAATTAAAACCAGTCGTTAAAGATATTTACTGTATTGAATTGTTGAATTATGAATTGCTGAGTTTTTATTTCAAATCAATATGTTGCAGCAGCTGTACGCCATCTTTTCTGCCTAGCAGAAACTCTTGATCACAGAGAAACATGGAGGAAAGAAGGGTGCAAATGCATGATTGTTGAGCAAAGACATTTAACTGTACCAGATGAATCAAGTTGAGCAAAGACATTTAACTGTACCAGATGATTTGAAGGTGTTGTGGCGCAGTGGTGTAATCCTCTGACTTCGCAGCCAGAACAGTCAGGCAGACAGAGTTCGAGCCCAGTACGAGCCACACCACTTGAGCGTCATGACAAGGGGTCGCGGACTCGATTAGGTCTTTTCTACTTCTGCGATTGGCGCTAAAAACCGCAACTTCACCTTCACCTTCACATCATCAAAATGACTTAGTCCGTTTTTTAGGTGCGATGCCAGGACATATCTCGCTTGTTGGTGAAAGTTCTGCCGTCTTGGAGAAATACTAACTTCTGTTAGTGAAGCATGCAATCCATTGACTTTACAGGCAGAACAGTCTGGCGGACGGGGTTAGAGCCCCACCAACACCACTTGAGCGTCATGATAAGGGGTCCTGTCTTGAAGACTCTAGAACATGAAGGAACCCATGTAGATCATTGCTACTATTTTGAACTACTTTTACTTTGTATTTAACTAATTTTATTTAGTGTATTTGAATTGTAAGTTAGGGTTTTATCTTTTTCTTTTCACAGGGCTGTTTGGAAAACAATGCATTTATTTGATAACTTTACCCTGTTTAAATAAATAAAAATGAAATGAAAATGTGGACTCGATTTGGATTTCTCTACTTCTTCGATCCCAGCGCTTGGCGCTAAAAACCGCAACTTCACCTTTACCTTCACTTAAAGGTAATGGGCATAGGTAAATACGTCCGTCTATAAATAGGACAAAGGAAAACCAACCTTTTAACCCGGGCGATTACCTTCAACATTTCTTAATATGTCCAGCCTATGAAGTGACAAGCCTGGTCTTTGTCGAGTTCAGGTTGACGATATGACGGTGGAAGCACAACGTATAAATCAAATGTTGTACCATTGCCACTAGCTCTATGGAATGGTATGATTGGCTTTAGACAAGCCAAGCAAATTTTCAAATTTAAGACCAAGTTTAAACTATATCGGTACAGTTTTGATCCATCACAAGGTTGTTTAGGTTCAAGAGCGTTTACACTGCTCCAGAACAAACAATTTCCAATACAGAAGGAACGAAGGTGTTACGGATTAGCAGGAACGGTGTAAACGGGAGGCTGATCCGTTACACTTTTGTTGCAATTTCAAATTTGTGCTGGTGCAGTGTAAACGGGGTCTAAGTTGATCCTTCTTTTTTTTCTATATTGCTACCTAGCATCCGAAGGTAGTTTTTAGGACACTGAGAAGCTAAGCTTATCGAGTGATGTCCTGGTCCTTCCTTTTTCGATGTGACCACACCTCGCGATTCCTTTAGCCTGGAATTACAGAGAGTTGGCGACTCTCCTCACTCTGCGTAGCAGGTTCGACAGGGTGGGGACTCGAACCACCAACCCTCAGGTTGGTAGTCAAGCGCGCTACCATTAAGCCATCCCCGCTTATTCGATTCATCCTTCTTCAATTCAGCAAACCTTTAAACAACAAATGTTCAAGGTTTATTGCAAACATATCGATCGGCAAAGGTGCCACGTCCTCTATGACTCATGATTTGGCAAGCGCACAATTTATCGCAAGCTAAGAATGAGAAGCTCTCTATAGCTGAGTCAGCCCGCACATGGCAATAACTACGAAATCAACTCAAAAATATGTTTTTAAATCATCCCGTTAAATAATTATTTTCATGTTTAATTCTCGTTCAATTTTTGACAACAGTGAACCCCAGCGTGGCTGCTATGACTCGCCGTTCCTTCGTCGGTATTCTTGTTTTGTTTAGCAATCCGCGAAACCCGTTAATAAGATCAATACATTTCCGCAAAGTTGGAAGTTTGAATGAGTTTTTGTTTGTTTTATTCTCAATTTTCATGCTTGTATGGTATGGGCAGATGTTGAATTCCATACAGTTCATACCGATAGTTTTTCGGAAAGGAAATGTTGGTTAGGGAAACTTGGAGTGTGTCCAGGGAACTTCGGTTGACCCTCTCCCTGTAGCCTATGTCTGTCAAAAATAGATCTTCCCTTGCAGAAGAAACTACAGTAATATCCAAACATTTCAGATTGAAAAGTTATGGACGAAAAACGTCGGACAAAGAGTTTCGGACACTTTATGAAAGATGGGAACAATTTCCTTTTTTGCAGCTTATTGATAAAATCTTTCGCTTGAAATGAGTTCCATTTGCATTGAATTAACCTGATTTTAGCTAAAGATTAGCACTGAATCTTTCAATTAAAAGTATCTTGAGCAAGAACTTAAAGAACGCCGGTCAACCAGCATCCTTTGCGGTCACGCTTTGCAGAGAATGTTGTCATATTAAAATGGCCGCCGCAGTCGAAAGGNTGAGCAAGAACTTAAAGAACGCCGGTCAACCAGCATCCTTTGCGGTCACGCTTTGCAGAGAATGTTGTCATATTAAAATGGCCGCCGCAGTCGAAAGGCAACAAGCGAAGCGCGCAAAGGATGCTGGTTGATTGGCGTTCTTTAAACAAACAAGCTTTTGGGACGCTTTTAATCGTAATTCTGACAAAGAAGTTTCTGACGAGATTTTGTCCGAAACTTTTACAGTCAAAACTTTTGAATTTTAATGTATAATTTGCAGAAAGGAATAGAAATATGAAATCAGCGCGAATTTACGAATTTACGAATTGTTAGATCGGGGCTCGATAGAAATGATAGAAGCTCTACAGAAGTAAAATCTTGCCAAGTGTTCAATTTTCTATTTTGATGCCAAAAACAGGGCATTACAGTAGTCCCTTGGGAATCTTAACAACTTGTTTTGTTAAAGCCTGGTTCACATTAAGTCGTTGCAGTCACTTCGCTGGGGTCGTTGAGACGAACGACCCAAAAGACTGAATGTGAACGGCAAAATCTTAGTCGTTGGTGTCGTCAGGGAGTTTCTTTTCGCCGTTTGCATTCAGTTTTTTTGGGTCTTTTGGGACGTTTGATCAAGCGACCTCAATGATTCCAGCGACTTCAACGACCTAGTGTAGACCAATCTGAAGGGTACTGCGATTCTATCATCTAAAAGCCCCATTCTTCTTGATTTGAAACTTGTATGTCCTTTTGTAATATATCAATTTGACGGCTTGAATTACCTTTATATGTATAGCTATGTTATGTAAGTTAACAACTGGATGATGATGATTCAATCATTGAAAGATGATTGAGCTTGATATTCAAATCACTTTCCAACCACAACCAATTACAAATCAAATTTCTTCAATTAAATCTTATTCTAATTACTTCTTGTCAATTAAATTGTTCCAAAAACTAATCTTCAGGCGCGTGCGTAGCCATCAGGCAGCGCGGAGGCGAGCATGTGGGCCAGAACGGAAAGATTTCCGATGGATGAATCACCGTTGCGTATGCGGCTGCGCATAACTTCAAGATTTTGGCTGCAAATGTCAGATTAGATAGTAATCCTGAAAAGATCACTTCAAGCGCACACGTTTAATGAATCAAGTCTGTGTGTGCCAAAACGCGTTCACCGTTGCTGGTGCTCATAATTATATGCCCTACAAAAACCAGAGGATCAGGCGACTTACATGCTCATTAATATGACCATGTCAAAATCCGTCTCGCTCTGACAGCAGAGTCCAAACAAGGTTAGATTAGTAGAAAATGTTCAGCGGTGCACTAGAATTATTTTTGGGTCGGAGTACTAGGATTTGTAAAGTTTGACACGGCCCCCTGTAAGGCAGTCCTCTCGACTGATGGGGCTACCATGTAGAAATAATGAAAAATGAATGAATGAAATTACAAGGAGCAGCCACCCATATTGCTAAGAAGGTAACCGTTTCTACACCAAATTTCATGAATTTGGGACCCAAATCTATATCTTTTCGTGAACCCATTTTTATACAAACACGCGAAATAAGTGATAATTTCGGCAAAAGCGTCAACCAAATCTATACCAAAACTGGTGGAAATGGGACCCTTTCGGGTGGCACGTCCCCACATCCCAAATACTACGTAGTGCCCCCACCCGAGTTATCTCCCTGGAAAAAAGTGTAAATTCTGCTCAAGGCAAGCAGAGGATCTGGCAAGGCAGCCTTTTTTCTATGCTCTCTGAGTGCACATCGGTCTGCAGCCTTAGCTGACGGNTATTGCTAAGAAGGTAACCGTTTCTACACCAAATTTCATGAATTTGGGACCCAAATCTATATCTTTTCGTGAACCCATTTTTATACAAACACGCGAAATAAGTGATAATTTCGGCAAAAGCGTCAACCAAATCTATACCAAAACTGGTGGAAATGGGACCCTTTCGGGTGGCACGTCCCCACATCCCAAATACTACGTAGTGCCCCCACCCGAGTTATCTCCCTGGAAAAAAGTGTAAATTCTGCTCAAGGCAAGCAGAGGATCTGGCAAGGCAGCCTTTTTTCTATGCTCTCTGAGTGCACATCGGTCTGCAGCCTTAGCTGACGGGGTTACCGTGTGTATGTGTGTGTAAAGAATATACAATGAATGAAATGAACAGGAAATGTTAATGCACTCGTGTTGTCCTGTTGTTGGATTAGTTCAAACACAGGGCCTAGCCATCACACAAGAATGGCCCATACATTTTATATTACCTGTAGTCGCGTAGCAGTGAGGATCACAGCACAAAACATACCACAAAGGCATGGTAATTATGATAATACGCTGGAATAATCAACTTAGGCCCTACTTCTGCCTCCATGCGGTAACATTAATGCTCCGCACGCGCTGCAGATTATCCGCCGTATCATATTTAATCCAAACAATTAGCGACAATTGCATTACAGATAAACGCCCTTAAGAATTAAGGATCTGCGACATGCTTAAGTCGTTACAAACCAATCTCCTCCACAAAAGAAAAGCCGCTGTGCAACGCCACGCTCCTCCGCTTGCGCTGCAGATTATCCTCCGTATCATATTTAATCAAAAAGTTGGCCACACTTGCATTACAGATAGGCAAGGACCTGTGACATGCTTAAAGTCAATCTCAAATGTAAAGTGAAAATGTCCGCGAATAAAATAATCAAAGTGTTTTGCATGAGTAATTTTGCGTTATCGCAAATCTCACCTGGCTTCTAATTGAGACAGACTGACAACATGAGCTGTGGTTTCACTACTTCGTCTGTCGTTCTTCAATTCATTTCAATAATTGACAAGGAAACAAGGGACTGAGGTAGTTAGTCCACGTTAAGATCCCTGACATTCCTATTAACTTAACTAGGGGTCTACGCTCCATGGAAATTGCTCCAAATGACTGCGTCCGTTGCGGCTATTAGCGTCAACATCGTCAACTCGACACATGAAATCAGACTATTGTTTTGGTAGAAATGAAACAGGATGTGCCAGGGGTTTTGTTTGGTTTTATCCGTGAACTCAAATTCATGAAAGATGCATAAGAGGCGATTGGGATTTGATGGACTTAGCACTTGAACCTCTTTTGTCCGGCCCCTTAACTGAAATGTTACTACAACAGAGCTGAACTGACATTACTGCGATAATATCAAGTCGCGTAAGTCAGGAACTGTATTTTGTATAGAGATTTGACACCAGTTTAAAGCTATGGTGGGCTTACTTTGACTGGCGAACAGTGACAAACATTGCAACTTAGTGGAAAAATTTCTAAGACAACAGATATCAAATTGAAATTCTTTGTTGGGACTAAAAACTGATTGGTTTCAAAACAAAACACATGGAAATTCTGATTATTTGATTGGCTAACGAAAGAATAATACAGTCCAAAAGATCCGGAATAAGCGACTTTTCTCTGCAATGTAGAGGATCTTTCAATGCAAAATGTGACTGAACTTCTCCAGAAATGAGACGAAATCAAAATGGAGATTAAGATTTCTAACGGATAATCGACAACGAATCACTGAAATTATCGATTTATAAGCCAGCAACGTATTGCTGATAATGTCTTTAATTCATATAACTTACAGATTTGGAACTGGGAGAGGTTCTGCAATCATATATCAGCATTGCTTTGCACCTTTTTACATTGAACAGCTATTAACTAGAAACTGGAGTGCAAATCTCCATACTAAAAATCAGCTCAGACATAATAATTTACATATACACTCAGACAGATGGACACGCTTCACGAGCTATTAATATGGTACCGGTACAATAAAATAACTGAAAAACTTAAGTAGCCCTATTGCATGTTGCGATACCCTCAAAGGTATCCCAGGTGCCTTCAAGGTATATTTATAGACTTGAAATGTCGCTGAGAAGATCATTCAAATTAGGTTGCACCGAGTATGCAAAAGTTATTTGCCTATTCTAAATACCACCAAAAGTAAATAACTGTACATATTTTCAAAAATTGTTTCGTTCTCCTACTGTCAGCTGAGTACTAAGAAAATGTGTAGTTTATTATCTGTGGCCGTCAACTTGGCAAAATCTTTTTGGCAAACCCGGTATACTGGTAAAGTACCCTAAACTGTAGTCTGCAAAATCACAACAAACTGTCGAGTGCAGCTTGCAATATATTACATTGCAGTTGCTTGTATCTATATTATATTGTTTTTGTACAATTAAGGCCATCTCTGATCCAAAATGGAGCACATGAAATTTTCTTGCCTTCTTTCAAGCACTGCAAACTTCACCATTCTGTGACAAACATTTGCTACCCCTCAATTGTCCTCCTTCGTTTCGCATTGATCAAAATGTTTTCTCCTGTCCTATTTTGCTGGCAATGTCATTTAATCTTTCCAAGGCATCAAATGGCGAATCTTTGACATCTCAAAACATCCATGACAACAAAACCAATTTTACTCATTCCTAACAAACAGTTTTGGCCTTGAAAATCTTTTGATTGCAGCTTCAATTCCTCGTATATTTCTTTCAATGTCTTCTTTACCAATATGTTTCTGACTATGAATAAAATCTTTCGAAGACTTTGATATTGTATCTTCGAGACTTCAAGACATCCATAAAACCAGAACATATTTATTCATTCTTAACAAACACTTTTGGCCTTGAGAATATCTTAATGGCAGTTTCAACTTCTTGTAATTTCTTCTCTAAGAATTCTTTTCGTTGTTTCACTCTCAATGTGTCCTTGCTGACTGGTAATGATTGTAATTCACGAAGCATCTCTCCTTGTGCTACAAAAATAAAGAATCCAAAATAATTAATTTGCTTATTCCTGGCTGTTAATGTTTTCAATAACAATTTCTTAGGAATACTATTTAAAGATTTCGCTGACTGTTGCCGAGAAATTTTGTTGACCGTTAGTAATAAAGAAAAGTTTCAGAGAGCTACACTAACTACTTTCCGAATAACGAGAACCTTTGCTGACTGGTTAATACCCAGAAGGGATGTTTAAGTATAGTTTTGGCAGGGGGTGTAAGTTACAAAATTTGATATAAAATGTGAGTAAAACATTGCTTTGGTCACTGATTTGAAATATTATTCTTTAGGTTGGGAATTCTTTGGGTTTCGAAAGTGAGAAGATAGTATATTCTACAGATAATATATCTCACATAAAATATTTTGAGGGTATTTCAAAAAATATTACGATTCAAATGACAATTTTCGATTTCTGCATTTTACCGAAAGATGTTTCCTTATTTGATCAGGTTTCAGCATATTTTTCATACTCACACACATATTTTTTTCATATTTAATTCTTTTAAAGCATTAAAGTGAATGACCTGAGCTATAAGGCGCCCGTCTATAAATAGGATAAAGAAAAACCAAAACACGCCATTGTCTTCTTTGGCTTTGCTTTCTTTGCCCACTTGTTGGATTATAAAATACAATAGGCTATTTATAAACCTATGAGATCTCATCTTTTAACTCAGGTTATTCCCTTTAACCTTTTCATTATTTAGGATACCAAAGAGTTATCAAAAATTCTTTCTGTTTGAATAACAATTTTTGTTTGAGGATAAATCAGCTTTCCAAAAATAAAGCGTTTCTCTCTGTGAAATAAAAATATTCTATATTTTTAAATTGTCTTATTCTTCGACTTTAACCAAAATCAAATTAAATAAACAATAATAAAAGAAGATATTGAACAATTTACGAAGAGGATAAAATGATTTACAACAATGAAATAAACTCTATCGAAGCTTAGAAGATTTTCATAATTACTCTATCTAGATAATTATTTAGATAAAGTTCGTAACTATGGACGATTTTCTGGAGTTTCAACATTTTTCTTGTTACTGCCGAAACCATCTTCGTGATTCTTCTCCCATACTGCTTATTTTCACTTCGTTTTAAATTTTCTTTCTTCTCCTTCTGTCCTATCTTTCCTCAACCTCGATTCCAGGGCTATCAGTGTCTTCAGCCTCCCTTCAGCGCACATGATAACTGGCCGCCCATTGTTACCCTGGGTTCGAGGTTGATCTTTCCTTAACAACATCTAACTCAGACGTGAATATTTTCAAATATTATAAGAAAAAGAAAATATAAAAAGTCAAGGCCTACAAAACAGTGAACACAACAAACTTCTGTAACTACCGGGTGTCCCAAAAAAAAGTATACAGATTTGGTCAACCCTAACGATCAGAATTTAGCATGAATCAATCCGAAATCGTTTTTAAAATCAATCAATCAATCAATCAATCAATCAATCAAGTACACACCCTTACCTGATCTTGAAATATATTTCGTCAATCTTGATCATAGTAAGGTGGGGATGATAAAATAACAACGATACTGGCGATAATAAATAATAACTTTAACATCCACTCACATTTATTTAGCATTTCTAACGTTTTCCTTCTCTCATCATTAGGCATCAGCGAATGGCCTGCTGGGATACTTGGATCTGGAATATTCGCTATACGAGTTTCTTCTTCCTTTTTCCATTGTTCTTGCCGATTTTTTAAACTGAAAGAACATAAGAAACGATAATAAATGTCTGACAGAAAAATAAGTAAAACTCAAATTGTTCTTTGCAAATGACTTTATTGTTCTGATCGCCATTGACATCTTTTTATATGTATATAATGTAGTAAGATATAGTCTGTTTGTTGTTTCATTAACAAATTTATAGCTCCTGTTTAAATTCATTTGCTCCCCATGATCCTTTGCACGTGCCCAAGCCATCAAAACATCGGGAGTACGCCAATATATCAAAACCTTGAAATAAATTAGGGTTAGGGTTTGGGTTAAAATTGAAATAAATTGGAGTTAGGGTTAGTTTTGGGGTTAGGGTTAGGTACAGGGTCAGGGTTAGGTTTAGGGCTCGGATTAGGGTCAGGGTTAGGGATTTCAAGATTTGATATATTGGCGTATTACCAAAACATCATAATGGCTAGCTGTAAACATCGTATTTTGAACGCACAATAGTGGGACATAAGTAGCACCAAGGAACCAAGATTTCCTAATACTTCACAATTATTTTCAGGAATGTCTCTTGTTTGAGTTCAAAAGCGATGGCATAACCACGTTCATTTGAAGATTGAAAAGACAATATAGCCTCACGATTGCTAGGCTGAAATCATTTTCATACAGTATGAAATTCATCGTGGGAACGCAAAGGATCTTGGGGAGCACAGGGTCTTGAAAGTATACATAACAAAATGTACTAGGCTACTGTTTGAAAATGAAATTTCGAAATCTTGAAATCTCATCTAGCCATCGAACGTCACGAAAAATTGCAAATTGCAAACACAGAGATTTTTATGAAAAACTAAAAACGATGTGACTACACTTAAAAGATTTTAAATTTGCTTTTGCAAGTTAATATTTCAATGGGTCTGTTGTTTAGTTTATAGCTGTTTAACTTTTTATACCACTTATAATTTATCTTAAAGAAGTATATTAATTATGTAATTTTGTATTAATTCTCAAATTCAAAATATCATTTCACTTACTATTTGGGAACATTGCCTCTTTTGTATGTATTTAAATCAGTTTCTTGTTTCTTCTTGAGATCATCTAAAGCACTCAAAGATGGCGCTCGTTTCATTTTCACCGTCCTGACTTTCTTAACATTGTCTGTCACGTGATTAACCGGCTTGTGTTCGATTCTCACCTGAAATTGAAAAAAGCAACGATCAAAATATGACGAGTCTGACACATGGTAAAAAATATGCATATGTAAAAACCTACAAGCTAAAATACTATTATTTATTTTAAACAGAACCAAAATAATTGCTTTGAATACTCCACGAACTAATTTTTCCAGGAGACAAATGTTAAGTAAGTACGATAATACGATTTCAGTTCACTTGCAGCAAATTTCAAAACTATCGATTACCAGTAAGAACATGAACGCATAAATTCAGGTTCTAATATGCGAGTTTCTGCCGTGAAATAGTTCACCCAGCATAATGAGGTCTGTGTAGAATGCATTATTTAAAAAATTGTGATGGCCTCAGTCTATACCGTCTTCGTTCTTGTTAGACTTCATCACATTATTTGAGAAAGTTAACCAGTTTACAAATTCGTACGACAACACAATATATTTGGCTGATACAAGAATATTATGTTGCAATTTTCCTAATGATTTCTACTCGCTAGAAGCTTAAATAATTTGGCCTAAGAAAGGGGTCGGGTTTCAAAATAAAGGGAAAAACTGAAAACACTCTGATCATACTATAAAGAATCCTTTTTCTTTTCGCTATAGTCGGCTGAATATATTGTAAAATGCCGGAATATTGATAATTATTCTTAATTTATGATGTTTAAAAGATACTTTCGTATTTTTGTCTTGTAGAAATAAATTGATACCGGTCTTTTTACCTTTTTGGCGCACTTTGCAACCAGGATTTTATTTCTTATCTCAGAAAATTGTCTGCTATTAGTCAAAGTTTGTTTCATTATCATCCATTTTCAAGTGGTACAAATTTTCCACCTTTTCAACTTTCCATGGCACACTCGATATAACTACTATCTTTGAAATTTAAAAAGAATTTAAAATTGGATTCAAAATTAATGGTTTCTGGATGAGAAAACACTTTATTTCGATATTGTCCCAAATAAACAATTTCGTTTTCTATTTTTAAAACTATTTTTGAATAAATCCTCTTTCACTTTTTAATTATTCAATTAAGTGAATGAGACTTTGCTTACAGTACATTGACAATTCCAGACTACTTTACCCTTATCCTTTCTAAAAATACATTAGACAGCCCTCTTCCTGGACAGCAGATGCATTTAAGGCTTTCTTCTTGAAAATCCTTTTTTCCAATTCCCGGAAAGTGCCAAGAAAACAAAACGGTTCAAACTAGATGAGATTTCAGAGCTATCATTTCAAGACTGAGACATGGAAATCTTGTTAGAACAGCCTCAGAATTGACATGTATTCAAAAATTAAATCGTTGTTTTCCCTCGAATTTTCCAAAAAAGGAGAGCAGTCCAGTTCATTCATTTTTAAATTAAAATTATATAACGTTGCAATCTCATTTAAATCGAGACGAAATACGCAACACTTAAGTCACATGTTGGAACGCTCTGTGATGTGACACAGTTTTAGGTGCAGATAGGCAGATAGACATCCTTAATATCTGGTAGGAAATAGAGCTCGAAGAACTGCAACATTTCTTCTGTTTTTCCACAATGGCAAAGCTTTGAAGTTTAACTATAATCTACACAAACGATGTACAACAAGTACCCCAACACTGTCATTTGGTGACAGACGATAGCTGGATGGGCACTTTGAAATGACAAGGCGTTTCCACATAATACACAAATAAATAGGTAAGTAGCCAAGCTTCTTATCATAAGCCTCTTAGAACACAGAAAACATGAATTAAAACATAACAAACCTTCCTTGCACTGGCTGCCCTTGGCACAGACAGATTTTCTATTCTTGGCACAACTGGCTCAGCAGTTCTTGGTCTTTTGTCAATAACATTTGGACCAGTTTTTGAATGTGCCTTCAGGAAATCGGTTGAACTGGGACGTGGTGCAGGTGGAGGTGCCTGGAATAAAATAGTAAGTGTTTTCGTCAGATTTTGGGAAATATTGTATTGTAGATTCTTCTTGAAATATATGGGCCTGCTGGATGAGCCAAAAAATTCTGGTGTTTGTAAAAATGTATGATTGGGAATTATCGCTCAATTTCAACAAACTATAATAAGTTTGAAAAAATGAATTTCCAGAAAAACTTTCTCACAAAGACAGTCAAACTCTAAGTATTTATCAATTTCTTCTTGTTACAAAATGTAGATATCACAACTGAATATTTACTTTCTTCCATTTGCCAAGTTAGTTAACTGGTTTGCTCTTATTGTTTTCATAAAATATTCTGTATTATTTTCATTTTGGCAAATATCTTCTTGGCATGTTAATAAATTTCGGTTTTAATCTTTAGTCAGAACAGATCTTTTCCAGGAAGCATTTCGTTTTCGTTTTCGTTTTCTTTCAAAATTTTCGTTTTCTTTCAAAATTTGCCCCCAATTTACCCTATTTATTTGCTGTTTTGACCCCTAAACGACAAAATTTTCGAAATTTGGCTCGGTTTTTGAAATCACCATGCCAAAATTGTACTTGACCGAAGTTTACAGGGAATTCTGAAAAATTTCATCTTCTTTCAAATTTTGCCCCAATTCGCCCCCTTTCTTTGCTGTTTTGACCCCCTAAATGTCGAAATTTTCAAAAACTGAGTCGATTTTTGAAATCCTCGTGGCGGAATTGTACTTTAAGGTAGTTTTCGTGGAATTCTGAAAAAAAATTATTTCAACTCATTTTTTTCATCTGGGGACGAGATGGGGACGCAAAGTCTGAAAGGGTTAAGCTACATGTATGCAGGCCTTTTCGTTTCACGCGAGCGATCGCTCGCGATCGCGTCGGCACTCGCGCAGACATGATCACGTGAGCTTTTTATCGCTCTCGCAAAACGGCTAATTTTTTGGGAAAATCGCTCTCAACAATTTCTTATGAATTGTAAACTATAAAAATCCTCGTTGTTCAATGAACAAATTTTCCGCTATCTTGTTAGAATAAAATTAATGGACTTGACCTAAGCTGGCAATTATGGAGCATACAGGAAATGATGATAGCTCAGGCAAATATATTCTTCCGGAAAACAGTTCGATAGATNGGAAAGGGTTAAGCTACATGTATGTATTAAATGATAAAATATTGCATAAACTTTTCAGAACGCTGTGATTTTATGTTACGACTTAGTTTGTTCTTTCAGTTGATGAAAATTTGATAATCATTGTAAAATGATAATACATCATACTGACTGAATAAAGGCATTATTTATACGACTCTCAACAGGTTTAAATATTTTCCTGGTTTCACTAGATAAATCCTTACCATCACTGGTCCAACAATGTGTGGTGTTAATAAAATTATGTATCAAAAAAGAATCTCCGTATCTGCTTGAATTTTAGCTACAAGACAGTATTTGAATCATGAAGTTGTTAGATTGCTTTATTGTATATTATAGTTTTTCCAATTTTTTGGTAACTCGGTAGAGTGATTAAAACACAATATTTGACAATAAATTACTCACTTGCATTTTCTCTGCCACTTTAGATTCAACATGATCAAATTTTCCTGGTTTATAAACAACCTTTACTGGTTCTCCTCTTGCTGATTCCTTTTGTCTCTCTTTGTTTGCTCTTTGAATTTCCTTTATTTTGTGATAATTTTCCTTTCCAAAATTCTTTGCTTCTTGAGTTCCTACAATTTATGATAAAATAATTGATCAAACAATCAACTAATTTATCTAATATCATGGTACAAAAAGTACCTGTAAGACTTAAGTCAATGAAGGCATAAACAATTTCAAACTGAAATTTAGAATCTACTGTAACACAAAGTGTTTCATTCATATGAATATAGTGCTGATGCTCAGAAAATAGTCGATTTCAAATTCCAAACTTTTGAGGTAGAATTCTCACTTAATATTTAAAAAAAAATCCTATTTTTTGTAATTCCAGCCCCCCCCTAATTTTCCAATAAATTATAAGCAAGCAGTTCCTTTTTAAAAGCACCAAACAGTGTATAAAATTTTCCTAAACAACCTACACTCTGATTTGAGCATTCATGTTTTTTCCACACAATTTTCTCTTATTAAACAGGTATAAAATATTTCAAGTCATCCTGAAATTTACGAACTACTGATTGACCTTAATAAGAAAACCATGAAAATAGGACAAGCACATGCGCATGCTAAAGCCAGCCAAATCCACAGGAACATGTCGAACTGACATCATTCAATAGACACAATTTTGTTATCTTTGTTAGATAAAGTTATAGAGTCTGTCAATGGAGAAAAAGTTACAAAATACATTATATTGTAAGGGCCACGCAAAGGGCTATCAATAGAGCAACAGTTACAAAATACATCCTATTGTAAGGGCCACGCGATAGGCTGTCAATTGTGACACATGCAATAGGTCAACAAGCACTACAGCATATGCAAGTTTTTGTAACAGTTAATGTTTTTGTGCCTGCAAGCCTTTCAATTTTGATGACAGGTTCAACATCATGCTTGCAGCGTTCTTAACAGAGATTAAAGATTGCATTGAATAATGGAATTCACACACTTGATATGTTTGTGTGATACTCATCAAAGCAAATTATCAGATCAGATCCATAGAAAAAGCATCTTTGTTTCCCAGGAAGACCATAGATCTCAAACTATAACAAATGTAAATGATTTGGTGCTAATAATTGAGGGCAACTATTTATGGTACAGATCTTCACAAAAGGCAAAATTGCAGTTTTTCGTTGTGACGTTTTTCCTCTGCATTTCCACAAGAAACCAATGAGACAGGCTTTAGATTTCAGGAACTGAACCATTGGGGTACCATCCTAGTTGTGAACCTCTTACAAAAGACAAAATAAAATGTATATAATAGGGCTCTTGTGACACATGTTTAGCCTCAAAGAAAATTCCCCATGCAGACAGCAAACTTTCCAATCCCGCATCACTCATATTTCCACTGGTTGCCGAAACTGCAAAGTTTGATTTCTGCGCAAATAATAGCTTCAATTCCCATTGTCACAGAACAGCGGCTCTGCTTTCATTGCTTCATTAAACAAATGCATAATGTAGCCAGATTGGAAAGTTTGTATTTTGCGCGTGCAAGTTGAGATAGCCAGCATGTTTTGCGTGGAAACTTCATAGTTACTGCAATTAAAAAGAATACATCAATGATGCAGTATCTTGTTTATTCCATAGCTAATATTGTAAACTGCAAGAGTTTCTGCACAAACAATATCTTAGTTACGCACATGCAATATTTTACACACAATTTACAAACTTTCCAGTCTGGTAAGGGAGCAGTGCTCTTGTTGAGAGACAAATTTTTCAGTCCATTTCTTTCCGAATGCTGTAGGGTCAATTTGCGCTTTTTGAGACACTTTGGGCAAAATTTTCGTTTTGAATAGCCTGTGTTTCAAATAAGTGAGCATTTCAAAAAGGCCGAATTGATCCTTAGCTTCCAGAAGTCTATGCTTGAGACAGACCAATTTGCTGCGCACAGAGACGGATTTCCCAGTACCATCTTCATGAAAACAACAGAGGTTACTGTTATTCAGTCGTAAACATCTGTGCACTTTTCAGAGCAAAAAACAAAATTTCCAATTGTATCTTTACTTACTTGGTCGACTTCCAATTGGTATAGTCCTGAACGCTGGGTTGAAAATCTGTGCCAATGCACCACCTTGATGAAGACGTGCAATTTTCAAAGCTTCTGCTTTGATCCTAGGCTTGGGTGCAACATCTGAGCGACCACTATCTCCTGAATAAACTGCATCAGAAGGAATTGGACTCCTTCTGTCCCTTCTTCTGTAGTCAATCCTATCTGAATGCATTCCATATGATTTTTCATAAACTGGATCTGATGGAATAGGGCTTGCTGAATATTTCCAGCCTCCTGTCATTCCATTTGCCATCAGTTTCTTCTTTGTGAAATAAACTAAAAATCAGGTTACCTCTGTGATAAAAGCGTTGCCAAGAATTGACTCATGTGCTTTCAGACTTTTCATTACTTTTTGATTAATTAGTTTATGGTTGTTTTCTAAAAATTCCTGAAAAGTGGGACCTTGAAAAATCTACCTATCAGGGGTTGTTGTTGTTCTTTGTATAAAGGCAACACTTTTAACTTTCAACACCTCCTCGTCCTCAAACCTAACTTTGTTCTTGTTTTAATGGCAAAAAACGAATGCTCAAACTTTGAGGAATATTTTCTACAGATATGTACACTGTCTACTGAACTGTCACTTTCCTTGTATCAATTAAGATCTGTGAGCTTGCTCGACTTCTAACCATAGTCAGGGTTCTAACTTCAAGAGAGTTCATCCATCATCAAGTGATTTCTTAGGCCTAAACCAACGGTCACCAAAGAAAACCATGCAGCAAATCCCAAATAAAGCTTCAGCTGTTTATTTCTTTGCTCCAAGCGAACCACCAACTATCTTCTAACGTAATGCCACGTAAATCTCTCATCACAGCACCAGAACACCATCAATATTCAACGATTTTCTTGCCACTATCTGTAACCGCTATCCGCCATTGATGCGCTTTTTCAAAAACTCAAACAACAATAAAATCTGCAATCGAGGCAAAGTTGATAAAGAGGTTATGGTTGTCGTTGCAACTTGATGTTGCCTGATGTTGCCATAACAAGTCCGTTGCTATGAAGGGTGACGTCATAGTAAACGTAAAATTTATAAATTTCATTCTGCAATTTTGCCATTATCTCATATTTCAAAATACCATTATCCAATATTTCATACATATCAACTGATACATTTTATTCGATATTTTAAATTTCATCTCTGAAAATTTTGATTATACAGAATTTTCATATTTCAAAACTAAAAAGTTAAAAATGCTGATATTTTTTCTCCAATAATCTCAATTACTTCATATTTCAAATACCCCTTTGTATCAAATGCTTTATTAAATCTGCCTTTTGTGCTGCATGAAATCTTCTGAAACGTTGGTTCCTATGGGACTCTTTCTATAAGAAAACATTTACCCACACAAGATTTGAGCTTTCCCCTTTAAGATTTCGTTAGCAATGAATGTGGAGTGGGGTTGGATTTAGATAAGGGAAATAACACATTTGGACGATTTCGATACAATCAGCATAATTATGAAATGTCACTTCATTTGCATAACGTCACAATAGGTAGAAAATATTCGTTCCCATAGCAATAAGATAGTTGTATGATTGTTTATGTGAGAGAATTCTGCAGAGATTTGATTCTGAAGAAGCTGTCTTTGGTCGGTAAATTCTCAAACTTTCTTTATCTATGAATAATGGCGGTTTGAGTTTTCATAGAAACGCTGGAGCACTAAATGAATAATTGACAAGCCAAGAGACAGAAATTAATTCAAGTTCTCGCTTAAATTACTAATTAGTTTAAGAGATTCGAGCTGGCTGAAGATTTGTCGATTTGGTGAGAGGAAATTGAAGATTTGGTAAGTTGAAGATTTCATCAACATTCTTCAAATCAGGGAAGAGCAGCGAGTTACCCACAAAGGTAAGAAGCAGATAGAAGAAGCAAAAAGGAACACAAGTTAGTGTGAGTGAATTCTAATGCATTGAAACAACAGTTTCAGTAGTTTCTTAGCCGTCAGGTAGGATATTGAAAGTTAACCCAATATCGAAAGTATAACCCAAGTTAACCGAAGGAAAGTTAGCTCAAGAAGTTTGCAAAGAAGCAATAATTTCATCATTCTTGCACTTGCAGCAAAGGGGAAAAGTAAGTTGATTTACGAAGGAAAATAATAGAAGATTCGTTTGCTTATACTTGTTTTCAGTGGCGGAAATTGATCCTTTTGAGTGGGGGGGCAAGCGCAGTGAATTTGCCGAGTCCTTTGTTTGAGGTTCATGCAGCGAAAAAATTCATACAGCAAAAAAAACGGTCCCAGCGGCGTGGCCAGCCCCCAGGAAAATTTGTTGAGGACTCGCCCTCTACTTTGGCTTAGAACGCTTCTCTCGATCCCATGTTTGCCGGTATTAACATATAATTTTTGACCATTTTGTGAAATTTGCTTTAAAAGTTATCATCCCAAGGAAAATGTTTGATTAAGCATCATCTTCTTTGGCTTAAAATCCCTATCTCCATCCCATCTTTATCAATTGGAAACTTTATCAATTTTGTAACAATTTCCTATGAATCACAATCTTTGGGAAAATTTTTGCGCAAAGACCTTATTCTTTGTTTTAGAACGCTTCTCACAATCCAATGTTTGCATGACCCCGAAATGGAAGCCTTTAAAATTCTGCGATAGTACGTCTGGGAAAATTTTTAAAATGCAAACCTTTACTTTGGCTTAGAATGACTCTCCTTGTCACTTTCCAGCATTTTTTGGAAAATTCTTACCCTACCCTACTTATAATCAGCTAATTTCTCCTCATTTTTGAACGAATCTCGAGGATCATCTTTTGACAGAAGTGGGGGGCAAATTCGTGGCCACGCCACTGAACGAGAACCCTTTGCAGTGAATAGGAACGCGAACCGCTTCGAACGAGAACGAAGATCTCACATGACAAAAGATGAGGTCATCGCATCATGATCGCGTATCGAATTACACAGGTGCTGTTTTTACTAATCTGGATCACAGGGAAAAAAAGCAACCAAAATTACGTTATTTACTGACACTCCTGGACCCCCTTATGTTTTTATGGATGTGGATGGAGTGCCATAGATTTCAGAGGCACGAAAATTAGTAAAATGAAAGGAAGACATCTTTTCGTTCGTCCTCGGTCACATACCGAAACACCAAAATTTCATACCGAAAGACAAAACTTTTCCGAATCAGCGGGCCTTCCTTCTTCCACTTCCCAGGTCAAAATATCCGACTTTTAAGATAAATTTCCGAATCATATTGAATTGGGGGGGCAACTGCCCCCCCAACCCCCCCATAATTTCCGCCACTG
>REGM01000043.1:902743-935518 GCA_004194415.1 Aurelia aurita
CAAACCTTGCAGGGTTTTATAGCCTATTGGCCTTCTATTCCCTTATCACGCTATATTATTATTATTATTATTATTATTATTATTATTATTATTATTATTATTATTATTATTATTATTATTATTATTATTATTATTATTATTATTATTATTATTATTATTAGAAGAGAACTCTTGCTGTTTGGGGGATCATGCCCCCCGTCTCCCCCACTGGATCCACCCCTGAAACATTATCTGATAAGTCAGGACGACTTATACATTCATTTGATTCTAGAGAGTGTAGAGCGCCCTGGAAACTCAAAGATTTCAATCAAAGATATGATTTCCATGCGAAAGAAAATTATGTGTATAAGGTACAGCTGTATGAGAAGTATGTTGTGACTTTTGTCGTGTCTTTGCAGATATGTAATGAAATATTATTTCCAGAAGTAAAAGTATTTGTAAGTCCAGAGTTAATCAAAGTTTATGATATGCGCCTGTAGTATATAACAAATCATAAGTCAGCAGAGTTAAAACTTCGTAATGTAGTTATCACAAGAAAGATATTCAGAAATATTTATAACACAGCTTTTAGTTACATTATAATAGCATGATACAGGTTGGTTGGATTCTATTTTTATGTCTCATTTTCTAAATACGCTTTCTAAATATTGCCTGTTCCACCGTATCTCTAACAACTAAAAGCTTGATTAGTCAAAAAGAGTTTCGATTCTTTTGAAGTGAAAAATCTAATTTAGATTTGAAAACTTATAAAAGTCGATCATTCCGTTGTGGAAATATGGGCAATTTGCTTTGAAAACGGACTATAAAATTGCAACAAAATTACGTCCAGTTTTCAGCTTTAGATTATGACTGATTGTTTTGAAATATATTTTCGCATCCAATTTAGCCTTTTTAGATTGAAATGAACCAAAATTCATGAAAATCGAAACAGGATTCATAGCTCGGACATCTCGGCAAACACGTACACTTGTTTTTTACTCATCCTGTAGGAAATCCCTCTTTTGTCCCCCAATCAATTCCCTTGACACTGTGTTGATGTTTCATCGATCAATTTATTTAATATATTCAGTTAATTGATCAATTGATTAATAGATTGATTGATTTCATTTATTCAGTTGTGCTAGTAAAAGAATAAGTTTTGAGCGAAGACCGTTGGTTGAAGCCACGAGCATGGGCTTCAAATCTTTGAAAACTTTAAAATTAATCGTGTCAAATGCTATTGCACTTTTCTTTCTAATGAATTCTTGAAGGGAAGTTTAGGTAATTTTACATAATCCAAGAGAGAACACCTTAGAAAATTATCATTATTTCAAGAATTATTTCTGTTAGCATTTCTGTGATTTTTTATTTCTGTTAGTTTTGAAGTTGTGACGTCATCAAATTGCTAATTTTTCAATGATAAAAGCTACAGACTTCTGTTTACCACCATATTGTAGACCTTTATAAACTGAAGTTTTCTCGAAAAATCTATTTATTTTCCTGAATCAATTTGAAATTTATGGTGCTTTTACTGTTCGTCAAAGCTTTACACCCTTCCTTTCGTACTTCCTTTCATAAAACATAAAACATAAAAACGCTGTAATTCTGAAAATGATCACGATGATATCAAAAATGCTCTCTCCAGAATTATGGCGAACTACCTAAAGTTCCCTTGAAGCAAGTTGTTTGAAGGAAAATGGCAATAACATTTTACACGATTAATTTTAAAGTTTTGTGAAGATTTAACGCCTATATGCTGACACATCACGAAGGACGAAACATTGCATGATCGATCGATCAACTAATGAATAGTTGACCTATCTCTCTTTTTCTTATCTCGAAATTCAATCGAAAACACACTTCAGGAGGGGTATTAGACTTATTGCAATCGCCGTAGTTTCGTTCCTTGATGGGCTGATAATCGCTACAACTACAGTTGCAGCTAATCGCTACAGTTGCAGCCTAGTGCTCTCATCCAATTCAATAAACGTAGCGGAAACTGGGACTGAAGTAGTTAGTCTAGAGGGGTATTGATACATGAATGAATGAATGAGCACCTTAGGCCGGCGACCCTTCAGCGATGACCTAAGCACATATGGACCCCCTGCAAGTACAAATTACAATCAATGATTACAGTGATCCAATAAAACACACCGTTTTTGTCTTTCGCCATTGTTTATAACAATAAAAAGAACCGTGCATTGTTTGGTTGATTGTTTTACTTATAGGAATCGTAGGGTTATTGTTTCAGAGCATTGTCTCATTATCAACGATTTCTAATTAGACATTTCCTTATAAGATAAAACTCGGTAGGGACTTAGGCCATCGGCACGCGACTCTAATGTTCTTACAAAAGCCGGTCGCGTGGGTTATTTCCACGTGAGTTTCAACATAGGAAATGACTTGTTTGAGGCTTCTTTGAAGAATTCCTTGCCTTCGTCAATATATTCAAAGCTGAAAACCAAATAGAAAGAGATTTAAGAAAATTGTATGAAAAGTCAAAAGGTTGTTTCCACTGAGCGGATCAGAGCCACCCTTGTAAGCCTCTGTTGTTTCGAAACGTTGGTTCTTCGGGAAAGAAATAGAAAGGATTGTTGAGTTACAAATACTGACCATTCAATATTTTGCGAAATGTCACAAAGCATTGGTATTCCTTCTTCGCAATGCTTTGAAAATATCTACAGATATGCCTAGCAGCAAGAAATTCATGTATTAATGAAAATGAAAGTCTCGTGTCATTTCTTTAGTGAAATTCCCTCCCTTTCCTTTTCCCTTTCCATTGTACCCCTGGATTACGGATTCACGAGTCAATTTTTCGTTTTTCACGCCATCACGGATTATAAAATGGCATTTTCACGATGACGTTCCAAAAATTTAAGAATGCTGTAGTCTGGTTCGTGTTTTTATGTGAATAACTGGCAAATACACTTCTTATCTTTAGAATCAAATCATTGCCAAGAACTTGTGATTTTCGGTTTGTGACTAAGTTGAAAATACGCAAGAAAGTAAGAAAAGTGTATATTACCGTTCAAGATGCATCAATCAATCACGCGCTTTAAAAGTCCATTTCACGAAATAACGACCACTTTTTAACAAATCGCGCTGCACGAAGGAGTCTCTGATCACGAATTCACGAGCCTATAATATCAAAATCACGAAATCACGCGCGTAATTTAGCCAAGTAATGCTTCACGTACAAACATAACTAATGCCTCTTTCTCCATTGCGTTGGTAACGTTTGATATAGAAACTGGGACTGTTATTTGTTTAGTATAATGCAATATTGAAAAACTGATACAAAACATGTTGAAACAGTTGAAAGGAACACTAGCTTAGAAAAAACAAAGTGTTGTCAGCACTTAGAAAGGTCTGGTATGAAATGCAACTTGTGTCATTTTTACTTATGTAAACAAATAATACCGGGTGTCAAAAAAAGCGCCTATGTTTGATTAAATCTAGTGGAATACTAACGTTCGATACAATTTCGAAATATTGATTTTCATGTTTTCAAATCTTGATTAAAATGTTGATGCCTTGATCAATTACTTTATATCGAGAACTCAAATAGTTTTGTGCCTCGAAAAGATGTCAAAAAGACTTTAACAAAGTATAGCAAATTTATATCTTCATAATGGATTACTTGTTATGATGCAGACGAAAAAGGGTACAGGCCTACTATTTCTACCCATAAACTACAATCTAACTATAGCATACAAACGTTTCCTTGAGATGCATCAAAACACTTGAAATTCAATGTTAATTTCTATCAGATAACTAATTACGTCGACTTTCAGATGTTAAAGGCTCTTGTTCAACCAGCAGCCTTTGCGCGTACATTTCTATTGAGGCAGCCATTTTTGTAGACCACAAAAAGGCTCATATTCATACAACAGAGCACGCAAAGGACCATGGTTGGATACGAGCCTTTAAATTGAGAGGATATCAAAAGAAAAGATGTATTGAGCATGTCATTTGCATCTCGCATCAAAGTTCGCTCTTTTCCTGTAATTCTGTTTTATATTCTTTATAGAATTGACACAACACATTATGTTATCTTTATTAGTCAAGGATTAGATACACAATTATCTGCTTCTTGTAGCAATAAAAAGCAACAAAATTGCCTTTTTCTGGTCTCTATGCGTAAATTGTAGAGAAATCGAGAAAGTTTATAATGAGAAGATGAGTGATGATTATCAGTGGCTTGTTGCAAATCGTCGATTTTATTTTCAGAACATCACCAGCAACTCTACAGATTTCATTTGACGCTAAAAGAACTTGTGATCGGTGTGATTGCTAATTTGTTAATGTGATCATTGATCAACAAATAATGATTGTTCTTTTCAGAAACAAAGTGATTTGCTCTTACTAATTGATCACTATGATCTTGCGCGTGCCACCTAATCTATGATCTCAGATGATTCAATTAACAACACAATAACCCTGGATTCAGTAATCCATCGGTGAGCCTGTAGCCCAGCTTGATTGAGTTAAGTAGCATTAGACTAGCTTACTTTAGATTTAACATGTGAAGTCAATCTTAGCATAAAAGCACTGAAATTAATGCCCTAAGCTTAGAAGGTGTGTATCCATAAGATTTGGCGAGATTAGATACGTAATACTCTAGTGCTTAATCGTGTTTGTCTTCATAGCATCGTGGTGGTACGCGTGCAGCCTGCATAGATTACTTCTCGCTAAGCATCAAAGTATAGAAGTAAGGAAGCATCAACATTATTGCTCTTTGTTGTTGACGTTCGCCGTCATATTTGTGAGGTGTCATGTCTGATCTGAGAGAGCAAAGAAAACAAAGACAATCATTCTGTCCGCCCTTGCTGCGAAGCAAGTTTTCTCAGACGTTCGTTGTTGCCACGAACATTTCTGCCTTCTAACGAAATTGAATTCCTTTTATTCTGAGAGACATTTACCAATCAAGTGAACGATAACTTTCGTGTAAGTCGACAAGAAATAAAACTTTTCGCTGGATTCTTTTTCAAGAGGTTTTCATCTTTACTTCCTCATCTTCGTGGACCCTTCATTTGAATCTATTTCCTGGCATAACATTCTTAGAAGCAAGTCTTTCTCTCCTCTCGATCTCTCGACATAATTCCTATATGAATGAAGCAGGGTGTAGCTAAGAGACTAAGAAGAAAATGAAAAGATCAAGACGTCATTCAGATAGTATAGAAGAAACTGGAAGAAGTTGACATTTACATTTATTTTGATGATTGGTCTTTGAATGGTGCAAATTCCTGAATTATATATTCTCATATTCTCTATTCTTGCTCTTCAAAGCAAATCATTCCCTTCCCAACCAAATTTTGAGAGATAGAAAGCAAATACTAGTTATAAGTTATTGGCTTCCTTCAGATCTTCTTCATAAGAGAGAAAGGAGTGATTCGTATTCAGAAAGATGAAGAAAGATGCATTACATTACTTCGCAGAGTGTAATACAGATGAGCTTTGTGAAGATGTCGGGGGTCTTCAAATATTTTAGTCACTAAAATTAAACTCACTAGTTGGATGAAGCCCGAAGCAATTTCTTGGTCTTGATGGAGAGAGCCTTGTTTGGTGTTCTTCTCAGTAGATTATGAAAACGAACTGTGAATGTTTTTAAGATGATTTCTTACAATTTTCTTTCAACCTGAAGAATGCTGCTATCAATTTGTGAATTATCAGGAGACATCAAGAAATATCAAGAGAGAGGAAAGTTCTCTTTCTAGACTTTGTTTGCATTTTAAGTGTTAAAGAATTCTGTTTAAATTAGCAGCTGGCAAGAAATTCGTTTCACACGCATCAACTTTCCATTGATTTGATATTAAGCAAATCGCTTACGATTTAATTAAGCTATAATGACTTAAAGGAAAATCTATTGAGAAAAATTTTACATTATCTGCTAACTATGTAAACAAAAACTAATTACTGGGATCTGGTGAATAAATTTGGAATAAAAACTCGAGTTTACTAATGAATAAGATTATGAAGGCGTGCTAAAATCAAACAGAACTTCTTCAAAGTTTCATCACGACTAATTAGTATTTGAATGAATTACTAACCAGAGAGTAAACTGGAGGATTAGTTACAAGTAATATGAGATGAGATTAATTTAGAAAGAGATTCAAGAAGCAAAGAATTCAAATTTATGCAAGTTTATTAAATTATTTTGGTCTTCAGAAATGCGGTATTGTTTATTGAAAATAATCACTGTTGGACTAAGTATTGATAGAGTCGGAAACAGTTTTCTTGTAAAATATAAACAAGCTTGCACTTGGCTCTCTACATGCCGTTAGCTGTTCAGGCGGACTCAAAGATTCTGATCTTAGGGACTAATCATTATGTAACGCAACGCAATGCATCTAAGTAATAATGTCCTCGCATGCATCTTTTCATTATCGTAAGGCAAAGGGCATTGGTGAAGGTGAAGGTGAAGGTGAAGTGAAGTTGCGGTTCTTAGCACCAAGCGCTGGGATCGCAGAAGTAGAGAAGACCTAATCGAGTCTGCAACCCCTTGTCATGACGCTCAGATGGGTTGGTGGGGCTCGAACCCAGTCCGCCCATAGTTTTGGCTACAAAGTCAGTGGATTACAACACTGCGCCACAACACCTTCGAATTAATGGTAGATGAACCTGCCAAATTGTAAAAAATGAGAATCGGTAGGATTCGAAATCACACCAATTAAATTAGAATTCTGAAATCAGAAGAGTTTTTTTGTTCTGTAAACTGGTTTTAGCTACTCAAACTGAGAATTTCTGTGAATTCTGTCTTTGAGAGCGTAAACATTGAAAGTATGAATTAGGTCTCCTGAAGAAATTAGAGAGAAAGGCAACAGCTACTGAATTTAAAATTTGACTAAATTTGAAAATTGAGAAAGGCAACACAACAGGAATTTGTGTTACATTCAAGATCTCATTTGTGGAATGGCCTTCCAGCCGGTACGAAGCAGGCATCTTCCCTAAATAGTTTTAAACAATCTATTTAGGCTTTAATTTCTCATTTTATAGTAGACTTTGTAACTTTGTATTAGGCTTTTAACATTATGGTTTTTATTCATACAGACGACATGTCACGTGACTTGATCAATTCGCGCTCGAAAACACGACGCCATCTTGTTTTGGGGTAAATCTTCAGAAAATTTCTATAGGAATCTATAGGAAATTTGCAAAAAGTTGCATAAAATTGCTCCTCTATTCTACCTTACGATAGTGAGTAGAAAAAGGATAGGTAGCAATTGTCAGTTAGACCTAAACCTATGAAATAAGCACACGAACATGCTGTTTTTAAAAGCAAAACAAAAATTTAGGCCAAGAAAGCTGTGAGAAACTTGCCTCTGCGTTGATAATTTCGTAGTTACCACCACAAACTCTGTCGGCTGTGAGTTGCTCGTCGCTTCTTCAAAGTCAACCTTCCTTTTAGACATTCGCCTATCTCTCTGCTAAAGTTTTTGAATAATTTGAGCAGCTTCCAAGCTTTTTGAATTTATTCATTGCGATAAATAAACCAGACACTCCCCGTTCGACGCTATACTTTGTAATGGCTTCATTAGAGTGTCTCGTTTATTTATCGCAATGAATAAATTCAAAAAGCTTGGAAGCTGCTCAAATTATTCAAAAACTTTAGCAGAGAGATAGGCGAATGTCTAAAAGGAAGGTTGACTTTGAAGAAGCGACGAGCAACTCACAGCCGACAGAGTTTGTGGTGGTAACTACGAAATTATCAACGCAGAGGCAAGTTTCTCACAGCTTTCTTGGCCTAAATTTTTGTTTTGCTTTTAAAAACAGCATGTTCGTGTGCTTATTTCATAGGTTTAGGTCTAACTGACAATTGCTACCTATCCTTTTTCTACTCACTATCGTAAGGTAGAATAGAGGAGCAATTTTATGCAACTTTTTGCAAATTTCCTATAGATTCCTATAGAAATTTTCTGAAGATTTACCCCAAAACAAGATGGCGTCGTGTTTTCGACGCTGCTGTGACGTCATGCCGTCTGTATGAATATTATATTTAATTTCTTCTTAAATAATTTTATATTGTAATTAAAGTTTTTAGTGGAGGGCGCCTTGTAAAACAGCTCCGGCTGAAGGGCAACCCTCCTTAAAAGAATAAAATATCAAATATCAAAATGTTAGAGATTTTTGGCCAATTTTTTCCCTCAAGAAAAGACTAGGAACTAAAGAAGACAGGAGTGCGTTCAAAGACAAAACCAACCATTTTTGTGTTTGGATATTGGAAGCCTGCTTAAACCATGGAAGAAGATTCGAGTATGAATTTTTTTCTGAAAAATGACATTCGACTCGATGCTTTCATTGTTCCAATATTGTTTCAAACCTGTCTCTGGGAAGTACAAAAAAACGGTTTTCGTCAAATGCATTTCTATGAGAAGAAATTGCATCTAATTTTCCACATCAAAGATAAAAGATACATAAGTTTCAGTTGTTTCTAAGTGGTAGCTTTCTCAAAACTTTGAAAACAGAAAATTCTCTCCTTAATCATTGATTGTCATTAGCTAAACGCAAAGCAAACTGAAGTTTTATTTTTTCACTACAAAGAAGTTATAAACAATTACAATTCTGCGGTAGAAGGAGATGATCTCTTAAAGTTGATCTTTCTAGCTTATATCCAAGCTTCATTATATAAGGAGAGATTAAAAAACAATGACAAACTGGATATATCTTCCTTACTTAAATTGATGAAAGTATTTATTTTCTTTGAAAATGAATTTTTGTGTGAAAAATAGGAAAAATCCGAGAAGTGCATATCAGTGACAGGTTATTCTGTTGTAGGAAATTTCCTCAAGTATAAAAATCAAAAGGAATTTTGCCATCTATCATTTTTGATTTTTCTTACAATATACCAACAAATAGCTAATATCAATGGAAAATGAGTGAAAGTTGAAAAAATATTCCTGAAGTTTTTGTATGAAAACTTTATAATTTTGAGACTATCAAGCAAAGCTATCCTGAGATTCCCGTGTTTTTTCCCCGCAGTGGCCAGAAATTTAATCATTAGTGACTATGTTTGGTCTGCAAAGATTTAAGTGGGACATGAGCACATATAACTGTGAAGAGAAGTAGTTACTCACACAACCAATTCATTAATATCCGTGGTTTTGATAATAAATTAACAATTCATTTCAATTAGGAATAAATTGAAAGACATCAAAATCAATCAATCAATCCTTTGATTTTATCAATGTATCAAGTTATCAATGAATCATGAGAGAAACCATCAAATCACAACCCACGAGCCTTACTGAGTAGGTCTATGACAGTCGAGCGAGCTCTCTTTTGTACTTGGCTGAGTTTTGCCGAACGCTGTTGTATAAACTAACGAAGAAAGGATTTAAGGCAAACAAACTAATTTAGGGAAGGAGATATCGTTTGTTGTTAATACAACTCTCTAACTAAAGTGCTAGGTGAGTCGCTCAGGAGGCCACTTGTAACTCTAATTAATTGTAATTAAGCACGTTGCTAGGAGTAGGGCACCTGTACGCCGAGGCAGATTCATAATGGGGCTGATTCATAATGGCTAACAAAGAACTTGGATTCCAATTGATTGAACCGTGAGAAAGACCCAATCCTGGATTATTCGCGACCCCTAATCAATTTTCACTCCATTTGAGGCAATTAAAATGAAGAAACTTAAATATACGCCAAACACTAGACATTTGAGAGATAGATTGACAAGTCTTAACAATGAGCAATCCAGGTGTTATCCTTTGGGAGAGAGAGCATCTACTTCTTAATCCAAAATGCTTGTTGCTCCCTCACTCAAACCAAGGTGCCAAATGCCTTATTTCTGTATAAAGTCCTGAGCAAACATCATGTTGTATGGGTTATAATAAAAAGAAAAACCCACGTAAAATTCAATTGTTGATTTAGAAAAGACAGTTGGTAAGAAGGGGTACAATAGGGCAACGCCCATTAGAGAAAGAGAGGAGAGGCGCTAGCATGGCTACTCTACATTCATCTGCGCTTTTTGTATGTAGCCTTCATGTGCTTAATTCAAGGCCAGGACAATATATTAATGTCTCAGACATAGATACCGACAATGGCGCGCAGCTCACGTTTCTGGACAGGCTGTGTGGCACCTACGAGATCTTATGCAAATTGAAAGCATGCTGCACATTCAAGAATCCACGTTATTAAGGGCTCAACTTTTTCAATATTTTTCAAACTTAGTCAAAGGTACATGTGCTCTTTTGTTTTCAAAGATTTCCATAAACCATTAGGGTTTAACTCAGGCGACATTTTGCCTCGAAAACTCTGCATTTTTAGCTGCAAAAATGGGCCATTTGGACCAAATTTTGAGGCGCAAACGCCCCTACATGGCCTACGAAGGTCCAGGCATGAAAAAATAGCGAGTTTGGCATTAATAGTACACTCTTTTTATGTGTTTGATGACAATGGTGTAATTTAGGCATAGCTGTGACTTATCGTACACGCTTTCACACACGTTTTCAGTATTGACGCTGGCGCATAGCATCTGATCAAGTCAAATCAATGTACCTACCGGGTCACAAAAGTACACCACGTTGGTGTGGTTTTCAGACCAACTTTCTTTGTTCCCTAAAATATTCCCAAGACGTCAAAAAGTCGGCTTTTATTAGGGGTAGACTTCACAAGGGATGAATCTTTCATATTTCGTTGCCTCTCTCTAAAGAATGATGCTACTTTTGGTATGGTAGAGGCACGAGAGAGGTAACACAAGCCTTTGCTCTTATCGAAGCCTGTTTGTTATCTTTCTAAGGGAGTAATAACGACTTAGAAATGTCTTTGAAATCACTAACGTAATTAGAGGCTAAACGACCACCATCTACTCTAACAGGCATACCATGATGCCTAAATCGTTGCGCATGCGCATTATTCTTTCAGAGGCATCGCTTGATGCCTGAATGCAAGAACTGCTCTTTGTTCAACACTCTGCAGTCGAGTTATGACACTAAGTGCTCTGGAATCGTAAAAGCATGCCCTCTGTTTGGATTCAAGTTTGCGGGCCAGACGGCAAGCGTTAAAAATATGCTGCCGGCAATTACGAAAATTTACTTTCCACAGAATTAACGCCAATTAAAGAGTTTAGTTTCACACATAGTTAATTATGGTAGGTTTGCTATTACGAGTCAAGTAAGAGCACAGAGCTCGATAAGATTGGCCAGGTCAAATTAATAGCTAACATCTCTTAATAGAATGTACACTAGTTAAAAGAAATCGATTACCCCACGTGCTTTCCATTGTTATCTGATTGTTTATTAACAAACAACCATTGTTTAAAAGACAATAAAAAGAATTCGCCAATCCCGTACATGAACTGGCATGAGGTCTCTCTTGGAGTCCTGCGCACTAGATGATCGTAATAAAGCGATTTGGACAAGCTTTTGTTTAGCGATAGGATATCTTGCGTGCTATTGTCCTCTCCTTATAAAAGGGTAGACGGGCATAGCAATACAGACACTTGGTCAAAAGATCATTGGGGTTATCTACGAAGAGACGCTTCTAAAAGAAACAAAGATCAGAGCTTATTCAATTGCCCAACGAAGTCAAGCGAGCTGAACTCCATAAGAGGTATGTTCTACGTTCCTTCATTTTCTTCTAAGCTAAATTGATCGCTTTAAGTTCTTTTTTCTTAGTTTTATTTCTGAAACTAAGATGAGAGAGCAAATCGTTCTAAATCTTTATTCAAATTCATAATTCATTAGAAAATTCTAATTTTGTACTTTGATTGTTAAATTTAGAAGAGTACACCTGATGGGATTCTCTTTTGTTTCTTTCTTTCATGTTCATTTTTAAGCGGCAAGATCGTCTTAGTAAAAACATTCAAGTTAAGTAAAACATCGTCGGCTTCATGTAGTATTGACGAAATATCAACCAGAATCTAGACGAAAAGCTTATTCATTCTAAAAATCAATTTATCTAGCATCTTTCTATCCAGAAAGCATCTTTTCAAGGCTTTAATATTTGCTAACGCCTTACAGTTTTTCACTGGAACATGTTAATAGAATTAGAAGAATTGATCTTCTCTAGCGGCAGCAAGTTTGATTCTCTAAACTTATAATATATCAATCTGAAACTGCCTTCTCTGTTTATTCAGTTCTGTGGTCATTTATTTATTTTTAAACTAAAAGCATTGTGCAAAAGAATTTGAAGAATAACAAGCATGAAATATGAGATTGGTTACAAATCCATGCCTCGTAAAAGAAGGCTCGGGTAAAGCAATTAGCTCATCGCAAAAAGAAGCTATTGGAAAGCCGAATTTCTCGCTAAGAACTATGGTCACACGAAAAAGAAATTTGTCATATGTTATATTACTGCTTTGAAGAATTTTCCTCAAAACTAGAAATACAAAATACAGGACAAGCAACGGGGTTGCAAGATTTATAGAGATTTTTTTAAAGTACAATATTTTGCACAGCTATTAAAAGCTGACTGGAATCCGCAGTGTACTTTTCTAATTGCTGTAGGTTCCTATCATAAATATACAGTATTTGCTTCCACAAATCATTATTTCGGATTTCATATCTAATAGAACGAGTACATCAACATGGAATATTGCTTATGATATAAGAATATTTAATGATTCGCTACGAAATATAAGAGACAATATTTACACCAACAAATACTTCAAGAAAAGGTCTGACTGACAAAGAAAAATCTAATGTGGACAAAGAAAAATCTAATGTGCTCTCACATTATAAACAGTTTTAGAAACTACTTCACAAATTCTTCTTTAGTAGCAGCGATAAGAAACTCCAGCTACAAGTCAAAATATTTCTAGAATCTGTATTGTCAGAACTTGATTGCGAATTGCAAGCTGTATTTCACCAGCTAAAGCTATATTTGTTAACAAAGGCTCATAGAAAAGATTTGTCTATTTCTGTCTCCAACAGTTTCTGGCACCAATCATTTTTTTCAAACTCTGGGAAATCCCGGTAACGAAGAAGGACGTTTTTACTAGAACAGATACATTTATTGGACTATCAAACAGAAAAGTATTCATAATTTTCCAAACAAACTGGCAGCTTACTTCTAATTCAAAATTTTGTTTGAGATGGATCTATAGAGCTTAGGTTAGGCTGAGGTATCTATACAATATTTTCATTTGCCAAAAATAACTGCTTAATTTGAAAATGTTTGAATGCAGAATGATGGAATATTTTGTAGAGCTTTCTAAATCAACTTTCTGTTAATCTTTATGCATCATTGAATTTCAGGTAAAGCAAAGGAAATGGAAATAGTTGCAAAGAATTCATACTTTGTCCCTGCAAGCAATCAGATGTCCTTCGACCTCAAACGAGCAGCCATTGAATACGAACTATCAACAGAATGGCGCAAACCAAAACAAGAACGAAGCCTGAAAAGCAAGCAAGGAAAAGAAACCAAGCTAGTCTTTTCACATTCTGGAATAAGCAGAAAATCAAAGAACATTAACCGTAGTCCTCGACAAGTTAGGCGGAATGAACGAGAACGGGGAAGAAAAGCAAGACTGAACGCTGCATTCAAAGTTTTACGAAATGTTATTCCGTTTTATTCAGAGGGCCTAAGCAAAGAAAAGCTGACGCAAGTGCAAGTTTTGAGGCTTGCTGCAAAATATATAACAACATTGTCAGATATTCTTGGATCTGAATCTTCTGAAAGTGAAGAAGATGAGTATTATGTGGATAATGGACAATTTCAAGAATACCAGAATAGTTATCAGAGCATGATGCAATATGTTCATCAGCAGTGATTGATTGATCGACTGGCTCATTGATTAGCTGATCCATTGATTAGTTGGTTCACTGATTAGTTGATTCCTTGATTAGTTGATTCAATGGTTGATACATTGTGCCAATCCAATGGCCAAGTAAAGTGGATGGTGATTGATCAAGAATTGCTTCAAGCATGCATCAGAGTTGATCGAAAACCTTCTTTGTAAAGCAACCAACCAAACAGGCAATTTGACCGAAAGAAGCAATCACTTTCAGTCCATTCAAGCAGCTCAGATGATTTGAACTCGTTCAATGAAGAGAGCACCAAACATCTTCAAGAAGATATAAACATGCTTGTTAAGNAACTGGCTCATTGATTAGCTGATCCATTGATTAGCTGATCCATTGATTAGTTGGTTCACTGATTAGTTGATTCATTGATTAGTTGATTCAATGGTTGATACATTGTGCCAATCCAATGGCCAAGTAAAGTGAGTGATGATCGATCAGGAATTGCTTCAAGCATGCATCAGAGTTGATCGAAAATCTTCTTTGTAAAGCAACCAACCAAACAGGCAATTTGACCGAAAGAAGCAATCACTTTCAGTCCATTCAAGCAGCTCAGATGATTTGAACTCGTTCAATGAAGAGAGCACCAAACATCTTCAAGAAGATATAAACATGCTTATCAAATCATTTCATGAGATGTGTAGAACAGGAGGAAAGAACATAACTAAACTTTAGAAGGAATTGCTATAAATCTTCGTCAGCAACTATTTGTGAATAGAAAATTAGATGATGGATTTTTTTAGATTAAGATTAGAGATAGATATTATAAAAGTGCTGACGACAATTCTTTGAAGGATGTATTTAAAACGCGAATAGTTTTTACTGTTTTTTAAAGCAAGTTGTAAAATAGATCAGGTTTCTCAAAAAAGTATTCCGGTTTGTTTCGGTGAGCAGTAGATCTAAAAAGTATCAAAGAAAATGTTTTCATGTAATTTTAATTGAGGAGCTGCAACTTAAGGGTTGATACAAACTCCACAAAAATCGATAAAGAAGTCACTCATTTACTTTCATTTAAAATTCGTCATATATTTGAAACGAGAGTTTTTGGTGATGCAACAACGAACATCGTTGCAGAAGAAGAAACAAAAATTGCTTTGCTTCTTTACCAGTAACTCTGGATTCGACTGTAACTTATCTTACAGATTATCGATGGGTTCTTGATGGATTTTTATAAGATGTGTATCAAAATTTTAGCTAAAGCCTCTAAATTATGATTACTTAAAAGTATTTCGATAACGTTTGCCATATTTAGTGTCAACCGATTCAAAGAAGAGGTACTTTCTTGGGAAGTCCGGAACATGTATTTTTGTGTAAAACAGAGCATGGAGAATTAGCATTGAATGGACAAGATAGATCAATTTTAACAGATTAATTTGTAAATACGTACGTCGTTTTTGAGTTAATAATTTGACCCTGTTGTATATACACTTACTTTTTAGTTAGTAAATTGAATTTTAATTCGATGTCGAATAATAAATCTTACTTAGTAAATTGACTTTCTTCTGACATTTACTCTCAACGAATTCTTTATGTGTGGCCCAGCAATGAAGGGAAAGGCAAGATGCATACTTTCAGGTTTTGGGCATAATCCCTTGATATTCTCTTGGACATAAACTTGCAATCTTTCTACAAAGGAATTTCAATGAGCAAAAGAATGTAACTTGCCATCGTAGCTGCGAAATAACTGAGTTTGGTTGAGCCTCGATATTTGCACTATTTGATGAAATTCTCGAGCTTTTGCTAATGAGGAGCATTTAAAAGAGCCAGAGCTTATGAAGTATTCATTCTTACACTGGATTAAACTCCGAATTTTCTGGATCTACCATTACTACTTTAGTCTATAAAACAGAGAGTCGCAAATAAAAAGACAAAATGAAATAGATTTGATAAATTTTAATGATGTATTTATCGCGTAAATCAGTCTGCAATGTGATACATCATAGCTTCTGATAGTTAACTTAAAATTTGATACCTCACTTTTAAATAATTATGCCTTGCATGCTGAGATATTAAACTTTAAAGTTCAAAATTGTAAGCACTGGAAAAATAGCAAAGATAATTAGCAGAACTTACCAATTTTTGATGGCTTCGATCAGTAAGAACTTGCTAAATGTTCGTAAGTCACGATCTCGTGGCTCGTGATAAAATCATGAAATTTTCACTTTCAGTTCAAGGCTAGAGAACTTGCACTGTTTGTTCAGGCGAATTGTTTTAAATGTTCGTGTTTGTGATTGGTCACAAATTTAGACTTTAAAGATTAATATCTCAGCATCCAGGGCACAGATATTGAGAAGTGAGGTATCACAATTCAAACTAACTATCCAAGATGATGACTCGTCATATTTCATATTGATTTAAGCAATAAATTCTTCGCAAGACTCAGTCAAATCTGTTTCTTTATTTTTAAACACCCGGTACACAGCTTAAAGTTGTGTGATATCTCCGACTAATTTCGCAAGAGAATTACACATTTCATGCATTCTATCGCTATCTTTGTAACAGTTTGTTTACACAGTTAAACCTGAATAAGATTGAATTGCTAAAGAAAACAATAAAACAATGGATAAATAAAACAATAATCTCTGATAACGGACGGACCTCCAAAGTGGGAACGGGAACTAATGAAGTGAGTACACAAAATGGAATAATGTAAAGAGGCTAATAAAATCATGTAAAAAATCAATTTCAAATTGATGATTAACAAGAAACACATGTGTTGCAAAGTATTATTCAATGAAAGCAACAGATAGTACAAAATTTATAAAGCCACAAGCGCACCGAAAAGTATTGATGACATTGATTAAACGCTAATTTCAAACCAGTGGGATTTTCTGCGCTGTCGGAATTTTCTGAAGATTGTACTTTTTGAGCATGTTCTCCTGTGCACTGTTTCCGCCAAATGGACTGGAACAAAATTTTGCGCCTTTTCTTGAGCGATACTTTACATAAACTTTGTGGACATGGGAAGCCGTGGTCTCTCTTCCCTCTTTCGTTTCTCAGCGAAGTGACTGGAAATTGGCGAGCAAAATATCCAACATCCGAAAACTTAGCAGGGCTATCAAGCAGTCACACTAGATGTCAGGTGAGATTTACGATAACGCAAAATTGCTCATGCAAACTTATTAATCTTGTTTATTCGCGGGCGGGTATTTTCGCTTGATATCTAATGTGAGATAGATTCATTTAGCTTTCAAGGGCTGTTTTATCATACTTTAACGATATTTTTTCCATGGTTAACTAATGTATGAGTTACGAGTTAGTTTTAATGTACGAGTTACGAATTAAAAGAACTCGTACAATAAATATACAGTAATTCGTAACTTGTAACTCATGGTATAAAATATCGAAACAAATTCGAAACTCGTAACCATTTGCTCGTAACTCATGGATTAGATAGAACTCCACCTTTTTGCTTTACTACAACTGATTGGCTGTTTGATTGACTTTGGCTCTAAATCTGAATTCCATTTTAATTTCAGCCAACAACCACTGAAAACTCATTAGGTGTAAAGCGTGTGTAAAGAAAAGTGTGAAACAAATACTACCGCTGTACAAAGAAAGACATTACAGTCTACCAAGTGAGAAACCGCTCTAGGATCATTCTTGACTTCACACTTTGCGGTAATCAATAGCGTTGAATAGATTTCATTGAGTAACAGGCGGTTTGACCCGGTTTGATTCGTTTGAACTGGATACCGACTTTGTGAAGCCTGGNCGGACCTCCAAAGTGGGAACGGGAACTAATGAAGTGAGTACACAAAATGGAATAATGTAAAGAGGCTAATAAAATCATGTAAAAAATCAATTTCAAATTGATGATTAACAAGAAACACATGTGTTGCAAAGTATTATTCAATGAAAGCAACAGATAGTACAAAATTTATAAAGCCACAAGCGCACCGAAAAGTATTGATGACATTGATTAAACGCTAATTTCAAACCAGTGGGATTTTCTGCGCTGTCGGAATTTTCTGAAGATTGTACTTTTTGAGCATGTTCTCCTGTGCACTGTTTCCGCCAAATGGACTGGAACAAAATTTTGCGCCTTTTCTTGAGCGATACTTTACATAAACTTTGTGGACATGGGAAGCCGTGGTCTCTCTTCCCTCTTTCGTTTCTCAGCGAAGTGACTGGAAATTGGCGAGCAAAATATCCAACATCCGAAAACTTAGCAGGGCTATCAAGCAGTCACACTAGATGTCAGGTGAGATTTACGATAACGCAAAATTGCTCATGCAAACTTATTAATCTTGTTTATTCGCGGGCGGGTATTTTCGCTTGATATCTAATGTGAGATAGATTCATTTAGCTTTCAAGGGCTGTTTTATCATACTTTAACGATATTTTTTCCATGGTTAACTAATGTATGAGTTACGAGTTAGTTTTAATGTACGAGTTACGAATTAAAAGAACTCGTACAATAAATATACAGTAATTCGTAACTTGTAACTCATGGTATAAAATATCGAAACAAATTCGAAACTCGTAACCATTTGCTCGTAACTCATGGATTAGCTAGAACTCTACCTTTTTGCTTTACTACAACTGATTGGCTGTTTGATTGACTTTGGCTCTAAATCTGAATTCCATTTTAATTTCAGCCAACAACCACTGAAAACTCATTAGGTGTAAAGCGTGTGTAAAGAAAAGTGTGAAACAAATACTACCGCTGTACAAAGAAAGACATTACAGTCTACCAAGTGAGAAACCGCTCTAGGATCATTCTTGACTTCACACTTTGCGGTAATCAATAGCGTTGAATAGATTTCATTGAGTAACAGGCGGTTTGACCCGGTTTGATTCGTTTGAACTGGATACCGACTTTGTGAAGCCTGGTTCCACTGGTCGGGCGTTTATTATCACAATCAGCTCATTGGCGATATGTAATTTCTCATTGCGATGAACGCCAGCAGTGAACAGTATCAAAAGTTATTGTTTCTACTCTCGATAGACTCTGGAAAGAAAACTGCGTTGAGTAACCACATGAAAGCATTTCTGCAGATAATCTGGAATGGCCGAAATTTGTCTACATTTTGTAGAGATAAGAGATGTAGGAAGGCAAATAATTTTTAAATGATAAGTTCTTTCACTTGTGCTATTGTGCAAACGCACGTACGATGTCGCTCCCAGGTTGGGTCCAGCTCCCAGATTAATAATTTTGAAAGATTATAATAGATAAAACATTTTGCTAACTATGGTTAAAATAATAGCGAAACTCATAACAAATCGTACAGTTGTTGAATATTATCGAACATCCAATGATGAATTCTTATGAGGTTTTTATCGCAGAGTCGAATACTTAAACAAGGCCTTCCTTTCGCAAGGTGCAAGATGATTGTAAAGAGCCTGGATCAGAATGGCGCCAAATTGAATGCAATAGAGATTAACCATAATTCCTCACGAAATTTTGAAAGTATAACATGAATGTTATCATTGGCTTCAACGATACTAAAATTAAAGAATAAATATCTCATGTTGCCGAGAGTAAATAAATTCATTTATGGGCAGGTGTTTAAAATAGTAAATATTGATCAAAGATTTTAAAGATAGATCAAAGATTTTAGATTTAGATGAATGAAAGACAACAAAATCAATAGTTCGAGATCAATTTTAAGAATTTTACATTAACGACAATGTGGAGGAGCACCTTACCCTACGTGTAATTCATTTTTATAAAAAAAAACCGCTTTTAAAAAATAAACCTGCAGTTTTTTAAATCTAAACAACTGTGGGTCTATTTTTTTAAAATTCGCAGATTTGATTTGTCGTTAATTGTTGAGTTCTGAAATTGAAATAGATTGATTTCTGAGTCTGAATTATGGCAATCTTGTTTAAGATCCAACCCTGCAAAGCATTTTTGACGAAAAGACTAAAGTTTACAGAATCACAAACTAAAAAACTCACAAGAAACCTTTGGTAGCAACGGCGTTAACACAAAATAGGATCTTCTATTAAAAATGTTGACGAAGAAGTAATGGATTGACTTCCCCGTAAAGGAACGTAAGTGCACAACTGGACTTGAAATACTGTAACGGTCAAAATAACCAGCCTGCTGCAANAAAATTGAAATAGATTGATTTCTGAGTCTGAATTATGGCAATCTTGTTTAAGATCCAACCCTGCAAAGCATTTTTGACGAAAAGACTAAAGTTTACAGAATCACAAACTAAAAAACTCACAAGAAACCTTTGGTAGCAACGGCGTTAACACAAAATAGGATCTTCTATTAAAAATGTTGACGAAGAAGTAATGGATTGACTTCCCCGTAAAGGAACGTAAGTGCACAACTGGACTTGAAATACTGTAACGGTCAAAATAACCAGCCTGCTGCAACGGCCAGGTTTCCGCGAGTTGCGGTTGAAGCGAATGAACAACGGGGTTAAAAGTAGAATATGCTCCATGATAATGAAAGACATTGTTCTCCATAGATCATCGAACAATAGGCCAATAAGTGGCACATGACCTTCCTTTTGTTCTATTTTTAGACCAGAACGCTATATCTCCGTTCATTTGGCTTAAAACCACACACAAAACAGACATGTTTCAAATCCATATCGCTCCATCAGGGGCGGTGCCAGCCGTAAACAAAAAATCGGGTGAAAATGAACATAGGCGTCCAATCTTTGCAAAACTTTAAAATTAATTTTAAAATAATGATGATATCAAAAACTCTCTCTCTGGGATTATGGCAAATTACCTAAAGTTCCCTTGGAGCAATTCAGTTGCAAGAATAGGGCAATAACATTTTACACAATTATTTTAAAAATTTTGCAAAGATTCGACGTCTATGTTGTGGAAATATGGAATGGGTGTACTGTACTCCGGTGCACAATAGGGCAAAGAAAAGGTATACCCAGTAATTGTTAAGCTGATTTCATGTCTGTTAGGATCAATAATACGTATGGCTCTATCCAAACTATTTTATCAGGGGTACCCCAAGGCTCTGTTTTGGGCCATATTCTATTCAATGTTTACATAAATGATCTCTTTTTGTTCATCAAACGAGCAACAATACATAATTATGCTGACGATAACACTCTAGCTTATTTTTCCAAGACTCTATCAAATTTGATTGAGGTGCTGGAAGAAGAAGCTGGAGTTGCTTTGACTTGGCTAAAACAAAATCAAATGATAGCTAATCCAGAAAAATTTCATGCAATCCTTATCAGAAAGGATCAAACAAATACTAGTGGAGAAAATTTCAACATCCAAGGAAAAATGATCAAATCGGAAGAAACAGTGAAATTGCTAGGTATTCAACTAGATTATAAACTGAACTTTGAACAGCATATCTCTGAACTTTGCAGAAAAGCTGCATCACAACTCAATGTTTTAAAAAGACTCAAAAAATTTATTGGTTTTAATGAAAAGAAGATTCTAGTTCAAAGCTTTGTATATTCAAATTTTGATTATTGCCCTCTAGTATGGTACTTCTCGTCAACTAAATCTTTGCAAAAAATTGAAAAGATTCAAGAACGTGCCCTTANCCAAATTTTTATTGGCTGACACATTAGATACATTTTCACAATTTGACCAATGACATGGAGTGGAAACGACAACAAACGCAAAACTCTTTGGCAGAACTAAGAAAAGGGCCAGGGCCTATACAGTTGAATCCCGAAAGCGAAAAACCCCCAATATAAAGAACTTTCCGTGAGAAAGAACCAAGGTTGTGTTTGATTGATAATTCCAAACCTACCAAATTCTGAAAATAGTAGACTTCGCAGAGACGGAAATATAGTTCCCAAACAAACACAAAAATCTTAAAAACAGCAGGCTTTGGATTCACCATTGCGATTCGCTAATGAAAACGAGGATCTCTCCAAAGTCTGCCAAACCTTCTGCCTTTTGGAGCAGAAGGTCCAGAAGGCCTTCCAAACCTACCAAACCTGCTGTTTTTAGAATTTCAGAGTCAATAAAACACAAATTTCGAGTCTACCAAGTCTACCGTTTTCAGAATTGGTGCCAATCAAACACACCCTAAATGTTTGGTCCCTTGATTAACAAATTCTTCATAAATTCTGTCAGTTTACTGAACTCCCGACAAAACGAACGAACTTTTTTTGGCCCTCTTTAGAGTTCGTTATACCGGCGGGATTCAACTGCATTTGCGTTTGTTGTGGTTTTTACGTGATTGGGCAAAGTTGTGGTGTTGTGTCTAATTTTTCAACCATTCAGAGTTTGCCACCTATGCTTTACGCAGATAGTCTTTTGAACAATTTACCAGGGAGTCGAAAGTTGTTGTTTCAAAACATTCAAAAGACCGGCATGAACGTCAAATTTCTACAAAATGCAGAAAATTCTCGCTCGCTCCAGACTTTTTGGATCCATGAAATGCGTACACATTTTCTTCGCTAATCTGTGGCCCTTTTCCTCGGGTGGGGTGGGTTTAACCATTTTGTAAAGCTTTAAAATTAGAAACGATCTCATTTTATCACAATCGGAAAAACTTAGGCTCGTGTGTCGGCACGCGCCGGTCTGCAGGGGCCCAATGGTCTAACAAAGCAAATAAAAGGATCAACACATAAGCAGTAGTTAAATAGAGCGTGCTTTCAAGCTTTAAATGTAAAAATTCATGTGGCTTGCTTTGATTCGAAATATTCCTGCAGTTTCCATCACGCAGAGCGCGCATAACATTCAAGCAGGGAGCTGATCAAGTTTTGAAATAAGAAGATAATTACAATTATGTATTTAAACAAGCTTACACAATATTTTAACAACAATCTCATCAGAAATTATGCGACTAAGTATAATGGCCTGTTTATTGACCAAGTATGATTGCCGGTTGGTCTTCTAAATAAATTGATCCCCAGCTGCCTGATCCCGCGCGGTCCAAACATCCGCTAGCGCAACGATAAACGGCAGGGTTCATTTAAAGTCGAACGTACTCCACTGACAACAAAGCTTTGTTTTGGGCAAGCAACAATTAAAATGCTCATCACAATTCATTTGCTGACTAGGTTCCTTGCTATGTGCAGCAACTAACGAAGATCAGTGCAAGGCAGGAAACATTTTTCCATAAAAATTAATCTTTTTTCTCTCTGAATGTACATGTTGTTGTGTCCATTTGTTCCGTCTACGCTACTGTTCAAAGCAACAGATCAACATTGGATATCCTAGCAACTAGCGACATTTGTCAGTTTTTTGAGCTACAGTAAAGGCCAAAATTTTGTCAAGGTAAAACTTTGGACAATAAAATACTAAATTATGAAATGATGTTACCAAAACAGATTTCTCCCTGAAAGAAAGGTCTCAAACGAAATTTTTCAAGATGCATTAAAAAAAGGCCAACATTTTCAGTAAAATTTCCCAAATTTCACAAGAAAAAATCCCCAACCATAGGCGTAGGAGCCAGGGGGTGGGAGGGCGGCAGCCCCCCAACGTTGGAAAAATTTACCAAAATCAGCCTTTTTCGGGCAAAAATCCACCCTAAGTCGGGCAAAAATTCGGTAAACAATAGACTTCTTATCGGGCAGCCCCCCAGATTTTATCTTCCCGTACGGTTATGTCCCTAACTGTTTCGCCACAAATTCTAAATTTTTTGCTCCTCATAAAAATTACGATGTATTCCAAGCACTATGGCTCGAAAGGTTTCTGGGGCCGTTATCCTTCGCTAGCTGAAGCAAACATGTTACTATTGTTAAGAACAATTATACCATTGACATAACCAAGCAAAAATAAATTCTAAAAGTTATAACTGTCGAAACTTTTTGATAAATCTGTTACGGATAAGTGATAGCTTCCAAAGAAAAGCTTTGTGGTGACTCCTTAGGCGTAGGAGGCAGGGGGGCTGCAGCCCCTCTAATCAGGGAAATTTATCTCATTTTAGGCTTCATTCGGGCAGTTTTAACCGGTTTTAACTCACTGAAGCCATCATATTGGGCAAAATCCATGATAAGCCCCCTTAAACGTTGGGCATCCCCTACGCTCACGGGTGGCTCTCTGAGAAGGGTAGCAAATAAAGGATGAATTTCTGTACAGCATCTCATGTTTATGTTCAATCTCTAACTTACGAAGAGACTCACATTGTGAAATAAACAACAGCACGAATTCTAAGGATAAATATTTACAGCCTTAAATTCATTCTAAATTTATGCTAATTCATACTGCCTATGTTTTTGATACTGTGCATGATATAATGGGGCAAGAATAATTACCAGTTCAATTTTATTATTCAATGTTTTAAAACCAGTATGAACAAAATATAACGCACGGGCTAACAGATAAATAAAATTCACTTATCTGCCTTATAAATACAATTTGTCTTCGTTAGTCTTTTGTTCGTGTTTTTGTACAGATTGTTTCAAGGTTTGGATGTCGTGTTTTCATTGTCGTCTGCTGCAGCGTCTAAGCTATCTTTGGGATTGGCGTCAGCGACTGTTTTGTCATCATTAGTGGTGTCCTAACGATAGAAGAATTATGATTAGGGTACTGTAGCAATTAGCATTGAATTAAAATGTAATTGGATGATATCGCATCGCAACAGGTTGTTATAATATTGAATGACATGGAAAGAAAATTACGTTGAACTGCATAAAATAAAAGGTCCGAATCTGCGTTCTTCTGATTAGCTGCGTTCATGTCTACAGAATCAAGAGCCTTAAGACTTTTGTGGGGTGAGTGGCCGAGCGGCTTATACAGTTTCCGTTAGGTAACTGAAGTTAAGCTTGGTCGCGTGAGGTCAAAATCCGGATGGGTGACCTTCCAGATGCCTGACCAAGCAACTCACTTCGCCGTCCTTCGGAAAGGACGGTAAACTAGGGGTCCCATGCCTGGATGCGGCATGCATCGTAGGCCTAAATTAGCTGTAATATAGCTAGAAATCATGCCAGCCTACTTGAAATAAAATAATGAAAAAAAAAGACTGTTAGCGCCAGAGGAGTCGAGGAAACACTAGAAAATCCTACGAGACAAATCTGAGAACGACTCTCCTTTATAGAAAATATGATGGACAAAACTGTAGACATCAAATTTTATAATTTTATAACTTATCAATGATTTTTTTCTCGAAAGATTACTAGGTGTCCCAAAAATCCAGGAAAATCTGGTGTAAAATTACAGTAAACTGCTGAGGAAGCTGATTCGAAATTGATTCAAGTGAGTGACTCATCGAAATTAACCCCTACTTTTTCAAGAATGTCGATAGGTATTAAATCTGGCTGCTTGCTTTCAGTAAATTCTTGATATCACTAAGATATCACATGATATCACATGATTCACACGAGAACGGAAGAGAAATTTTTAAGGGGCGTTCACACGGCACTGGATCGATAAAAAGTGATAACATTCTCCTCCCTAGAGATCAACATTTTCTAAGCTCATTATTAAGATTTCTCACCTTTAGAGTTTTAGAATTACCCTATGTACAAAATGCACGAAAAAAGTCCACAAAATGGAGCGGAACGCTCCAAAAAAGTATTCACCCGACCGAGAGCTAAATCGTTCCGTTCCGTTCCGTTCCGTTCCGTTCCGTTCCGTTCCGTTCCGTTCCGTTCCGTTCCGTTCCGTTTTATGGCTCACTTTCCGGTATTTCATCTTCTAAACCTAAGTAGCGAAAGTCTTTCTTGGAATTGCATTATTCATTGTGTACTAAACAATAATAAACGAACCTATTGTGAAAATACGTTAACTACAAACCTTATCATTTCTCGAATCATCATGATCAGCGTCTTCATTTGGAAGTTCTTCTTCTACTTCTTCCGCGGGAAGCAAATCGATTGGCTTCTCAACAGTTGTTTCTGAGATTAAATTTTAAAGAAAATTACGATGAATCCTGCAGCAACTGTCAATTAATGCTAAAATAAATGAACTGACCTGGAAGAACTGTCAATTAATTATTTCCATGGTGTCTTTCTGTACACTTGTATCAAGGGTAAAATTAATTCAAAAGAGGGCGAGGTGTTTTTAAGCCCAGAAATGACTTTGTAATTGTAGACATTTCTTAGGAGCTACGTGTTTTTGCAATCCCAGGAAATGATTATCAAATTTATTGTTTATTCCACTGTAGGACTCGCCCTTTTATATAAAAGTGCAGCTTTGGCACAGCTAAGTGGCTACAAATCCGATGGTTCTGTTCATATAAGGTTTCCAAGCTGTGATTTAATCATCATCTTTTCCCCCGTGCAAGTAAAACAAGAATGATCTCTGAAACTTAGAGTCCAGAAAAAGTCACGACTCTACGGCTGTGAGCCGGAGGAAGCTTTTGCTTCTTAATGTCATATTTGAGGAAGGTTTAGAAATTTTTGTAAGAAACCTAGGAAACTTTTGGGTTTTTGGCAACAGCAACTCGTTTATAAATTTTAGGTTCATGGCATGAACAACGCGAGGAGTTCGAAAATCCGGTTATTTTGACTTGATAAAATGAGGCAGGTTTAACCAGCGAAATTGGCATCCGGAGGAAGGTTTGACCTTTTTCTGGGCTCTGCTAAAATTTAGTTGGTCCTTGCCACATATGCACGGACGTCCACAGAGATAAAATTTTGATGAAATTTCAAGTTGCAGATTTGGGATCACATAATAGTTAGTTAGGAAAAAAGTGAATTTGATATGAAGAAAGAAATACCTTCATTATCTTTCACTGCTTGGGCTGATTCGCCTTGATCCCCTGTGGCCTTGAACACAGTTGAATCTGTTAGAAAAGAAAAAGTTAGATACGGTTTACTGATGATTTGTATTCTTTTATATTTATATTATCTGTACGCCATTTTGACGGCTTTATAGCGGTGTATGCATCTCTCTTTCATCACAGAGGCAAATAATGGGGAAGACAAATGAAAGGGAACTTGCACACCCGTGAGAATGTGATTATGCATGACAATAGAAGATGGTGGAAAAATGACCGAAATATTTTTATCCGAAGACGAAATAACGAGACAAAATCGAGAAGTCATTACAAAATTACACGAAAATTGCAAGAAGACATTAATAAAAAAGAAACAGAATACAACAGGAGAAATAAATAAGAAAGTAGAGAGACCAGAAAACAAGTAGATTGGATAAAACAGGAGAGGAAACGAGAAACGAGAATTAAGGAAACGTAACAATCTAAAATGCTTGAAATTTTGTTAATCTCAGGAGGCGAGAAAACAATTTGATGCAAGCCATTTTCTGTTGGTTTTCTACAATTTTTCTAATATTTGTGCACGCTTTGCCTTCCATAGTAAATTTCCAACGTTAAAAAAATATGAATTGGCATCATAAAATTGCACATGATGCTTAAACCATTATACGAAACTTTCAATGCTAATCAAAATCATCAACATTTCTTTAGGCTTTTTAAACCAGTCTTCACCTCAAATGACAATTCCTTAATTTCGTCTTAAATTCTCAACTTTTCGGTGACAAAAGATCATTGAAATGAAACCACTAAGGAAGTTGTGTGTCTAAATGTAACATTGTGGCTCTAAGTTTTCATCCTTTCACTGCGCTAATAACGTATCATTACGTTTTTGGTCGGTGCGGCTTCATTATAAAAATCTGTCTGCATAAAAACTTGGCTAAAATACGTTGTCTAATACAGAAATAGATCTTTGAGGCATTTTTTCAAAAACCACCGATGCCAATTGAGATTAAAAATTGACAACAAACTGAAGATTGTCGATAGGCTGCTTTCACAGAAATTCATTAGTAAAATCCAGGGAATTGCATGCTATAGAACTGTTTAAAAAGTCTTTTAAATCTATATCATGTGTTAATCAACTACAGTGAGGGCTCAATCAATCGAAAAGAAAAATTTGTTTTGTGGACATTTTGAAGTTTCAAGCTCGAGAGCAGAGCATTAGTCCCTTGGGAACTTTTGACATTAATTGCACCCGACTGGCGGCATTTTGAAGTGTCTTTTCTTAAGAGCCTATAAGAAACTGAACAGGAACAGGATATAAATTTGTCCTTAAAATTCATAAACTACACATTTTAGGAGTAGGTTCTATTAATCAGGATAAATTGGAGCTTCGAATGAGAAATTTCAAAATGTCCAGATGATACAGTCCTGCTTTATCACAACTTTCGATTGAGCCCTGGCCGAAAATAATTGCACACATGATATTGCTTTAAAAGCAAATGCAAAAACATATGACAAGAATTAGAGACAGACTGTCAAACAAATCAATAAAAATATACTTCAAATCTTTCAATTCACAGAACAGAAAGTGTACTATAGAAAATATTGTGGGGGGCATTTTGGGTGCGCTGCTAGAAGGCTTTGATTAGGGATTGATTCCAAAGATGCGCGCGCGCATATGTCGAAGCGAGGTCAACTGGATTAGCGCATGCCCACGAGTAGCAGTGGTTGTGGTTAAATGAAGCTTGGAAACAACTACGGAGAAAGACGATAAGACCTTTGCAAGACAGTTATTAATTATCATCCAACGGATAAACTGTTATAATGATAAGAAGAGGATTAAAACGACTCGTGCCTCGCTCGTGCATTGGTTAATGCAATATGTTATATTTTGAAACATGGAAGATAAGAAGAGCATGTTTAAAGGGCTTAGAATTGTTCAGATTTCTGCAAGGTCATGCTACAAGGGATTGCCTTATTAGAATGGGTTACTGTCTCGGTTTTAAGATCCGTCATGTTAGAAATACGCTTTGGAACTTTGAAACATGGAAGATAAGAAGAGCATGTTTAAAGGGCTTAGAATTGTTCAGATTTCCGCAAGGTCATGCTACAAGGGATTGCGTCTAGAGTGGGTTATTTTCTAGGTCTTAAGATCCGTAGCATTAGAAATACGCTTTGGAAAAAGGAAGATAATGGCAGCATGTTTGCAGGGATTAAAATATTTCGGATTTCTTCAAGGTCATGCTACAAGAAATTGCTTTATTAGATGGGGTTACTTTCTAGTTTTTAAGATCAGTGGTTAAAGCAGTAAGGACAGTAATAGTTAGAAGTCATGGCTTAAATTGTTGCGGAATTTTGCAGAGTCGTGCTACATGGGAATTGTCTTATCTGAATGGGAATTTGCGCGGTTTTGAAATCACTGATTTTAAATACATTGTAAGGTTTTTCTAAGGATGACAGGGTAAAAATTTTGGAGAACTTAGCAGAGTCACTCTCTATTCGATTGCTTTATTGAAGAGTGTTACTATTTTGGGTTTACTCAGCTTAAAATAATTCCCTTAGACCTCAAACAAGTTCAAGGTATAGTCGAATCAATTTTGTAAACAAGTTTTAATGGCCAAATACTGAAGATTCTGGGGAGCCAGGAAGATCTCAAAGGGAAGAACCTGTCCATTCAACTGAAATTAACCAATGAAGGACTCCATTTATATGATATTGCTAACAAACAAACGAGGTCACACACAATGACCCGGTTTGCTACCCCATAATATCCACAAATAGTATAAGACAACCCTTTGAGGTTAAAGGTTAATAATAGGGTAGTAAAGTCTTACTTGGCACCCTTCGTGGTTAGCCCCCAATTATAACATCATATAGTGCTGCATCTTCGAAATTAAAGGTAGTAACGGGGGTTCATCACTTACCTTCCCTTTCTTGTTCATCATCAGCATCATCTTTTATCTCTTTTTTCTCTTTACTCTTCTTATCAGATTTTGCTTCTCTTGCCGCTTTATTTTTCTCATTATCCTCTTTTATCTTGTCTTTCAATTTTTTTTTACTTTCTGCGGCATTCACCTCCTTCACAGAGGATTTTTTTCGTGTTGATCCCGCTGCCGACGTATCAGAACGTTTGCTAGATATCTCCTTCACAGAGGACTTCTTTCGCGTTGACTCGTCAGCCGTCGCTGCTGATGTATCAGAACCTTTAATAGACATCTCCTTCACAGAGGATTCTTTCCGCGGTAGTTCCTCCGCCCCGTTATCATGTTTCGTACTTTCTCTTGATGGTGTTTTTGGGAGATCTTGTGTGTGACTTCGCTCCAGGCCAATTTCAATTTTTTCGATTTGCGAAAGAGAGTCTGATATTTTATTTTCAAATGTGTTGATGTTGATGTTGGGTGATGTTTTGCTTTGTTTATTGGGTGCAATTTCTTCAGATTTTGGTGGTGATTTCACATTTCCTTGAGACTTGAAAGTAAAAGGGAATCACTGCATAAAATAACGTAGATATGAACGTTTGAAACAACGAATATATTGTGCACAACTGGAACAATTGTTGATACACTCATTTTTTATAAGAAACTGCTTGCAAGAAACTCTGTAGGTTCAACTTTTCGAAAGTTAAGAAGCCATGCTACCTAGACTAAGAAAGCTAAGAAACTTCTGTAATTTGCAGCTTTAATTTTCCTAGATCTCTCAAAAACGTTTTGACATTGTACAGTGTTGATAAGTTTTTGACATTACTTTGAGCATGAATCCTGTTAAGACTTGTTTTGAGATCGTAATAAGTACTCTGGGAATCCTTTTAGCAAAAATAAACCAATTCTACAGTTAGAGCATTGAAATTTAAGAAACTCGTAAGAAATTGCTGGTAGCAATAATGACATAAAATTTAAGAAACAGCCTACCAGTCCTGGACCTCAGTTTCTTATAAGAGAACTGAGTGCATATATAATAATAATAAAAATAATAATAAATAATTTGTTTAAAGATGGCGTACAACTCTGATAGCTATATAAAAGCTAATTAATGCCAACTATCTGAAATATCATAGGTTTAATAGATATATGTTTCAATGCAAGAAAAAGATTATAAAGTAAGAATAAATTAAATAAAACCTAAGCCGGAAATAAAGATCTTACACAATCTACAGTCACNATAATGACCTAAAATTTAAGAAACAGCCTACCAGTCCTGGACCTCAGTTTCTTATAAGAGAACTGAGTGCATATATAATAATAATAAAAATAATAATAAATAATTTGTTTAAAGATGGCGTACAACTCTGATAGCTATATAAAAGCTAATTAATGCCAACTATCTGAAATATCATAGGTTTAATAGATATATGTTTCAATGCAAGAAAAAGATTATAAAGTAAGAATAAATTAAATAAAACCTAAGCCGGAAATAAAGATCTTACACAATCTACAGTCACACTCTATTTTGTAGGTTCTTAATCCTTTTTAAAAAGCTGTCAATGATCGGGACCCTCTAATGCTGTGAGGAAATGCTTGCCATAGCTTTTGACCCAAATATCTCACAGTGTCAAGGCCATAAGAAGTTGTCCTGGCATTTGGTATGCCAAGAGTATTCTTATTTCGCAAGTCAGGTGGGTTACGACTAATTCTAGCGATAATTGATTTGAGATTGCATTTTGTAACGGAATTTGCATAGATCAGATTCAAAACCGATATTGGACAAGGTATAAATCAGGAGATGTTGGAAATGAGTGGTGTGTCGTATCATTATGCCTTCACGACAAAACATCAAGATGTAGAAAGAGATTTAGCAAATGACATGATCATGCTCAATGCAATGCCTCGCCTGGTCGTAGCAACGCTCTCGTAAAAACTGTAAACATTTCTGGATGCAGATTATGCAACTAAGAAATACTCCCAAAATTGTTTCCTTTGCGCATGTGGCGTGTTTTTTAAATAAAGGGACCAAATGCTAGCAGGAAACTAGTTAGCCAAAATAAAACAAAGATGAATTAAACCTACCATTGCTTTTGGTGCAGGTTTCGGTCTTTTCTGAAAAATAAACGAACAGGAATAAAAATTGAGAAGAATAAAAATGTTTGTCATTAATAAATCTTGTCCAAGGTAGTGCGAAATTTAGCTTTCCAAATGAAAGAAAGCAAACAGACCATTCCGCTATTCTATAAAAGAGTCTGGATCGAGCAATATTGTTATACATTTTTATACGAAAGGTTCGATTGAGTGGCGTTAGAGCTTCTATCACTTTTGTTCACATTCGAAAATTCTACATCTTTTATCAAAATATCGTTGATTCAGACTCTTTTTGCAGAATAGCTAAAACGTTTATTCCTTGTTAAATTGATCGGATCTTCGTTTCAGTATTTTCTGCAAAAATATATATCCAGAATTTCCAGAATGATATTTTTTACCTGTAACTTTTACCATAGCCAGAACTCCGTCACTGTGTCTTTTCTTGCTGTTGCTGACTTATTATTGACAACATTGATAAACACTACGAAAGTGCTGCACTAACTTCAATCGAGGGGCAAATCACTCCAAAAATAGCGGACGAGATTTTAGGATTTTAAAAATCTCTCAGATTTCTCAAAGATTTTTGAGATTTTTTCTGAGACTTTTGCAAGATTTTTCAAGATTTTTCAAGATTTTTGAGGATTTAAATGATTACTGAGATTTTCAAAGAATTGTAGAAAGATTTTTTTGCTAATTTGTATGATTTGTTGGGAGAGATTTCTGGGATTTTTTTAGATTTAGGAAGATTTTAAGATTTTCTTTGGAATTTCTAAGATTTTGCAAAGAATTTTGAGATTTTCAAGATTTTCGTGATTTTTGGGATTTTTGAAGATTTTCTAGGAAAGTGTACGAGATTTTTGGAGTGATTTGCCCTTCGACTTCAATAGACAAAATCGGCTAAGGTTTGGTTACACCCGCTTCAAGTCAAACCCACTTCAAGTCAAGCCATCAATCTCTTGATAAAACATCTTTTGAAATCTTAAACATATTTCGTGCCATGAAATCTTGTGCCATGAATGCAAAAGTAGGATAATACTGAAGCTTCCTAAGGGTATGGTCACATGACTTAACCAAGGGTATGGTCACATGACTTAAAATGGGTAAAACAAACCTTCTTAGCCGATTTTGTCTATTCTAATCAAAAATTTGAGAATTAAATAAAAATATTGAAAAACATTCAAATTAACCCAGCTCCCTTCCACGCTAGCCTCCCTTCCACGCTAGCCTCCCTTCCACGCTAGCTAACCATACATACAAATGATCCTATCAATGATCCTTACTTTTCGATATGGCGGCTCTGATGATGTTGATTTCACTTTAGGCCCGCCTCGCCTTGGTGTTAAACTCGTGGATCCATTTTCATTGTATGCTAATTTGACGAATTTTTGACCGTATCCAACGGCAACATATTTTTCCAGACTTTTTATTTGACTTGGTTCTGATATTTCAATGCCATCTAATGTGTAGAGGCTGAAAAAAA
>REGM01000043.1:948629-1014119 GCA_004194415.1 Aurelia aurita
CAAATTCTCGTATGCGAAAGTGTCCTGGTACACAAACGCATAGCAAAAGTTGTCTATGCGAAAGTGTCCCCCATTGTTTCACAAAGGGTACACAAATGCATAGTCAAATCCTTGTATGCGAAAGTGTCCTGGTACACCAACGCATCGCAAAATTTGGCTATTCGAAAGTGTACCCCATTATTTCACAAAGGGTACACAAATGCATAGTCAAATTCTCGTATGGGAAAGTGTCCTGGTACACAAACGCCTAACGAAATTTGGCTATGCGAAAGTGTCCCCCATTGTTTCACAAAGGGTACACAAATGCATAGTCAGATCCTTGTATGCGACAGTGTCCTGGTACACAAACGCATAACGAAATTTGGTTATTCGAAAGTGTCCCCCATTGTTTCACAAAGGGTACACAAATGCATAGTCAAATCCTTGTATGCGAAAGTGTCCTGGTACACAAACGCATAACGAAATTTGGCTATGCGAAAGTGTCCCCCATTGTCTTACCATGGGTACACAAAAGATTAGTCAAATGCTAGTAAGCAAAATTGTGCAGGGACAGAAACGCATGGAAAAATTTGGTGATGCGAAAGTTTTCCCCATTGTTTCATAAAGAGTACACAAATGCATAGTCAAATCCTTGTATGCGAAAGTGTCCTGGTACACCAACGCATCGCAAAATTTGGCTATGCGAAAGTGTCCCCCATTATTTCACAAAGGGTACACAAATGCATAGTCAAATTCTCGTATGCGAAAGTGTCAAGGTACACAAACGCATAACGAAATTTGGCTATGCGAAAGTGTCCTCTAGAAAATGGCTCGCACAGAATGGAACCAACCAGCTATGATCATTTCACGGAGGTAGTCAGGAGAAACACGCAGAAAATAATCCAGTATCGTTTTAAGAGCAACCTCATATATTAAGATAAATTTTCACGACAAAATCTCAGACCTAAAAACTACAAATAACAAGTCAATTGAAGCCTGTCTCACATTAGATGTCAGCCGAGATTTGCGATAACGCAAAATTACTCTGCATAACACTTTTGTTCTTATTCGCAGACATTTTCGCCTGACATCCAATGTGAGACAGACTCAACCCTGGGTACCAGAGCCTCATGTTATTTTATTTTTTTGGCTCTGGTACCCAGGGTAGACAGACTCTAGCTTCGGCGAGAAGTCTTTAAATATAATTTTACCCAAAAATAGTGTCTAAATCGAATACACGAGAAAGAGTTTTACAAGGTGCGTCCAATATGAACAACAATTAGATTTATCACATAACTTGATATGAATTCAATTTATTTACATTAATTTCAAATCGTACACGTCTCTAAGCGAGAAATGATTTTACAATAGCTACACGTGTTTCTTATTTTATTTCTTAAATCTTATTTAGTTCTATAAGGACCTTGATTTAATTCACTACACGAGTATCGAAATTCGCAGGCTATTAAAATCTCGGAAGGTTCTTCATATGCATGAAGATTTTGCAGTATTGAAAGAGGCATTTCCCTTGAAGTTTCGATTGGTCAGTTCTTAGAAATAAAAAACTCGGGTGGGAAATTTTACAAATTATGTCTCAGATGATCTTAAACATTTACTGAAAGATATTTTTGCAAATAAAATGTGTTCTAATTCGTCTACCTAACAGTTCTAGACTTGTTAAATTTAGGAAATTCCTGCTGAAGTTTAGCATGGAAACAATGTCGTCTAATTGACACCAGTTTGCTCTACCCTACCAACAGTCTATCTAAAAATATTGTCACACTAAAGATACATTCGCAAAAATATTTGCCGTCACATTTTCATTCATTCTAAAATGAGAAAGTAGAGATACATAGTGACAACGCTTTAGTAGGGCTTCTGACTGGCTAATTTCAAAATGTATCAATTAATCGTCTGGAAGATCTTATCTGGTGAATATCCTAAAGCCAGTACGGCGTAAATATATGGCAAAGTGTTGCATTAATCGACAAAATTATATCGTTTCTAATGCATGAAAGACCCTCTGCTAACCATGTGGCTTTGCACGCCGTTGCTGTCCCAGAATGCATTGCAAATGGACTTTCGGATTATCTGAAAGTCTCTGATGCTAGGCCGGTGTTGTGAGGTTTTCTCATGCGCAGCACGCCAAGCCTCATGGTTAGCAGAGGGTCATTAAGCTGCACACTTTACAACAAGATCTAGTACATAATAACCACATCACAGGATTTTGTGAGGCAGGATTTGTGTAACATGAGTTTAAAGAAGAACTTCAATTATTTCTATTGCTATTTTCTATTAGTTTTAGGAGGATATCCGCTGGTGGCAAACCTAACTGGTTTGCGATTTGTTCAACGTGCCGTGCAAGTTCTGGCATCCTTGCAGCTAAACTCTGAATACTCTGGCCTTGTGCGTTAATAAGACCCATCTCTGCAAGCGCTTGATCAATGTGGTTTCCTAATATGGATGTAGACTGAATGATCGTTGACTGCGAAGTAGCACTTGGCTGCTGTGTTGTCTGTGACTGTGATGCAGCGAATTGGTCTAGATCAATTGCATTACTCCCAAGAGAAGCGCCTTGTATGTTTGACAATAACATCTGAGATGCGCCTGATACGGGTAAAGTACTTCCCCCAGCCATAGGGGGGAGAGCATTAGGCATTAAGCTTAACGCAATAGCTGCACTCATTTCACTATTCTGACCAGCGACACTAGAATTTGCAAGTTCTTGTATTGAATATGACTGAGAAACATTAGACGAACAAGTCTCAACATCATGACTTGCCAAAGTAGTGATAGGCTGTGTTTGTATATCATCAAGTTGTAAGTACGCAGTGATTTCGCTAAGCGCTTGTGCTTCTCCTTCCTGTTGTCGTTGCAGTAGGGCTCCGTATTGTCCATGCGACTGGGCTCCCTGTTGCTCTTGTGACTGAGCCCCCCTGTGTCCCTGAGACTGATCATCAAATGCCATACGGTTCATTCCACGACTCAGTTCTGAAGCTAGGCCCTCTGACTGAAATCTTGTCAAAGTTTGTTGTTGTTGCCCAAAGATGCTATTCGTGACATCTACTTTCCCATTCGAAAATTCAGGCATTGACATGCTTTTATATGCAGTGAACGGAAGTTTTAAACATTCTTGGCGTTCAATATCATCACAGGGCTCATCTGCAATGAAAATAAAAAGTAAAATCAGTTGGGATTAATTCTAAAATCCAAAACTGTTTTCTTAAAACCATTAAGGGGGCGCAAGGATGGATCACGTGATTAAATTCAACGTATTTCCCGTTTGCTTACGGTTGTAAGTGGCCTAGCCACGCACAGTATAGCCAAAGGTACGAGAAGCGCAGAGAACTGTCGAGTAAAGACACTTGGCATGTGGTTCAGTTGGATGGTAGAAGATTTGAATAAGGTTTATATGATGGCTGGTGTCTCTGTTGCGTCTTGTGCACTGCCATCTTGATCAGCGCTTCCACCACAGCTTTGCTTCTGTTTCCTGTACGTAACTGAATTGAATTTTCAAGCAAGATGTAAATTCAGATTTTGCATGTAACACATCCGTGTGTGGCTGGTAATCTACACTTTTCCGAACTTCTAACAAGGGATCTGGTAAGAGGGATGGCCCGAACGCTGATACATTAAAACTTTAATCGTTTTGTTCTATCGTTGGTATTTTTTGCATGTTGTTCCTTGTATTTTTTGTTTGTTTTGTTTTTTGTTTCATGTAATTACCATGGGGTTGTCAGCCGTTTTGCTCCTCATGGTATCGTACTTGTAGTGTTGTATAGTTATATAGTAATTAGAAAGTATCGTAGGATGTAACATGTATTGTAAAACTTTATAAAAACAACATTAAAACTGCACAGTTTTAAAAGTACGAAGTTTCAAAAGTAAGAACTGAAAAAGACGCATTATTTCTTCAACCAATGATAATGTAACTTTGTGGCTGTTGGCTCTCAATTAAATCCTTCTTTTGTGCGTGGTTTTAGAGAATAAAAGAGACTAAAAACAGTAAAACTATTTATCACCATTTACAAAAGATCTACAGGGTATCCCAAAAAAATTGCCCCATTTGTGCAGCTGCTGTAGAGATCTGCAAATTCAATTCTCTCGTTTTGTATACAGTTGCATAGGATAGGCTTCAAGTTAGATTTTGAGACCTTGTTTGAGTTAATCTGACAAATAGTTGCTGCTTTATGGCATAGGAAATTCAAAATATGTGGCTGCTTCAAAAGAGGCAGTTATTTTGTTCTCCAACAGTGTCAAAATCAAGCAATTATTGAAAAGAAAGTTTCTAGCGCTGTATTTTATTTTTTCTTGTTTATTTATAGCACAACACTAAACCCTTCTTCAAATCTTGGAAAAATTCAAAATGTTTTCTTATTAGAGGAAATTCTGAAAAGAATTTGTTGGTATACAGTAAGTACCTACAAATAAGAAACATACATCTAAAACTGAATTTCTGAAAGACAATGGAAAACAGTGGGCTAAGATTGAAAACAATGATTTTTATTCGCAGGTACCTACTATAAGTGCAATCAAAACTTGATGAACAAATTCCGCTTCCTTCCGTTACTTCCAGAATACAATTCGAATAAAGCTATTTCACTTATAAATACAAGGAAACATAAAAACAACCGTACATACCAGAATTCCCACGACTTAAAGATTGTGAGTCTAGCCTCCTTCCCCATGCATCTAGTTGAACACAATGATCTACAGAGGCACTGGAAGTTAACTGACGCTGAGCAGGCGCTGCTGACCCTTGCGATGTGTTTGATGCTCCCCCATCTTCAAACAGCCTCGGTTTCTTTCCTGGATGACTTTGAACCCGCGTCAACGGGATAAAAGGCCTTTTCGATAACTGGGCTTCGTTACTATGGGTCGGATCGGAAACGGGCTTCGGGGTCGTTGAAGTTTCCGGCTCCGGTTGGTTGTCTGATGCTGTAGCTCCTTTAGGTCTTTTTGGCCGCCTTGTTTTCCGGTCTTTGCGGTTGCGGGTCATAAATCTCTGCATCTAAAAGTATAAATAAAATGATATAAATGGTTGCTTTCACTTTACCGATAATATTTTAAAAGAATCACTCATGAGTTGGTGAGAATTCACTTTAACTCTGGAAGTGAGCTATGTTGAAATTATGACGAAAAAAGAAACCGGTAATGAGTTGGTACAAGCCTCTGATCTGGATACTATGCAATGGAAACATTCAAATTTTAGTGGGCAAGCGACAATTCTTAGTAAATGACATGACCGATTTGGGTCACATTTAGAAAAAAATAATAAAGATCCCCAATCCTACTCCTACCGGGTGTCCCAAAATAATAATAATAATAATAATAATAATAATAATAATAATAATAATAATAATAATAATAATAATAATAATAATAATAATAATAATAATAATAATAATAATATGATGTATCGGCCTTCGAAAAATTACCAAAATTATAAAATTCAACTAACGTTGAATTTTCCTGTTTGAGGTGTTGCATGAAAGATCAAACTAAATTTAGGAAATAGACTATCCTATCAATGGCTTCCAATTAGCGAAATTTTGAGGTTTTATTAGCTGCCTGGTTTTGAAGCATACTACGAAATTGCACATACTTTTTTGAAGCAGATCTATCTTTGTGTCCCTTTGAGTGATCATGTGCGAATCGAAAGCCAATGTGGAATTGTAAAATTAAGAATCCTAGGCAAGATTTACGATGTCTTCTAAAACCTATGCTCAAAATATATGGTTTCAAGCTATCAAGTCTTTCACATAATTTTGCACAAGAAGCAAAACCAAATTTTACGGATTTTTCAAACGCTGATACATCATTTTGAGACACCCGGGTCTCAAAACTTTATCGAATTATTTACCAAGCATTTTGACAAACACCAGCTTTAAGCACAAGCGTATATTAGTATATTGTCTCTTGTCTGCTTGTAGGCCCTTGTAGAGCCCAAAGTGGCTTTTTAATGACGCTGCGCAGACCAACCCGTACCAGTTCCACCTACCAAGAACTTTAATCTTCTCAGGAGACAAGCATCAGGGAACTTTCACGATTAGTCTTTGAACATGCCCAGCATTAAATAATATATATGCCAATATTATTGCCTCAATATCCGGTGAGCAGTGGCCTTTCAAACGGGGATTGTCTTTTTTGAATCACCAAGTATAACTAACAATTTTAGATAGTTTTACTACTGGGTCAAAGTCTTAGATCCTTAAACAAAACCTGTATTACACCAAACTACAGATCCTATGATTTAATAGTTTGCAGTGCATACCGTTTTATCTGCAAGGTCATGTGGTGACTGTCCAGCTTCATTTTTAGCATTGATATCGGCGCCTTTATCAAGCAGCAATTTCACAGTATTCCTTTGTTCAGCCCCGAGAAGGGAGTGTAGGGGAGTATTGCCGTTTGTTGCTTGAGCATTGACGTCTGCCCCCAATTCGAGTAATTTTTCCACCATTTCTTTATTTTCTTTTTCCACAGCAAAGTGCAGAGCAGTCATTCCAGTCTTTTCGTTCTGAAATGTACAAAAAGTGAAACTCAGTCTATACCATTTGATGCGTGTGATCACACGCGCACACATTGGCACACACATGAAATAATTCAAATTACAGAGAATTGACCCTATGTGTGTGATNCACCAAGTATAACTAACAATTTTAGATAGTTTTACTACTGGGTCAAAGTCTTAGATCCTTAAACAAAACCTGTATTACACCAAACTACAGATCCTATGATTTAATAGTTTGCAGTGCATACCGTTTTATCTGCAAGGTCATGTGGTGACTGTCCAGCTTCATTTTTAGCATTGATATCGGCGCCTTTATCAAGCAGCAATTTCACAGTATTCCTTTGTTCAGCCCCGAGAAGGGAGTGTAGGGGAGTATTGCCGTTTGTTGCTTGAGCATTGACGTCTGCCCCCAATTCGAGTAATTTTTCCACCATTTCTTTATTTTCTTTTTCCACAGCAAAGTGCAGAGCAGTCATTCCAGTCTTTTCGTTCTGAAATGTACAAAAAGTGAAACTCAGTCTATACCATTTGATGCGTGTGATCACACGCGCACACATTGGCACACACATGAAATAATTCAAATTACAGAGAATTGACCCTATGTGTGTGATAAACCACACACGCATGGCAATTTCCTCATGACGAAGACTGAAAATAAATTCCAACTTGTCTGGGAGATCTACTTGTCAAGGAAAATAATTTTGAAGACCACAAAAACAACAACAATATTTTTATATTACAGATATATATATATATATTTCATATTTCAATTTTTTTCCTATTTCAATTTTTAACTGGGAAGGGTAGATAGCACTCCAGCAAAAGTGTTGGCTTTCAATGTCAGGCCTCATTAAAAGTATTCTGTGCCTGCGAGCAAATGGTTAAGAAAAATGTGCCTGCAATCAAAGCACTCTGAATATATTATGGATACCAGCAACTAATGCGTAATTATGAGGTAATTATATTTTGTGCCTGCGAGCGGCGCTCGCGCGCTCGCACACATTAATGAGGTCTGCATGTGCCCTCCCATAAAATACTTGCAAAATTAAATAATTATAACATATAAAAACACCAATCTTAAAAACTAATTTAAAACCAAAAATGCTCTATTCACAAATTCTTAAAGAAATTTACAATTCAAAGAGAAACTACCTGTGTCTACATAGATTCTTTAAAACTATTTAAGGGCAGATGCTTGCTTAGACTAGCTGACAGGCCATTCCACAGTTTTGCTCCTCTTTTAGAAAAACACGTTTGCCCATTACTTCACTCCTGCTTGGGTAACCTTAAGTCTGTCTCAAAGGTTTTGAGAGGAGTTTTGTGTAAAAGTTTAAACAGGCACATTTCCTCTGTCATGGGCCATAAATTAATTAACCAATCAATCAAGGAACTTTTGGTGATAAAATGAGCAAAATATTGGGAAGAACAAATTTTAGTCCTACAGTAAAGGCAATGCACACATAAACATGGTTTTCCATTCTTAAAAAATTCTTGAGCATATTTTTATTTTCTTAAGAATTTGTGTTTTAAAAATTGCAGTCTTTCATATGACTCAAAGAGTTCTTATCAGAATGAGAAAAATCATTGAAAATTCTTACAAGTTCTTGTCCTGTTAGTGTGCACAAGTCCTGTTCTGTATTTGGGGATTAAAAATAAACAAACATACCCTGAAATTGACATCAGCTTCTTTCTGAAGAAACAGTCCAAAGGCTTGAAGATTTTCACTTTTGACAGCCAAATGAAGTGGTACTTCCCCTGAGTCATTACCAATGTTCAAAATTTCTTTAGTGACATTTTCACAAAGAATCATCAGACATACGATTTTGCCAAGCTTTGTTGCCAAGTGAATTGATGTATCTCCATCAATATTCTGCAGCCGCAAGATTGCTCCATATTGTAGTAGTAATTTCACGAGATCACCTTGTCCCATTATTGTGGCGATATGCAGTGCAGTCTGCAATGATAATAAAAACAGCATATTTATCAAATCTTTGCAAAAAGATTGCATGAATGGTTAATGCATCTTTCTTTTGATTTAAGGGCCCAAAAGGAACTTCGGGTAGTTTGCTATAATGTTCGTTGATAGCCCTTGATAGCACCATCAAGTGTTGTTAAGTGCCTTTAGTTGCCCAAACAATCAGCTGTCACTCAAAAACAATCAACTGCCTAAATAGGCTGCCAAGAAATTTCCCCCACTCATACCCCNCCTTGAAAATTCTTACAAATTCTTGTCCTGTTAGTGTGCACAAGTCCTGTTCTGTATTTGGGGATTAAACATAAACAAGCATACCCTGAACTTGACATCAGCTTCTTTCTGAAGAAACAGTCCAAAGGCTTGAAGATTTTCACTTTTGGCGGCCAAATGAAGTGGTACTTCCCCTGAGTCATTACCAATATTCAAAATTTCTTTAGTGACATTTTCACAAAGAATCATCAGACATACGATTTTGCCAAGCTTTGTTGCCAAGTGAATTGATGTATCTCCATCATTATTCTGCAGCTGCAAGATTGCTCCATATTGTAGTAGTAATTTCACGAGATCACCTTGTCCCATTATTGTGGCGATATGCAGTGCAGTCTGCAATGATAATAAAAACAGCGTAGGTATCAAATCTTTGCAAAAAGATTGCATGAATGGTTAATGCATCTTTCGTTTGATTTAAGGGCCCAAAAGGAACTTCGGGTAGTTTGCTATAATGTTCGTTGATAGCCCTTGATAGCACCATCAAGTGTTGTTAAGTGCCTTTAGTTGCCCAAACAATCAGCTGTCACTCAAAAACAATCAACTGCCTAAATAGGCTGCCAAGAAATTTCCCCCACTCATACCCCAGCAGCAGGAGGTCACCCCAAGATATCAAATGGCCATTGCACACCTCCATTTTCCCCGCGATTTTTCAAGACGAAGAGCGAGCTTCAGGGGACACGGGAAGGTGGAGAAATGAATGCAGCAAACACACTAATTCAGCCTTTGATCTGACCGTCTCAGCCGTTAGTAATATAGATTGGTTATTGGCAATCCTTGATATCTTGACTATTTTCAGAATTACAGCCTTCTACTCCCACTTAGATTTTAATAAGAAATCAAAATGTAATCAAAACATTACCACATTTAGTCATTTTGCCTTCTAATGACAGATTCAAGGCATTTGTCATAGTACAGTGTCTATCATTTATCAACTCTCAAAATCCTCAATTTTATTTATGAAAGTGGTGATTCGGTGTGTACGTAAGAGAAAAACAACCCTTGTATCTCAGTTGTTTGCAAAGGCCATGGCATCGGCTCAAGACCTACCCAGGTCTTATCAGTCACTCATATAATTTCCAGTGTAGCACAAAACAAGATTCATTTTTTCTAAAGAGGTATTGTAAGGATTAGAATATAAAGTTGAATAGGTTTTTCCTTTAAGATTAGATTAGGAATATGTTTAGCAAGAAGGATTCTATCCCCAACAAAAAAGTTTACCACAAAAAGTTTTATCTTTGTCCATTCACTTCGAGTCTTTAAAAAATCCGATTGACGTTTTTTGGTCGTTTTTTTGAGAACAAAATTTTAAGAAACTCGCTTATAGCTCAAGAAACAGAAGATTAAAAAATTTACAAAAAATACTAGAATCTAAAGTCTGGATTTTAGCTAAAGATCAAGTCATAAATCTTAAAAATCGGTCCAGTATACGGTTTATCGTGGCCTGCCAAAAGTGGATAGTTTTTTTTGGCGCACCCGGTACATTTCTTCTTACCTGGCCATGATTGTTTTGTGCATTGATTAGTTCCTTTGCAACATCAGTTTGAAGTATTTTTTCAATATAACTGTGNTTATCTTTGTCCATTCACTTCGAGTCTTTAAAAAATCCGATTGACGTTTTTTGGTCGTTTTTTTGAGAACAAAATTTTAAGAAACTCGCTTATAGCTCAAGAAACAGAAGATTAAAAAATTTACAAAAAATACTAGAATCTAAAGTCTGGATTTTAGCTAAAGATCAAGTCATAAATCTTAAAAATCGGTCCAGTATACGGTTTATCGTGGCCTGCCAAAAGTGGATAGTTTTTTTTGGCGCACCCGGTACATTTCTTCTTACCTGGCCATGATTGTTTTGTGCATTGATTAGTTCCTTTGCAACATCAGTTCGAAGTATTTTTTCAATATAACTGTGCTCATTGCGAGCAGTTGCAATATGAAGAAACCTTGTGGAGAAAAAGATAAGAAATCTTGAATAATCATCACTGAAATTATGTTAAGGAGGTAAAAAACGAAAAAACTAAAATGATGCACAAGTCAAGAAAACAACACTATAAATACAAGACTGGAAATTTTACCATGCATATACAAGATCTGGAATGCACAAAGTAGAATAAACAGAAATTTGAACTTTGCTTCTGCTGCTTCCTTTTTCTTGATAAATAGTGCGTTGAGATTTTCTTGATTCAAAATTTTATACTACCGGGTGTCCCAGAAAAAAGGTAACAGATTTGATCAGGGGTAGCAATACCAGAGCTTTTTGGTTTTGGCCTAAGCTGCAAACACGCTGTTTAGGGGAATCTCCTTAACCATAGACATAGCGTAGTAGTTCTGAACAAGGACCTCGTACAGGCATACATTTGAATAGAAATTTCAAACCTGGAAATTGACAAACATATCAATGAATATAGTCACTAAGGAATATCTTTCTTCAGTCAAAAAGCACTTACAAAAAACAACAATCCAAGCACGACCCAACATCGTCTCTTAGGGACTAAATACATGATCCAATTGTCAAGTTCAGTTTTGGCTTTGCATTAAAATGTTGTCCTAAGCACGAGGTTTCTTGTTCGTACCTCGCTATGATTCAGGAGATTCCACAACGCAGCGATTAACAGCTTAGGCCAAAACCCAAAACAGCTTAGGCCAAAACCCAAAAGCTCTGGTTTGGAGGTGCAGGAAAATTTGAAGTTTCAAGATTAATATTTCAACTCTCAAAGCACCAATATCAACAACCAAAAGTTCAAATTGCATCTGTCTAATAAAAGTTATTCACTAACAAAATAATTTCCTTAGGGGTGAATAAATCAATTACATCTTGCAATCTTCATTGCTTGAATGAAATGCATTTTGTAGCATCTCTCGCAGAAATATTACGAAACAAGGAATCGTATATACCCAATATCCAATAATGAGATCCTTAAAAATGTTGGGTCGTGCTTGGATTGTTGTTTTTTGTAAGTGCTTTTTGACTGAAGAAAGATATTCCTTAGTGACTATATTCATTGATATGTTTGTCAATTTCCAGTTTTGAAATTTCTATTCAAATGTATGCCTGTACGAGGTCCTTGTTCAGAACTACTACGCTATGTCTATGGTTAAGGAGATTCCCCTAAACAGCATGTTTGCAGCTTAGGCCAAAACCAAAAAGCTCTGGTATGGAGGTGAAGGTAAAATTGAAGTTTCAAGATTAATATTTCAACTTTCAAAGCATCAATACCAACAAACAAGGTATCTATCTTTAAGTTAACTATTGAGGATTAGTTTAAAAATTATTTCCGATTTATTCAAGCTAAATCCTTACTGCTAAGCCTGATCAAATCTGTTATTTTTTTTCTGGGACACCCGGTATATAACAAACTATAATCTAAATACAGACTTTGTGTATCTTTGTCAACAATACTATTCAGATACTTCATAAACTAGTTTAACAGAACTCACACACAGGACAAATTTAGCTTAACTTTACAACTCAACAGTTTGCTGCATTACGGTAATATATTGCAAGTCTGGGGGTAAATCTATACTGAAAAAGTTTCTTCACTATTTTAATCCAGGTACCACAGTTTCTTAAAATTTTGAAAAGTTGGCCTTGCTGTTTCTTACGAAGACTACTTGCTATAAATTTTATAGCTGCTCAAAGCAGGTACAAATTCAAGTACACATCCTAAATGTCAAGCACTTAAACATATCCTAAAATTTTGCAAATTCTTGCAAGGACTTAAAGTTGTCTTTACCTAGAAATACTGTACAGTACTGTAGTGTAATTAAGAAGTATAAACTTACGTGTCTCCTTCCTTGTCTCTTTGCAGTAGACTTTGTCCTTCCCTTCCGTCGCCCATGAGTCTGCCTAATTTGTAAAATTTTAAAAATATAACCTAAGTAAATTAATTGTTAAAATTGTCTGTGTCATAATCTATACATACTTAAATGGCTACCTAAAATTTTTAAATCACATATGAAGCTTAAAACTTTCTTAAAACAGTCTCTCTTCTTAAAAGTTATTTAAAATCTTAAAATCTTTCGAGTTATAACTGCATCCAGCTTTAGATAGTTTAAATGATGAATAAAATTGTTCAGTTTCTTTTATATTAAGCTGAGGGAAATGCAAGATGGCCATCTTTTAAATAAATAATTCATATAAAAAATTTCCCTTGGCTTTGCCATGGCCTATGCGACTGGAAGTCCCCGTTGCCTACTAGCGTCAATTCAATTCAATGGCCCATAATAGCTAGGCAACAAGTCTGGACAAATATCTGTTAAATTTTCACACGAATAATGAAAGCTTCAAGACGCAATGACGATTTCGGGGAATTCTTTTTTTTCACCAGGCAACGATGATAATAAATGACGTAACAAAGGAAGACAGAAGAAGAGAAGTGCCGAGCGAACCTGAGCTGTCGAAGGCTGGCCATGTTGGGCCTAAAAATAGGCCATCAAACTCGAAGTTCATCATGTTGGCAAAAGGATGATCTTCGTCCGCAAAAAGAAGCAATCTTCAATGTCCATCAGTTTCTTCATATATTCCATGATATATTTGTATGGTATTATTGGTATATAGCATTCTTCATAGTGGTTTTTTCCAGTGAATTCCCTTCGAAGATCAAACTGCGATCTTGCCGCTTTTTTCCGCCATTGGGATTCCCCTCCTTATAGGTTCGTCATCTCCTTCGCAGCATCTATTTCCAGGAAGTTGTTGCCGTTGTTGTGTGCGTGGCATAACAACATAGCACAGGCCACAGGCATCAAATCTTCAGCCTTCGCAAAAAACTTTCTGTGACAAGGGAAAACAGATATACTGTAATGAGGCCGCATGGGGGGAACCATATCTGAAGGTTTGTCGTTCCTTTCTGTGCCCCTGTATTTTCTCCTACACTTTCCCTGCATTGCCTTATTTTAAAGGTTTTTAAAGTGCAAAGCTATTTGACAATATGAAGTGAAAGAATGATTTTTAGCCAAGCAAAGTTTGTCGGACAGCCATAATCACAATAGTCAATTATGTCTTGTTACCCAAACAATATAGCTCCTTTAAAGACCCTGTGCTCCCCATGATCCTATGCACGTAAACGAACCAGCAAGACATCATATGGCCGTAAACAACATATTTTAACACACAATAGTGGAACGCAAATAGCTGCAGGGAACAAAAGCGTCATAATCCTTCAAATGTTCTTCAGGAATGTCTGTTGTTTCAGTTCAAAAGAGATGGCATAACAACGTTCATTTGAAGATTGAAAAGACAATACAGTTTTACGATTGATAGGCCAAAACGACTTNATCCTATGCACGTAAACGAACCAGCAAGACATCATATGGCCGTAAACAACATATTTTAACACACAATAGTGGAACGCAAATAGCTGCAGGGAACAAAAGCGTCATAATCCTTCAAATGTTCTTCAGGAATGTCTGTTGTTTCAGTTCAAAAGAGATGGCATAACAACGTTCATTTGAAGATTGAAAAGACAATACAGTTTTACGATTGATAGGCCAAAACGACTTTCATACAGTATGAAAGTCACTGTGAGACCGTGAAGGATCTTGGGGAGCACAGGGTCTTTAAGGATGGGATCATTGCAGACTTTCTGGGGACATTTAAATGAGTTCCAAGCTTCACGGGTGCAGATTTCACTGGTCAACTGTTCTAGCAAAGACCAGAATGATCAAAGGCCTGGTAACATTCTACTGCATCAAAATTGATCTCGAAAACAAGTAAAAACACCTTGCTTCTTGAGCGATCATTTATTGTAAAACATGTCAACTATTAGCAGAAATATTTTTATCATGTTAAAGTAAGTGTCCAGATATCTTATTTAATCTAGCAAGCATATCAAAAATTACAAAGATGCCAGGAGGTTCTGTAAGCAACTGGTATAAACGTGTTTTCGAAGTTTCAAGAATGATCTTCGCTTCAAAGTCCACAAAAGAGCGCTCTTGAAAAGCAAACAAACTATTTACAGGATGATGAATCTTTGTGGGAAGTGCAGGTGTGCTAAAATAAATTACGGGATGGGAAATTCCCTAACCAATCAAATTCTACAGGCTAAAAAAGGACAGCCTTTAAGGTTCTGAAAAACCAACAAAATATCAGAGCGTGATGAATGTTGGTTGTCAGTGCAGGTTGCAGGTGTAAAAAGAAAACAAATTGTGCGACGGGAAATTCCCTAACCAAAAAATCTCTTAACGTTTAGAAGAGGAAAACCGCTGCCATATATCTTTCGCTTTTACATCTCAAAATAACGCATTCGGCACAACCTGTTCAGACATGATTTGAACAACAGACAACATATATTCTTTTTCGTAACTAAAACGAGTTGGTTACTCACAATCTAACCGGTTATATCTATATTTTAGAGTGTCAAACTAATTTCGAGAAATCACGAATGTGTTAGAACTCACACATCATGACATCATGCTTAATAAATAATAAATTAGGGACGAAACCGAATGAAAATAGCTTGAATCGAATATTGCGTGATATCGAATTGGGTAATTTCCCTCCTTGTTGACTAACGAGTAGAGGTTGGGCCTAGTTTTCACAGCAGATTTTTTTCGCACTTTCATCAACGAGTTTGAGTTGCAATGTGTTCAACAAAAAGTGTATTACTAACCCAAATAATACTAAAAAGTATAATCTTTGTTAGGATTTTGATCTCTCTTGTAATTCTCTCGGCTCAAAAGATATATTAGCTGTTTTCAATGAATTATGATGAAGGTAAGAAACTCTACAAGAAACTTTAACTGTAAGAATTGGGCTACAACCATAGTCATGCTAAAACTTAAGAAACCCCACTACAAAGTCCAGAGCCAAGTTTCTTGTGAAAGAAATGAATATATTACTGTTCCCAATATCAAGAAAGTCAAACAATTTATGATCTAACAGCTTTACTCTTTGTCCTGATCAGGTCTTAATCGGATGGCTTGGCCAACGAATTAACCTTACGACTTTAAGTCAAGACTCGTTTGTTTTACGTTCAATCTAGGCTTATTCTAATCTGTATAGTTATCGCTATTGGTGTGAATAATGAACGTGGTCTTTAAATTTTTTGATCGAGATGAAAACGTCGCGATAACAGTGACGAATGTAATAACATTAAATTTAAGCAGCAAGCACGGCGGTTTAAGCCAACTAAGAAAATGAAATGGGAAGGACTTTTCTTTCCGGTTATTCCCNTTGTCCTGATCAGGTCTTAATCGGATGGCTTGGCCAACGAATTAACCTTACGACTTTAAGTCAAGACTCGTTTGTTTTACGTTCAATCTAGGCTTATTCTAATCTGTATAGTTATCGCTATTGGTGTGAATAATGAACGTGGTCTTTAAATTTTTTGATCGAGATGAAAACGTCGCGATAACAGTGACGAATGTAATAACATTAAATTTAAGCAGCAAGCACGGCGGTTTAAGCCAACTCAGAAAATGAAATGGGAAGGACTTTTCTTTCCGGTTATTCCCCCTGATTCAGACACACTTCTGGTAAGTTAAAACAAGAAGTTTAAAAGTCGAAGAAAACAAATTAATGCTTGTTAAATATAATATGAATTATACTTTAGTATTACACTTTATTTACAATTTCATCATTTCTCTACAAATTAATTCCCATTAATGTCACATACAAGCAAATAATCTACAGTTCAACCAATCAGCTCACTTTAAAAGTGCTTATATGAATGGCATCATAAATCAAGGGCCCAGGATGCATCCTTGTGGTCCCTCAACAAGTAGATTATGCTCGAGTTGTAATAGCGTCTCGCAATGTAGTCAATTAAGTTATGGAAGCATGGAAGTATGTTCTTATTGAAACCAATTATTAAGTCGTAACATACATAAAGAGTTCTGGATCCTGGTAAAAGCCTTTGACACTTTTTGTGTTGTTAGTTTCGAAGTAATTTCAGGTACTGATTCTTTCTGGGTTTCCCGTGGAGGAGGTCTTATCTTAAACAAGCATTAGAATTTCATAAAACTCACTAAAATTTATAGAATTTTTCCAAAGTAAATTCTGGAGCAGATCTCCCTGCTGCAGACCACGAAAACTCGTTGAAGCTCAGGTATAAATAAAGTAATGTTCAATATCAATTTAGCTTTGTTAGCAATAGGAAAATTGCTTAGTTCTAAACCGTCTTAGATCAGATATCCTTCCTTTAAAAGAGATATTATATGGCGGAAGAAGTAGCTTATGGCAAGTGCACAAAGTAGGTCGATGCTCTAATCCATGTAATAAGTCGCTTACTTGGTTAGACACGTGGCTAGAACGGGTATTTACATAGGCAATACCAGGAAGTACGCAAAGTTGTATGAAAGTGAAACTGTTTTAACCGCAAGGTAAATCCCCAGCTGAGACCAAAATCCCGAAAGAAAGAAGCTTCAAAGAGGATTGCTTCGAATGTTACCACCTTAACTGACTAGGCCCATTGCGAGAAACTAACCTCATCCTCCTCCGCTGCCACCTACGAAGAACAATGAAATACATACAATTTCCTATTGTTTAAAAACAATGTAAGCATCAGGAAAACACCTTTAGGGTCCTACCATCCACTCAAAATGCTTGCCAAAAAGCTTTAATTTCAAATAATATTCAAATTAACTCAATTTGATCACATCTCGCATAACTAATCAATTTATCTTAAAATAAGTTTTATGCAAATTCATTAAAATAAAAGATCCCCAGGGACATAGCAATTACAAATGTNAAAGAGGATTGCTTCGAATGTTACCACCTTAACTGACTAGGCCCATTGCGAGAAACTAACCTCATCCTCCTCCGCTGCCACCTACGAAGAACAATGAAATACATACAATTTCCTATTGTTTAAAAACAATGTAAGCATCAGGAAAACACCTTTAGGGTCCTACCATCCACTCAAAATGCTTGCCAAAAAGCTTTAATTTCAAATAATATTCAAATTAACTCAATTTGATCACATCTCGCATAACTAATCAATTTATCTTAAAATAAGTTTTATGCAAATTCATTAAAATAAAAGATCCCCAGGGACATAGCAATTACAAATGTCACAAGGACCTTATAAATCATGTGATTGGGGAGGTGAGGGGGGAGGTGAAAGGAGTTTCTCATCTTCAAGATATCTAAAGGTGTCTAAGAGGCATTAAATACCATAGAAAGAAGTTTCAAGGTATAATAAGCTCAAACGATTTGAAAACAGTAATAAATTATTCCTACCTCTACGCGACGATGGTTTGTAGCCAGAGCCGCTTCCATGACCCATGAGGGGGTTGTAATCTAAAAAGTATAAAATATATAAGGATTTCCTAGCACTACAATGAACAATTTCCATGGAAACAATAAAGTGCCATCCATAAGATTTGAACAGAATCTGTATGGTACAGAGCTTGAACATTACGTTAGATTCACCATTTTACTCTGAAAATTCTAGTTTGTTCTCTGATTGGCTTATTTCAAATAAATGCATTCTTTATATTCTCGTTCCCTCCAATTAGGATTCATCTGACAATTTGCTGGGAACATTGTAAGACTAAACTATTCAGCAAACGAGAACACGAATTGTTTACTTTTTATAACAAGCTAAAAGATTGGCCCAGTACTAAAGGTTTCTTAAAATTATCAGATTTTGAGTATTGAAAGGTTCTTAACAGTTTTTCGGAAGGTTCCTCAAATTCACGTTGCATTCCTTGCTGGGAGATCTCTTGTGTCTTGTGATCATATCATATCCAGTTTTATAAAACCACACCTCTGTTTATACAATCATGGGCGATAAGAAACGCGGTAGTTAATTCCTAAAAAAAATGTTCTTCCTGTGTCCTTATGCCCAATCCCCCCTGTGTCCCTATACCCGTGAAGGTTGTTGTTGTTGTGCCAGGAAGAATACTCAAGTGGTACCGAGCAATAAAGTACAACAAGCAAGCGGAAGTATGCTTCAGACGAAACAAAAAAGTTTCTTAAATAATATTTTTCCAGTACTCGAGTTGCTTAACTCTTTGGTGATCTGAGAGTTGAGTTTCTTATAAAGATTTTCTTATAAAAAATATGTGTAAATTGATCAGCGTGATTTTCATCCATGAGTTAGGAAGAAAGAATCTTAGAGGATTGTCATCACGTTTGGAAATTTCCTGAGCAAAAGCCTATTTGATTCAATTACAATTACTAACCTACAAAGAGTGGCTTTCCATGAGTTTTTGTTAATTTTAGTGAAATCAACAAACCACACGCAATTTGTATCAAAGCGAGATAAATCATAGAACAACGCTTCTTGCTGCAATGTTAGAAGACTTAATAATTCTCAGAGGTTACCACAATTTTCTAGAGACTTGACTCGTAAAAAGGTCATGTTGATTCTGAAGATTTTGTGGATCAGTAAAGTTGATACAGATAGAAGGAGCAGATTAATTTACATACCATTTGGTCTCACAGGTTTCTTTGGCTTAGACTTTGGTTTTATTGTACCCCGAAGGTCATTTTCGTCCTGTTGATAAAACGCAAAACTTTTGAAACACAATTAAAAAACTCTGCTGATCAAAGGCAAAACAGAAGGGCTGATGCTTTGATGGTGACGATAACAGAACAATGGAATAAATTTCATATGATTTTGTTAACTTGCCCTCTGCTGACCTATTCATGTCATAATATTGGGTATACCAAAAACAAAACCAAATGATTTAGCCACAAATGAAATTTTGATCAAAACGTTTTACACAACAAATGAAAAATACTTGACATGAAAAAACAAATGTTTCATTGCAGGAAACTTTGTGTCCATTCTTTTTGCTTGCAGGAAGAAATTATTTCTTCCATCTTTGCACATGACCTCCAATTTCTTCCCAGAAAAAGTTGCAATGACTCGTGAAGTTCTTTGAATAAAAATAAAATGTGAGTATTTCCAACACCATTGACTGGGATGTGTGCCCCTGATTGATGTGTGCCAGGTACAAATACATTAAATCAAAAGAAAATGTGGTTTCTGACCTCAAAGAGGTCAATTACTAACCTGTGGCTTCTTCACTTTTGACTTGTAGCCTTGTCCTAACTTATGCCTTTCCCAGTCTTCAATCTTCTCTCGTCTCTTTTCTGCTTCAAGCTGAAAATAGTTCAACAAAATTGTATTACCGGTTTCTTCCATTTCATATAGCAGTTTGCGTGAATATTTTAAGTTGTCTAGATGAATCTTCTGCAAAACTAGTCTATCTGACAAATCTTATCATACAAATTTCCTCCACAGAAACAAAGTGTTATGTAAATTCATCTTTTAACATCTATCAAACATTGTAATATCACATACTGTATATATCATGAAATTGCAGAAAAAATGCTCTCTGCAACAGCATATTTGGTTCTTGAATGTGCTTTTTGATTTTGCAAAATTTTCAATGTCCAAATAGGCATACATACCTGTTCTTTCCTTTCGTTAAATTCCTGTGCATCTTTGTCAATTCTTTCTTGCAACCTTCTTCTTGCATTCTCCATTGATTCATGTTGAATGAAGATTTTATTTGGATCTAAACCATAAGAAAATGCAGAATTTTAAATTAAACACACCTGTTAATTCTGGTAGACCATGGCTAGCTTTATGCAAGTTCTATTGAAGTTGTCATAGACAATAACGCAAAAGATGGCAGCCGCGCAAAGCATGCTGGTAAAAAAGCCCCCTCACGACCACCTAACGACATCAAAATTTTGGTCTGCCGTTTTGACTAGCTAGTATGGTAAAGTTCGGAACAAGTAATCAATGTAAACAAATAGGACAATTTTGTAATTCGAACATGAATCTTTAATTCGAATCAAAACTTTACTTTTCTGCTTTGGAAAGGTTCCTTTAGAATCACATTGCAATCTTCCAATTCAAGGTTGATTCGAATTCAAGCTAGCTAGTCAAAATGGTAGACCGAAATGTTTATGTTGTAAGGTGGTCGTCAGGGAGCTTTTACCACCATGCTTTGCAGCAAAACACAACCGAGTGTGTGGAGCTGCCATCTTTAGCGTTATTGTCTATTGCTTTAGGATGAAAGGAATTTTTGTTCACTATAACAGAGGTAAAAGTAGAAGAACTCTGAGGTAAGAATTCAATTAACATTTAATACATATATAATAATATATATAAATAAATTCATTTTTTATTGTAAATGCGTCCTAAAAAATAGGTCATTTTTGCCAGATATTTACACCTAGTTTCTTTCCTTTTATACAAACCTAAGTATTATATATATTGTACAAAAGTTTTGATTGAAAAATAAAATTCTAAAAATTCAGAAAATGAAAAGATTTGACCTGGTAAAGACTCCAAGACTCCTTGACATGTTTCCTTGGGATTAAAATGCTTTTGAATCAGTGGCGGACACTAGGGAGGGGGCAGGGGGTGCAGTAGCCCCCCTAATATTGGAGAAAAATGACACTTTGTTTTGAAACAATAGGGATCAACAATGCATTTATCCGAAACAATAGCTTCGCCCCTCTATATTTGCTCAAGTGTCTGCCACTGTTTTGAATGTGATTCAAAGAAATCAAAATTAATCAAAGAATATTCACACTTACCATCCGTCTTTTTATTTGAATAATCTTCATACTGATTCCACCATTTATGAATTTGTGGTTTAAGTTTTTCATATATAACAAGCACCACTAAAACAGCCAGCAAAATGAACCAGCCATATTTTTCAAGAAATCCAATGGCTGTGAAAAAAAATTACGGATATTTATTTTGTGTAGTCACATTTGCACAAATATCAGATGACTAAGAAGTACAGTAAAAACCTGCATATAAGAGCATTCCTCAATGTGTTCTTCAACATCTGGCGATGGAGAATACAGGGGTGTTGCCTTCATAGAATGTGATTCTTGTCAAAGTTAATATGATTTTTTCTGAACATAATTTTCTGTCATTAAGCAAAATAATGAACTCATGCTTCAGATCTTTGTCCAACTTTATGTGCTAAATTCAACTATCAAAACAAAGGGGGATTGTTTTTCATGAGTAGGATTAGTGATGGACACTTTATCTTTCTTATTAGGGATCGTATTTTGAGTCGTTTTTAACTGTAGATTTTATTGTATGTCTTTTAATGATATTATTGTCTACCTTGTATTTTAAGTGGTTTTGATAAATGTATGATCATTGTTTTCAAAAACTATCAAACAATCAAGTGAACAAACAAACAGTAAACATTTTGTTGTCAACTTCTTTAATAATGTATATAATTCAATAATATTAATAATATCTTGTGGCTTATTATTTAAGGTTCTACCCTGCTCTAGTAATTTTGCAGTTTTGTATCACACAGCGCAAGTGAAATAATAATCAAGATTCTACAGAAAACATTGTCTAATATTGAAATTTGGTTGTGAGTAATCTCGAATATTATAGCTTAGCTAGTCTACTCTACTAGCTGACTCCTTTTTTGTCGTTCATCATACTTACAGGAATAAACTATCTGAAGTAACGTTTCTGGTGTTGTGTTTTCTAAATTGGGTGGATGAATTTGTTCCTCAGCGCCTTGCTTTGGCTCTTCCATCCTTCTTTATTTATTTATCTTCCAAAAGTGAAAACTGCAACGTCACTGCATCACATCACATTATGCATCGAAAGATCGAAAACAAACAATACGTCGCATTTTCACAATATTAGATTTGCCTCTTTCTGGAATGAGGTTTGTTTGGAGAAGAGGCTGATTCAATATTTATTCTTCTAAACAAAACAAATGCAAATCACAAATGGCGGTTGTTGGAAAGGGTGCAGGAAGCTTCTTGCATGTCTGATTCTGTCTGAGAAGCAACAAATGGAATGGCGACGAATACAAGCTATGTTCCAACATCACCAATATTAGCAAAGGTTTGTAGGAGCGTTTTTACGTTAGATTTTGCATGCGCATGATAGACCTTTTTGCAGACCAAAGATTCCACTCAGCAGCTTTTGCTGCCACTTTCAAAACAAAAAGACAAAGTACTTTAGAAGCTCCTACATCTACAAACAAGAAACAGGACACAAACAACGAGTTACGGCCCTCTTCTAGCCAACCTCAAGCTGCAGATAAGCCAGTTTGAAGGTTCCGACCATCTTTATCTTGTCGCTTGTATGCAGGTTGTTTAGTTTTAATGAACAAGCTTTTTCTGTATTCTTCTAGGTCCTTGAAGAAAATCAGAGACTAGTATCACCAGGAAGAGATGAAAATGGTCCACAGGAGGATGAAAAATCTAGAGATCATTCCCTAGAGATGGATTCTCCACCAAGGCAAAGTAAAGAGAAGGCAAGTTGACAAACTCAAAGAGTGGCAAGAGTGCAGCCAGTGAAACATCTTTCACAACATACAGTATTTCTATTTTTAACTAGGGGAGGTGGCCCTTCAGCAGAAATGCTGGTTTTCAAGTGGCCCTTCCATAAAATACTTATATAATTACTAAAACTAAACTAATTACAATATATTAAAAACCTAAATCATGAAAACTAATTCAAATCATAATGCTAAAAACCTATTTATAAATTTTTAAAGAAACTCACCATTCAAAGGAACACGAAAAAAGACTGTCAGCTAAGCTTTGCTGCTTTTCCATATGGGATCTCACACGCAAAGTTACATGCCCCAGAGTCACCCTCAAAATTTCAACTGCATAGATTCACATGAACTTCAATTGTCCCTAGCTCACATCAATCCAAATGCAATACCTCAAGGAGCAGAGGTCAAGATTGAATTGCTAAGTGCTATTATTAAATCATGAAGCCTGAACTGTACATTTCATTGTATCAAAGTGGATGAAACTTTCTGAGATCTAGTATCCCTTAAGAAGTTCTTCATACCTGCCAAATGGTCATTTTGTTTTGTGAATAATAATGACTTTCTAAAATCAACAAAATAACAGAAAATGTTTCTAAGCCCAGAAATAGCTCTCAATTTTCAACAACTCTAAAATTTATGGCTAAATTTCAACCCCCCAAAAAAATAACGACAACATCCCCTTTTCAAATTGTTTACAAATGTCAAAGGAATTTTTTTTATATGTGTCCTAAGGATGACATACAGTAGATGGCAGGAAATTTTGGTCTTACGACTTGACCAACATTAATGTTGGTTATAAATAAACCAGATTTAGGAAAGCAGCCTTTTGTTGTAGAAATTGAAATTTTAACCATAATTGTGTGGCTCTGACCACTAATTGAGATTTTACAGTATGTAAAAAAGATAATTATATTTCTTCAATAACCCAGAATATGATATCTTGTGTTTATTCCCACAGACAGAAAATGTGCAATCAACTGGAAGCCCTGTAAGAAATGGTTCATTTGATTTAAAAGAATTCATTGCTAAACTGCAGACAAGTCCAAATAAATCTGGCAGCCCCAAAAAAGTATCAAGCAAAATTTCTGATTCAAATTTGATTCATTCAAATATGGAAAAGGGTCTTGAACATTGCAAAAATCCAGAAGAGAAAAATATGAGTGAGTTATTATTTGTTATCTTTTCTTCCCAAATTCGTGGTAAGATTCTAGGGTAACTGCTGTTTCAAATTTGAATATTTCCTTCCAAGTGGTTTCAGTTATTCCTCATCCAAGATCTATGATGTCTGGTGACGTTTTCATAAGTAATAGAGTTGCTTACAAAGATTTGACAGAAACCTTTAAATTATCTGTCTAACAAAAAGTATTGTCTCCATAAACTTGAAATTCTTCTGGAAAATACCATAATGCAAAATTTCTTTCAACAAATATTGCAAATCTGGGAGAATAGTCACCCCTGAAGAATTTAACATATCGTTTCCAATTTTTATTTAAAATTGGCATAATTTGACCATCTTAAAGGAAATTAATTTATTTTCATTCCACATTTTAGTCAATCAAGACGAAAAAGAGGCTGTAGCTGATGGAAGCTGTGAGGCTGATGTACAGTTGAAGGTTAGTGAAGCAACTGACTTTCTTATTTTTCTTATTTTATCTTTTATATTGGAAAGTAGACTGATTATTTTTGTCTTAGCTATAGCTACTACTACCTTAGCTACTACCTCCCTTATCGCTCAAACTGGGACTCATGATATTAGGCAGTGGTCATTAAGTATCTGCTATATGGGGGTGGATGATATTTGGATGGGCCATGAAAACTTCTGCCATAACTTTTTGGGGCTATGAAAAAAATTTCTGATAGAGCTAAACAAAACCGGTTTTCATTACGCAATTTTGAGATTATCTAATTCGTACTTTTATCAGCTAATTTTTAATAAAATATTTCGCATTGACATAATGGTTTTTACCTACTTTTCAGCCCATAAAAAATTTATGCTTGTTTGAACTTTCAATTTCGATTGACCTAAGAACCGAAAAGAAATACTGGTGCCGACTGAAATAGGGATTATTAAATTCAAAATTTTGCTTTTTCTGCTGAGCAGTTGACGTCATAACTCCTTGGCTAATAGATCGACCTCAGTTCTAGACCAAAGATCGCCATGATTGTTTTCTTGCACGGAAGTCCGTTTTTGCATCGTTTCAACAAAATTAGTGCAACGACCAATTTTTCTTTTACCTAACATAAAGCAGCACCTGTCTAGTCACAATGAAACTGTTATCCATTCGAAATTACATTTATTTTAAACGATCAAATTCCTGGCGATGTCGATTTACGTTGCTTGGCGATAAGACTAGATGCATTCGTAAACTTAGGCCTATTTTTTTTTTGTTGCGAAAACCAGAAAACCTGTATTCTGCATTGATGAAAACCAGAAACCAGAATTTATCATTGACGTTCTAAAGTTTCATGAACTTCGGTTTGACGATTTAGTTTCCCGTTTTTGTGAAGGTCAGTATGTTCATAGTTTGCTTTCACAGCTTGCGAGACGTTTTGCTGACAACGAGAAGTCGATGATAATTTCATGGGTTTAAAGAGTTAAGTTGAATGCTTCAAGGCTTTCCACGCTTTTTATAAGAAACTTGGATCAGCTCATAGTACTAAAAGTTTCTTAATTTCGCATAAAATTTTTACTTTTTTTCCTACGAACAGTGTCTTTTATTTTTTTATTATTTCATCGCAATAATTATGATGCAGTTTCTAGCACTGCTACAGTTGTGCTTCTGGACCCAACACCGTTTGGTTCAAAACACCGTTTGGCACGAAACAAACGTTTCGTTCTATCAGGCTCAAGCTATATAACAGCAGCGACAATTACTCTATAGAATAAATTTCCAAGGACAAATTTGCTGTACTGTAATATCCTTGACTTTAACTTTTAAAAGTTTCTTACTGCTTCTCAAACATGATACTAGAGTTTCTTAAATTTTCGGTTATCCTATTACTAGTTTCTTATAAACTAGTAAATGTGCACAGAATTCTCTGTTGGTTGCATTTTCAAATCAAGAAGTTTTAATGAAAATCACAAGCTCGATGTCATCGATGTCATGATAGGAACTTAAATGTCAAAGGCTCTTTTAAAATCAGCTTGTTTTACACCGATATACAAGTTGTTCAAATCAAATAAACTATTACTAAGATGGCTAAAGGTTTAAGGAACTCTGAAGCTTATCCGAAACATTTCTTGCAAATTTGAGTCGATCGTCATACTTTTAAGTTTTTTACTATTTTCTTATTTTAAATTGTATATATGTCTGAGAATAATATTTTGGTCCAGAAGAAAGAATCAATTAAGTTTTTCGTTCTGTGGGCTGGTCTTTACTTTTTCACAAAAGAACGCATGTGTGTAGCTTTTATCTGTGATACAATAAAAACCTGCATATCAAGTATAACATAACATTCATGAAGTAGGTTCCAGGCTGTAGGTTCTTAAAATTTGTCCCTAGAGAGTCTTTTAGCATGGTGTCTCTTTGTTTGCAGTCTTTACAATGTCTCTGTTTAACATGAAAATACTGTGATAGAGGATGGAACATTAGCAGTGTGGTGGAATCAGACTTGTTTAGGCCTTTTAGATGATTGAGGATTTATTTTACACGATTATCAAATTAATGTTTCGAATTGTCACAGCTAAAATACTATATCAATGCATTTGTTCATAAAGCAGGGTGCAAAGGTTCTTACATAAAGGAGTAAATATTGAAGATTTCAGGCTGTAGGTNAAAACACAGTTTGGCACGAAACAAGTTCTATAAGGCTCAAGCCATATAATTGCAGCGACTATTACTCAAGAATAAATTTCCAAGGACAAATTTGCTGTAATATCCTTGAATTGGACTTTTAAAAGTTTCTTACTGCTTCTCAAACATGATACTAGAGTTTCTTAAATTTTCGGTTATCCTATTACTAGTTTCTTATAAACCTGTAAATGTGTACAGAATTTTCTGTTGGTTGCATTTTCAAATCAAGAAGTTTTACTGAAAGTCATAAGCTCTATGTCATCGATGACATGATAGGAACTTAAATGCCAAAGGCTCTCTTATAATCAGCTTGTTTTACACCGATATACAAGTTGTTCAAATCAAATAAACTATTACTAAGATGGCTAAAGGTTTAAGGAACTCTGAAGCTTATCCGAAATTTTTCTTGCAAATTTGAATCGATCGTCGTTACTTTTAAGTTTTTTAGTATTTTCTTATTTTAAATTGTATATATGTCTGAGAATAATATTTTGGTCCAGAAGAAAGAATCAATTAAATTTTTCGTTCTGTGGGCTGGTCTTTACTTTTTCACAAAAGAACGCATGTGTAGCTTTTATCTGTGATACAATAAAAACCTGCATGTCAAGTATAACATAACATTCATGAAGTAGGTTCCAGGCTGTAGGTTCTTAAAATTTGTCCCTAGAGAGTCTTTTAGCATGGTGTCTCTTTGTTTGCAGTCTTTAAAATGTCTCTGTTTAACATGAAAATACTGTGATAGAGGATGGAACATTAGCAGTGTGGTGGAATCAGACTTGTTTAGGCCTTTTAGATGATTGAGGATTTTATTTTACACGATTATCAAATTAATGTTTCGAATTGTCACAGCTAAAATACTATATCAATGCATTTGTTCATAAAGCAGGGTGCAAAGGTTCTTACATAAAGGAGTAAATATTGAAGATTTCAGGCTGTAGNCAGTCTTTAAAATGTCTCTGTTTAACATGAAAATACTGTGATAGAGGATGGAACATTAGCAGTGTGGTGGAATCAGACTTGTTTAGGCCTTTTAGATGATTGAGGATTTTATTTTACACGATTATCAAATTAATGTTTCGAATTGTCACAGCTAAAATACTATATCAATGCATTTGTTCATAAAGCAGGGTGCAAAGGTTCTTACATAAAGGAGTAAATATTGAAGATTTCAGGCTGTAGGTTCTTATACGAGGAAGGTTCTTATATGCAGGTTTTTACTGTATTGAATTATCGAATTTAACAAATTGTTCTAAAAATATTTTTTTGCTATTCTTATCAAAATTTTATTTTTGTGTCACTAGGTTTTGGAGCCATCATCTGGCAAAGACGGCGATACTTCAAACGATGATATGGCTTGGAAAGCAGATCTACATGGCTTTTACCAATCTTCCAAAAATAGTAACTTCACGACGCTTCAATTCAATGATATTGATATTTCAGAGGAAGGGGAAGAAAAATCTGATGATGGGAGATTTTCTAAAGGAGACAGTGATGCAGATGGAGATCGACAGAAAGATGATGAAGGTTCTAATGGCAGATATAAAAGAGATATTAGTGGATTTGATTTGCTGGATCTAGCTGACAATGAAAGGAAAACAAAAGGTAATAAAGTATTTCTCGTGTCTTCTCTTTGGGATCTTACCTGACGATTTGCTGTGACCTGTGTTAGGCGAAAAGATTCAGCAGGGGGTGGCGCCAAGGTTGGGCTAGGGGGGCTGCAGCTAGTCCCGTTGAAGGAAATTCTGGTTTGTTTTTGGCAAAATGGCGTATGAGAACTGTATTTTATTTTTATCATTTTAGCCCCTCTATCGGAAATTCCAGTCCCTCTGTCGGCAGATTTCTGGTGCCACCCCTAAATTCAGCAACTGATTCTGTTTTTGGAAACAATTTTAACTTTTCATCACTTGAAAGGTTTTCCTTTCCCTATTTCTACCGGGTGAGTACAAAAAACTTGCAACTTTTGTTTTGTTTTTTTTGTGAAAATTGGCAATTGGTGAAATTTGGTAGAAAATTGGTGAAAATTGGTAGGAACTTGCTGAAGAGCATAGCGAAACAAATATTTTTTTTGTATTCAGCTTTGAATTTTGATTTTTGAAGCCAGAAATTTGTTAGAAAAATACCATTATGCAATTGTCTAAAAACGGTCATAAAAAAGCAAAATATTGGAACATGCTTAACATTGCCTTGTAGCACACATTTAGAGGATCAGAATAGGACTAAAATGAAAAAGATCGGCGAAGTCTGAGCCAAGAAACATATAGTGCGATCAAAACAAGGCCGTGCCTCTACAGGTTATGTAAACAAAGGTCTAATCTAGGCCCAACTTTAAAAATCATTATCTCAGCTTTCTGTTGACCAATCTTGAAAATGTTTGCAGCATATTAACCCCAGAGTTATGCTACATGATGCAAGTTCAAAATAAATTTGGGATTCGGAACTTTATTTTTTGACATTTATTAGATAAAAAGGGCCTAATGGATCACAGTGAATTGATTCACAATCACCATCCACACTTAAAATAACAAGCTCTGTTGCTTCACAGGTATTCCAATGGTTGTCATACAAGCACCAACCCCATCTGACGTGTCGCGTGCTTCGTCCAGCGTTGGTTCTTCAAGACCAGAGACACCCGAGACGGAGGCTAACAGAGATGTCACAACCACAACGAGGCAGGCTTCAAGTAACGAGCATTCGTTGTCCAAAGATGCAGTTGTAGAAAACGGCCAAAGGTCTGATTCTGAAGCAGAAGACGATACAGCTACATCGAGGTCGTCTTCAAATAACGAGGCTTACTTCTCAAACGTTACAGGCAAAGAATATTGCCTAAGTTCTCAATCTGAAACGGAAGAGCAAATCGATGGAATTTTCGGGGAAGAAGGAGAATATTTTCACAGCGGCGATTCAAAAGAACAGCCACAGCTATCCAACAACGACATTTCTGAATCCGTCTTTGAAACGTATGAAACAAACTTAGATGACAAAACAATGCAGCTTAAGGACTCGGACTTCCAAGAAAGGGGTAGATCTCCAGACCCAGACCTCCAAGATGACATAACAGCATTGTCAGATACTTCTGAAGATTTAGACGAGACTTTTCAATCTACTGACATGGCTAATAACAGTTTAATGACAAGTGGTTCAGAGCTAGAGATCGTTCAAGCAANGGGGAAGAAGGAAAATATTTTCACAGCGGCGATTCAAAAGAACAGCCACAGCTATCCAACAACGACATTTCTGAATCAGTCTTTGAAACATATGAAACAAACTTAGATGACAAAACAATGCAGCTTATGGACTCGGACTTCCAAGAAAGGGGTAGATCTCCAGACCCAGACCTCCAAGATGACATAACAGCATTGTCAGATACTTCTGAAGATTTAGACGAGACTTTTCAATCTACTGACATGGCTAATAACAGTTTAATGACAAGTTGGTCAGAGCTAGAAATAGTTCAAGCAATTTCACAAAATGATTATTCAGATACTGTTAAGTTTAGCAAAAATGTAGATTCCAGTCCGAAGATTACATGGGGATCAACAACAACAGCTCATGATAATTTTGCCTCGAAGATGAGTGATATGGAAACTGGCAACGATATTTTATTGACCAGCATAGGATCGGCTACTGAGTTACGGGCAATTCTTGAGAGAAGTGACCCCATAGGGGCTGATGTAAGTGCGGGGGGTATGATATTGGAGAAACATCGAAGTTTTGATTCAGATAACAGTTTTAGCCTATCAGAAGAAGATGTCGCTGTTAGTGCTACAGAATCTGGTGGTGAACATACACAAGGAGAATATACCCTACAGAAATACACCTTAGATGAACCTCCCGAAAAAGAACATACAGGAGCGATTTCCGATTGGACAACACAACCTGATACTGAGACTTTGGAAAGGGTAGAAGAAAGGACAAGAAATAAGTTCAAGTTTAGGAAAGTGAATCCAGAGGAAGCTGCCGAGAAAATAATCAGTGAATTTATGGCGAGTTTTGATGCAGATGATGTCTTAACCGAAAATGTTACTGATACAAACACTACACCATTGACACCATTACAAACAACTGAAAGTCCATCTGCACAAAAATCAGTCAACGACCGGTATAGAAGACCGCAATTTAATAGCATCCCAGATACTAGATTAGGTGATCTTGACCGGGAGAACAGCCCTGATGAATTTGCAAACCCTGCAGTGCTCACAAATGAAACTCCTTCTGCACAAAAATCAGTCAATGACCGGTATAGAAGACCGCAATTTAATAGCATCCCAGATACTAGATTAGGTGATCTTGACCGGGAGAACAGCCCTGATGAATTAGCAAACCCTGCAGTGCTCACAAATGAAACTCCTTCTGCACAAAAATCAGTCAATGACCGGTATAGAAGACCGCAATTTGATAGCNGGAAGCTGCCGAGAAAATAATCAATGAATTTATGGCGAGTTTTGATGCAGATGATGTCTTAACCGAAAATGTTACTGATACAAACACTACACCATTGACACCATTACAAACAACTGAAAGTCCATCTGCACAAAAATCAGTCAACGACCGGTATAGAAGACCGCAATTTAATAGCATCCCAGATACTAGATTAGGTGATCTTGACCGGGAGAACAGCCCTGATGAATTAGCAAACCCTGCAGTGCTCACAAATGAAACTCCTTCTGCACAAAAATCAGTCAATGACCGGTATAGAAGACCGCAATTTGATAGCATCCCAGATACTAGATTCGGTTATCTTGACCGGGAGAACAGCCCCGATGAATTAACGAACCCTCCATTGCTCACAAGTGAAACTGCTACAGAAAGATCAATAAATAGTCGGTACAAAGGACCGCATTCTTATAAGATCCCAGGCAATGGATCGGGTAGTCTTGACCGGGATAACAGCCCAGATGAATTAGCGAACTCTGGAGTACCCATAGATGAAACTTCTACCAAAAAATCGATCAATAACAGGTACAGAGGACCTCATTCTTATAGGATATCAGACAAGAGACCGGATAATGTTGACTGGGAGAACAGAGCAGATGAATTATCGAGCGTCTTAGAAGATCTTGAAGCAATATCTTTACTTAAATCAGTGGAATCAGAGAGAGGACGGTTAGAGACAGTCAGGGGTATGCGGATTAAGATGGAAGAAACATTCGGAGGCCTACCGATTGAGAAGATTCCAGCTTGTGTGTATGATAAGTGGCAAGAATTAATTGGAGATATCGTCGGGGAACAAGATATGCATTTTCAAGGACTGGAAGAAGAACAAGAAAACCTGATAAGGAGAATGAGACTTGAAATAGAAAATTTGGCCAAAGAAATTTTAGGCCTAAAGAAATGTGCGACGGATACTGAAAGCTATAAGCTTGAGAACGAATTGCTTAGAAAGCAATTGAATGGGCTTGAAGGATATGTGTCATCGTTAGAAGGAAGAATTAAATGCAAGACAACAGAGAATGTGAATTTAGTGGAAGAGTTGGAGGATGCTCGGACAGAGATGACATCGAAAAAGGCTGAGTTTAAAAACCAAGCTACTGCTAGTGAGCAAGAAATAACAAATTTCAAATCAGAGATTGATTTTATGAAAGAAGAAAAGCTGAAATTGATGAATGAAATAAAGATGAAAGATATCGAATATAAGAAATTGGTCAATGAAAAAGAAAAAGTTAAAGACGAACTGCAAAGTGATGTCGGGAAGATAAATGCGAATTCAATTTCTTTAAGAAACAGAATCATGGAATTACAGCAGGAAAACGAGACTCTAAAGACTGCAAACGAGGCTGATCAAACTATCATTAGGCATTTGGAAATTAAAGGAAAAAATGCGCATGATACTATGGAAGAGTTGAGGAAGGAAAAAAGTAAGGTTTTGAAAGATTTGGAAGAATCGCGAATCAAGGAAGCTGATATGAGGAAAGAACAGGAAGTGATTAATTCCGAGAAAAATGATCTGATTAAGCAGAATGATCTTTTGATGGAGAAAATACGACAACTTGGATCGGAGAAACGATCTGTTTCGCAAGAACTGAATTCTAGAATGAACACTGATTTGGAAAATGTTGGAGCAATGTTGCAAGAATTAAAAAACCTCGAATCATCCTTGAACTCAGTTCGCAAGGAAAAATCTTTGGTCGAGGATAAATACAATACCTTGAAATTTGAAAATGAACGTTTGCATAAAATGCTTGATATAAAGAAACGAAAACACGATTTGAATAAATCGGATAGAAATAGTCATCAAAGAAATACTGATTTGTTAATCGACCTCGGCCCTGAGTTGGGCAGCCGTCATGGAGCAGATACTCCGCAGTCGATGAACAGCATCGGACAATCAAGTGTTTCAGACACCTTAGATTCATACCGTTCGTCGAATGTTTCTCGTTCTTCGGATTTTATTGACGCGGCTACGTTGTCGACGCCCCGTGAATTGAAAGCTCCAGAGAGTTCGGTGACAGGACCTTTGAAAATGACAGGACCTCAGAACTCATTAACTCAGCGGAAAGTAACGGAATCTCAGACCCCTGTGATCCATCGAGAACCTCAGAGTTTGCGAGCCAATCGGGAAACACAGCCTCCCAGAGAATCTGTTCCATCTCGGAATACAAACACTCCTTCGACAATTCGACACAATATTCCGCCATTATATGACTCAGAAAGCGAGAGTATCGATTCCTACGCCCCGCTCCCGAAGACCTCATTAGGATATTCCGGACCGGGATATTCTGGATTTTCTAACGGAACACCGATGCCAGATGTGATGGTTGTCAAAATTGAATCACCAACAAGGAAACATGCAAATGGTACGTCACAAACGCCTGTGAAGAGATCTGCAGCTCCTGATCAGCGGCAAAATCAGCAGACTGTTGGGAACGGAAAATCCAATTCATACTCAGCAGAGGACACAAGGTTTGTTTAGGGATGTATTTTTTCTGATACCCGGTGCGCCGAAAGAAGTTCAGGCGTTTAAAAAATTGTAGTACCTAGAGTACTGGAAGGATTTGAATGAATCGGATCTTGTTTGATAGCAGAAACACTGAAGTATTTTCTTGATTTTTCTCACATTTTTATGAGCAGCGCAGCGAAAACTCAGGTAAATTCGAATTTACGAAAATTCATTGGTTGCGAAATGGCTGAAAAAGGGCCGAAAAGACTCGATCAAATCATGATCAAATCGTAAGGAATCTCTCACATAGAAACATACGCAATGCAAGGGCATTTAATCTCTCTCAAGAGTTATAGGAAATGAATTTTTAAACGATTTCTGAAGTTTACAATCCCATGGCAATCTAAAATTATATTGTTTAATGCCTGCGTAACATAAAGTATACTTTTGTATTGTTCTGTGTGCGGAGATACTTTACGATTTGATCGAGTGTTTTAGGCCCACTTTCAGGCGTCTCGCAACCAAGAATTCTTCATAAATTCAAATTTACCTATATTTTCAGTGCTCATAAAAACAGGAGAAAATGACAAAAATACTTCAGTCTTTCTGCTATCAGACAAACTTTGAGTGACTCAAATCCATCCAGTAGTCGAGGTACTACAATTTTTCAAACGCCTGAACTTTTTTTGGCGCACTCGGAACATAGGCATCATATGTAAAACGAAAACGAGGCCACGTTCGCAAACCGGTTAGCTTCCGGTATAGCTTCCAGCCTCGTTTTGCATTTGATCTCTTTGTTCGCACTCGGTAGAAGTTTCAGTGAAAACATCGTGAATAGATAAAGAGATTCTGTTTTATGATGGATTTTTCATGCCTACGATAGAGAGCAAAATTTTGCAAACAAAGATTTAAACTGTTGAAGATTAAACATGAAATATATAGTAATAATCCTAAATTGTACCTCGTGTGATTATTTCGATTTTCCTACCTTCTTTTGCAAGATTTTTGAGGATAACGATTTTTGAGAATTTTCTATCATTTGTTGGCGGAGATTTCTGGGATTTTTTATAGATTTTCTTAGAGTTTTAGGATTTTCTTTGAGATTTTAAAGATTTTTCTTGATTTTTGTGATTTTTGAAGTTTTTTTATGACTTTTTAGAAAAGTGTACAAGATTTTTGGAGTGATTTGCCCCTCGGTTTAAACCATACGTATGTTTAAACATACAAACCAACTTTTTATCTCCTTTAGGTCATGGCTTAGAAGTATGGAGACTAAACTGGAACAGACTGATCAAATCTTGAAATCAATGAAGAAAAGTAATCAAGTTCAAGTTTGACACCACAAAAATGAGGTTTGATAAATATTCGCATTTTGCGATACATAATATCTTTTCTCTTTTTAAGGCTTTTTATTTTTTAACTTTTTCACGGTATTTTTATGCGTACAGTGCACCTGTGATTTGTGGTAGATGTTGTATATTCTATATGCTTGTATGGTTCACCTGNTTTGGAGTGATTTGCCCCTCGGTTTAAACCATACGTATGTTTAAACATACAAACCAACTTTTTATCTCCTTTAGGTCATGGCTTAGAAGTATGGAGACTAAACTGGAACAGACTGATCAAATCTTGAAATCAATGAAGAAAAGTAATCAAGTTCAAGTTTGACACCACAAAAATGAGGTTTGATAAATATTCGCATTTTGCGATACATAATATCTTTTCTCTTTTTAAGGCTTTTTATTTTTTAACTTTTTCACGGTATTTTTATGCGTACAGTGCACCTGTGATTTGTGGTAGATGTTGTATATTCTATATGCTTGTATGGTTCACCTGTGGTTTTGCAAGAACACTCTTGTTTTATATATGAACACTGTTAGATCCTGGAAAAAGTATAACTTCCTGCAATATTTAAAGATAGGCTGTAGTTAATATATTCTAGTATTTTACTATTTTTAGAGAAACGTTAGTTTATCGTATTCAATGGCAGGTAAATTTGGAACTTGATTCCTTTTTCGTTTCACAAACTGCCGAACAACCGGGTTCGCCAAAAAAAGTTCAGGCGTTTGAAAATTCGTAGTACCGGGTGTCCCAAAATTTGTCTACAAGTTTGGAAGATTCTGACGCCAAGAGTTTTCGTCAAATCACCCCAAATACTATTTTTGTGTTAATTCATTCAATGGCTGAATTAAATTTTGATATTTTTCTTTTGATTTTCCGTAACTTGGTTGGAGAGCAATAAATCAGCAAGTGTAAAATTTCATCTTAGGCCCAAACCAGAGCTTCTAGTAGAGAAGAACTAACGATTCCAGGGGGGAGGGCAGAAGCATGTCGGCCTTCGACATCCAAAGCTAATATGCTTCGTGCCTCTTATTGTTAGAAACCGAGAGAAAGACGTTTTCAAGGGATAATTATATTACATTATCATTAATCGAGAGATTTCTTTACTTTGCTTTACATCAAAATTGTAATTTTGACAATAACAGGTTCATTGCAGTAAAGGTAAAGAATTCCCTTGACCAATAAGAAACAGTGATACAATTTCTCAAGGAAATTTAGCTCTGTTCAATTAAAATCAGCAGCAAATTGTTTGCTGAAAATATCGAGGGTTGCGTTTGTTGATTTATGGCTCTACAACCAAGTTACCAATAATGGTGAGAAAAATTTCAAAATTTCAAAATTTAATTTAGCCATTGAAGGTTAACATAAAAATTTGCTTTGGGCGATTGGGTTTAAACTCTTGGGGTCAGAACTTTCGAAACTTGTATACTGCGCTTTTGGGATATCCGGTACCTCGAGTAGAACCTATTCTACTGCGTATTCGTAGTAGAAAGTTCGAAAATAGAGTATTCTTCTTTCTTGAGTATCTTAGGGAACTCTCGAAAATTGTCTGTAATCAAAATCTGTTGTGAAACATTTTCCCTTCGTTTCCAATAAGACAAAAATAATGAATTTGGTCACTCCCTTGTTTCGCATTGTGCTGCCACACGCTGTTTTGTTTTTCATGTGAGGAAATTAATGTTTTCGTGCTTACTCAAGATAAGGAAATTAGTGGTGAGGCCCCTAAAGAGATTTCTACCGCAAATTAGAAGATAATTTATAGGAGATTATTAAAAAATGTTTAGTGAATTCTTTCTTCATCGTAAAATTATATCATTTGTAAGAATTTGTGGGAGAATTTTAATCAGTTTTTATCAGACCCTTTAGCAACTAAAGCCATAATTTTCATCCAATTTAAAGTGTTGGAACGACTGCACTTTAGCGGACCAGATCTATGTCATATCTCTCAGGAATTAATTTTACCAGATACCCTACTAACCCTAACTAAACCCTACCTTATCCTAACTAAACCCTAACTAACCCTAACTTACCCTAACGTACCCTAACTAACCCTAACTAACACTAACTTAAACCCTAAATAGCCCTAACTAAAACCCCTTTTCCAAAACCTGACCCTTACCCCATGACACATAACGTGCCGATATTGAAAGCTGGTCCGCTAAAGTGCAGACTCGACAAAGTGTTTTCAAATGGAAATTGTTACCACCCAAATTTAATGTGAATTTGCAGAAACGAACGTTTATCCAAGGTCTGACAGTAACCATCGCAAATTATCTCAGTTGGCAACTCACGATTTGGTTTTGAGAGGAAAATGTCCATCAGTGATCCCGTTCTGAAGTTAACTGCTAAGTTCCCAGAGTTGCCTTCAACTTGCCTTTATTTTGTTGTTATTGACAAAGCCAACATTTTGTTCAGTCTCTGGATCATGGCAACATTTTAGGAGATTATGAAGAATAATGTGAATGGGTTAGCCCCCAAAAAGCGACGACGTNGTTACCACCCAAATTTAATTTGAATTTGCAGAAACGAACGTTTATCCAAGGTCTGACAGTAACCATCGCAAATTATCTCAGTTGGCAACTCACGATTTGGTTTTGAGAGGAAAATGTCCATCAGTGATCCCGTTCTGAAGTTAACTGCTAAGTTCCCAGAGTTGCCTTCAACTTGCCTTTATTTTGTTGTTATTGACAAAGCCAACATTTTGTTCAGTCTCTGGATCATGGCAACATTTTAGGAGATTATGAAGAATAATGTGAATTGGTTAGCCCCCAAAAAGCGACGACGTTTGAAAATTCACTAAAATTTGATTTTACTACAAATAGCCACAAACCGAGAAATTTTTTGTGCAGTTGTGACAAGGACCAAACAGAGACGTACGAACCGGGGGCACTGGGGGCACAAGATTTTGCAATAAACGAAAAAGTGCCCTTTTTGTTTGGGGAAATGCCCCTTCAGCTTGATGAAAAAAGTGCCCTTGAAGTGTTGTGCCCCTCTAAGTTTAAGATGCTTCCTACGGCGCTGGGACGACCAAATAAATCTTTTTAGAATAAGCTCACTCGTACCTAGATCAAAAAAGTTTCTTTAATTAGACATTTTGCGTTTGGGCATAACCCTTCATCAGTAAACTTTTGATTATTGACGAAGGGTTATGCCCGAAACGTCTAATACAAGCTAAACTAGAAGAATACTGCAAAAATAGCCAACACTGAAGTACGCAAAAGTAAGAAGACCCTCGGGGCCTGAATTCACTTGATGTCATAAGGAATATGATTCATTCTGTCCCTTTAAGGATTGCCTTAGGACCGGATTTGACAACTCGACGAATTTAGCTGTTTTGATCTTTTAATACAAGAACGAACAAACAAACAAACATTACAAATGATCATTGTAGATGTGATATCTTCTTTGATGTTAAAGACCCATTGCTAACCATTATATTTGGTGCGCCGAATGAAAAGCAAGACAAAGAGAATCTAGGCCAAAAATCGACTTTCAGATAATGCGAAAGTAGGCTTTGGCGGGTAGCTTTGGCGCCACAAAGGATCATGGTTAGCAATGAGTCTTTAAACAAGGATTTAATGTAAAGATGGCGACATTTTCAGTTAGTTTGCTTTGATGAAATTTACGTTCCATCTAGAAGTGGGCGTACATAACGTTTTTCATATAGCCTTACTTCTTTTACTTTGCCAATATGTTGGATGAATGCTTGTGCCTTCGAAAATAATGCACCGTCTTTCTACCCATAACACGACAATTTTTCATAGGGGGCAAATTAGATAAGGCCCGGTGCACACTGCTCCGTCTTTGTTATAATCCGTTTTTGACGCATCCAAGCTANATAATGCGAAAGTAGGCTTTGGCGCCACAAAGGATCATGGTTAGCAATGAGTCTTTAAACAAGGATTTAATGTAAAGATGGCGACATTTTCAGTTATTTTGCTTTGATGAAATTTACGTTCCATCTAGAAGCGGGCGTACATAACGTTTTTCATATAGCCTTACTTCTTTTACTTTGCCAATATGTTGGATGAATGCTTGTGCCTTCGAAAATAATGCACCGTCTTTCTACCCATAACACGACAATTTTTCATAGGGGGCAAATTAGATAAGGCCCGGTGCACACTGCTCCGTCTTTGTTATTATCCGTTTTTGACGCATCCAAGCTACCCGTTAACATTGCTCCTTTTTTGTACAAAACTGAGAGAAAAACATCCGTTTTTGTGCGTTCACATTGCTCCGTTGTTGTGAAACTCGTTGTTGAATATTGCAGCGTTTTCAAAAACCTCCGTTTTTGTGCGTTCAAATTGATCCAGTGCGTTTTCAAAAACCTCCGTTTTTGTGCGTTCAAATTGATTCAGTGCGTTTTCAAAAACCTCCGTTTTTGTGGATATCCACTTTTGACAGCGTTTTCGAAAACCTCTGTTTTTGTGCTGTTTTTGTGAGGATCAGTGCATATTTTGCGAGGAACACTTTCACAAAAACGGAGCAGTTGTGAACGGGGCCCAAGAAAAGCCCCAATTTCACCAAACTCTTTCGATTTCCACTCGACGCTTTTGGTTGGTTTTTTGTAGCGTGTTTAAAAAGTAAGATTTATTCTTCAGTTCAAACCATTACTTAGAACAGGTCGTCCTTTCTGTTTCCTTCAAAACGACTTGGGTAAGTCCAGTGTATTCCGTATAATCGTTGCGTTGACCGTGGTGAACGTTTACCCCGTATCGCCTCGTACCCATACGTCATAGCAATGGTTTCGTATTGCTATGCTTAAAATATCTTACATGATGCCACAATACACAGTTCCAACTTGACGTATCCCCGCAACTATTTTCGCGGTCTTTCTACAGCGGCAAACAAATCCCGACCGACCTCAAAACTTGGAAAGTCGCCAACATTGTCGCTGCCGTCCTTCAAAACAAAACATTGTATTCTGTTTTTGAAGAATTTCTAAATCTTGGCTTGAATCTATACTTGTGGCTTTTTAAACCCCACAGCATACATGCTTTGTACACCATAGGCTCCCTGTGATCTTGTTCTTCACTGCGTTTCTTTAGCATAACTTTGTTCACCGTTGCCCGTGCCCATAGCCTTAATCCTTTGTCCATCTTTAGCCGTCAATGTTTCCAAATGAACTGCAAAAGCATCCAGACTGATTCTTTCAAACGACACTGAAACATGGGAACATAATGAAATATTTGGAGTGAGCAGAGAGTCTTAAGGCCACCGAGAACTGTCTTGTTGAGAGAGACGTTTTCTCCAAAGCAAATGGAACATTCTATTATGTTGTAAAGGAGCAAGGGAACCTTTTCAAGGTCTGTAACGCGTGAAAACTATTTAATACTTTTCGTCTACTTTTTCTGCACGATACAGGCCCAATGCTGTACCCAGTAGAGGCCTGTTCTACCCTGCACCCTGCACCTGGACTTCTAATCGAGAGCGAGACTTCTTGGAGCAAGTCCAGCGTGCACCAACAACTGGGCAACCGGAAGAGAGGACCCAGGACCAGGATCCTGGGCCAGGATCATAGCAACTATTGTAATTGTAATGGCAGAGACCAAGCTTCAAGATTCATACCGCGGATAGGATTTAACAAAAGGAACCCTTGTGCTCACTCTTTGCTGAGGCTGATGGGCTGAGGCTGATGGGCGAAGGCCTATGTGTTTCGTAGACCAGGCCGTCCTTGTAAGAATACTCCTTCACAGTTGACGCATGCTGCGAGCTGCTGATGATTGAACGAAGCTATAATCATCAACAAAACATTTCCGGGTTAGGAAGAAACCCAACAATGCTCACGTGTTTTGGTCAAAATAATTGGCAACTGAAGAAAGTGGGTCAGATGACGATCTATCTTATTATATCCAGTTATTATTTAAACTTGCAACGAGATATTTGAGCTGAGAGTGGTTCTATTTGTATTTTGAGCTATTTCTACATGGAGTTATTTTAGAACAAAAGCCGAGCTGTAAACGAGTTACTGTTCTCAACTCAAAGAAGGTCAGACGAAGTTCTACCTATTGTATTTTCTTATTATTTAAACTTGAAGCCAGATATCGGAGCTCGAAAGACCATTTGTTTTTTGAGCTTTTTCTACGTGGAGATATTTGGGAACAGAAGCCGAACTGTAAACAAGTTTGTGTGTGTGCATAATAAGATTTACGCTGAGCCGTCGATAGTGGAATAGTGAACTGGCTTGATTAAAAGCTCATGTGGCTTGCTCAGAACTGATTTCAAGTGTTTAGACATGGCTGATTTCTCTTCGCAGTTTTATGGAGCCAGCAGGAAGGATCTTTTGTAGATAACTCTGCCTGGGACATTGTTGCAGCTTTTGGACAAGGACAGGACTGCAGATTTGAGTGTGCAGCTTTCAACTTTCGATCAAAGACAGGAATACACACATCAAGTCCAGGAAGCGGAGCTGAGTGCATACATCATGATGAGGAAATTGTTGTTTACATATGCAGCTTTTTGGTTGTACGCATTTGGATCCAGTCCAATGTTTTTAACCGCTGCAAAACTAGGCGAGGGCCGTACACCAATGTGTCGTGGGGCATTCGATCTTTACTTTGTGCTAGACCGGTAAGCCACATGCTTTTATCTATCTTGTTGATTTTTCTATGATTTCTATTTGGTTTTATATGTTTCGGAGATCATGCTACTCAGGGGTCTAAGTTCAAAGGGGGAGGGAGAGGAGCGTTGAAAAGTTCTAGCAAGAAAAGAGAATTCTAGAGAATATACATCATAGAGGAAAGGGGGAAGTTTCGCCAATTTTGAGGGTGTTGGGGTAAGGCTCCCAAATGAAAAGGAGAAAGGAAGATCGCAAACGGAAAGAGAACATGGAGATTTTACTACGCGTAGACCGATAAGTAGTTAGTTTCTATTTCCTCCACTCAGCGTTCAACTTGACCATGATCTTTCAATGTTTATGTAAGAAAACAAATCTTGGTGTTTTGTACGCATTGGATGACGTTTGTCGTCGTTTATCGCGTGCCTTCAATTTCCTCCACAAGTCTCCTTTGAAAAACAGCCTCGTGAAATGCTTCCAAACTATAACAGCTAACGTCCAAACTGAAAATCACAAGAATATGTAGAATAACAAAGAGGGCTAATAGACTTTTTGATGACTATGCTTTTACGAAATCCTTTGGCGGGCTACATGCACACTCTCCTCCGCTGAGGCTCTTATTTAAGAGCGGAGGAGGAGAGTAATAGAAAAGCTTCCTTCCCCTTTCTCATTCCTTCTTTCCCTCCTCCGCCTCGAAAGTACGAGCCTCTGCGGAGGACAGAGCTACATTCACATAGGTAAGTGTAGAGGATATTTTCAACGTGTATGGATATTGCATGGGCGATAAGAAACGCGGTATTTAATTCCTAAAAAAAATTTCTTCCTGTGTCCCTGTGCCCAATCCCCCCTGTGTCCAATCCTCCCTGTGTCCCTATGCCCGTGAAGGTTGTCGTTGTTGTGCCTGGTTTTCCTTGTTTCCCTGTGTTCTGATTTAAGTGACTGTGAACTGAATAAAAGAAATTTTTTTTCTTCTTTCTCTCTCTCCTTCTCTTTCTCCTGACGCAACAACAACAACCTTCACGGGCATAGGGACACAGCAAGAAATATTTTTTTAGGAATTAAATACCGCGTTTCTTACCGCCCATGGATATTGGTGGAAAGAGGAAATAAAGTGCTATTTTAAGCTTCACAGGAACATACGTCGAATTAGAAGGTAGCAGAGGGGCGGCTTCGAGAGTGGACTCCTTATGGTAACAAAGAAGAGCGATGACGCCACATGGTCATAGGAAGCGCAGTGTGCAATCAGATCTGTCTCGGGGTGCTATATGTCCAATATATCGTTATTTCAAGTATGCCCTTGAATGGTTTACCGCTAAATATTTTCACGTATGACTGTAAGGTAACCCGATATGCTTGTAGAAACCAAATCAAAATAAAGCACAGATGTTACAGTCGTTGACGGAGGTCATTAGCAACTATTTTTGACTTGAAGGGCACCGCTGGAACATGCAAATCGGCATTTAACCGGCCGTCTTTCACTGGGAGAAGCCATAGGATTAGGATGAAGGCCCCGCATTTACGAAAGCCTAAAGACTGGGCACGAATAACGTCCTTATCTCTAATCTCTGCAGTTTTAGGAAGATGGATAGATTACTCATTCAAAATAGAATTCACGGAGGGCCATACTGTTCCTTTCTTAGATTGCGCCTGCAAATCCACAAACTTGAGTAGTGAATGATTCACTACACAAATTTGTCGATTTGCAGGCGCTTGTTACACAAAAGCAGAGAATCAGTTCAATTTTCAAATCGAACGAATAAATGAATTTTGAAAAGATCGATAGGATGCCTGTATCGCCTCCTTCCTTCCCAAGCTGGAAGTCTTTGAGAAGTCTTCAATGCAAAGATAATGTCAAGTAGAATGCCAAGTAGAAACTTCGGAAGGATGCAAGCTAGGCCCTCGCTGTTCCCAAAAGGCAGTCTGCAGTGCAAAAATGATTCCTAATACATTTTCAGAAGTGTATGCGATAGGCCCTCTTTGTTCCTAAAGTGCAACGTAATATCAAGTAGAATGTAAAGTAGAAATTTCTGAAGGATGCAGGCTTAGCCCTCGCCACTCCCAAAAGGAAGTCTGCTGTGCAAAAATGATTCCTAACTAATATACATTTTCAGAAGTGTGCGTGATAGGCCCCCTTTGTTCCTAAAGTGCACTGTAATGTCAAGTAGAATCAAAAGGAAGCCTGCAGGGCAGAAATTTTCAGAAGGTGTGCATGCTATTTCCCCTTCCTTCCCCAGAGGAGGTCTTTGCTTAGTCGGCAGTGCAAAGATAATGCCAGATAACTGCCTGTGGTTTTTGTAATTAGTCGTCGGATAATCGTTGTCTTTCATGTCTTAAGTTGTGGCTGCAGGCCGGCCAGGGAATCGTTTTGACCTACACAGTAGTTCCAAAGTTAATTCGTTGCGATCTGGTGTTCAAAGTCACGAATAGACTCAATTCCAAACACTTTAGGCTAGACTATCCTAAATAACATATATTTGGTAAAATTCGGAATATAAATGAAGCCAAAAACAAAAAATGTCATATTAAAAGGTAAAAGAAAAATTATAAAAATATAAACTTCGAAGCGTCATTTTTCTACATTCTTTATATGTCGCTCGGCCCAGACTCTTTTGCAAAATTGCTGAAAACTCTATTCAACCTCGTACCAAGCGTCAATGAATATTTTCCGTAAACTGCAGCGCCTATATTGTATCGGTTGAGGGCTTAGCCTCGTATTGATAACAACAGATGCCCTTGGAAACGAGGTTGAGATATATTATCAATCGAGAAATATGTAGTATCAATGTTCTCTCTTTGTTTCCTTTTTTCAGGTCAACAAGTGTCAGTAAAGAGAACTTCCAAATTCAAACTGTCAACTTTGTGTATAATATTTCAAAATTCTTTATCAGGTACGAATTGTTATGATTTCTTTGTGAATACAATAGATAGACGAACCGATATCTCACCGAGATTCAAGCAGGGAGGGACGATACGCCCTTTTGTATTTGATCTTTATCAAATCAGGATTTTTGGCTTGTCAAGTTGCCAGGCTAGATAGAGCTGGTTGCGGCCGAAGGCCGCAAATCTATTCGAGTTGAATCAAAACTCGCGATATCTCTCTGTCGAACGATGGACTTGCTCGATTTCATATCTCAAAATGAGGCTTCCTCCAACGCTGCAAGGCTATTGCGGGGGTGAAATGTAAATCTATGTAAACAACATATTTACATATTGTGATCACACAATCATGAAACGTCAAAGGCATGAAACCTTAATCTCTCTCTTGTTTTGTGGAATGTGTTGTTGTCTGATTTCAGTTGTGGTTACAAAACAACTTTCCATGGGTGATTGAATTTTCAATTTAAATTGAACAAAGAATTGCAACGCCAACAGAACCACAAAGGCCTGTTACTATTAGACTGCGTGCGGACTTTATACAGTGCGGAGGAGGGAAAAGGAAAGGTAAAATCGCCGCACTCACTGACTATTGTTATTGCTAGTTTAAATATAGATAATGGTCATGCTGTTTTTGATAACAAACTGTGGTCAAGGCATCAGTGTTTGTTAGTTTGCATTATTTCAAGGTAACACTGCTCTTATTTCGAGTGCAAAAGATTTAAGGGAGTTTGAGCGAATTCAAAGTATGGTCAAAATCCCTGGTTAAAAGTATCAACATCCATAAAGCTTCATTAGGACGTGCAGTGGCGTCACCAAGGGGTGGACTGGGGTGGACGTCCCCCCCAGTTTTCTCGTTGTGGTATTTATTCATAAGGAAAAACGACGTAAAACTGGCTGGGTATAGTTTTCAGAACTCGATTCCACACTAAGTCCACCCCACATTTTTACGGCTGGCGACGCCCCTGGGGACGTGGGATGTAATATTTAAGATTTTATCAAATTCCTTTGGCTATCGCCCAACAATTTTTGTTACAAGCTAACAGCTTTTGTTTGAAAGATAGAATAATGACCACTGTACTCCTGTTCCCAATTCCCAGGTCCGGTTATGATACATCTGCTGCTGCTAACCCCTGCACTTACATGGGACACCCTTATAATTCCCCAGGTTAAAGTCTAATTCAAGCTTTGTAGTAACAAAAATTTTCTTTTCACAGCCCAAAATTGAAGATTTCATTGATTTCTTTCGCTTCAACTGCTACAACTGATCTTGAGCTAACTGATGACAGGTAACTGCTTTTTCACATCTTCCTTAGTTTCTCTCGTCTCCATTTGCTTGTTACTTCATTGTATCTTTTATATATTCTTTCATTCGTTCATTCATTCATCCTTTTTCAACTTTTCATTCATTCATTTATTCGTTCATTCATACTTTTATTTTCATTTGTTCCTTCGTTTCTCTCTCCATTTGCTTGTTACTTCATTGTGTCTTTTATATGTTCATTCATTCATTCATTCATTCATTCATTCATTCATTCATTCTTTCATTCGTTCATTCATTCATTCATTCATTCGTTTATTATCCATTCATTTATTTACTTATTCGTTGTTGTCTTCATTGGTTTCTTCCACAATTCCATCATTCATTATTTCTGAGTACATGTCGTCACATCCTCAAATGAGTTGAAATATAAAATACGCTGTAATTTTGAAAATGTTCAAGATTTCAGTTAAGTCCAAGGGTAGAATTATAGCAATGTAGCTAAAGTTTCTTTAAAGCCGTCCAATCAAAAGAAAGATGTAATAGCCATTTACGGTAGCCTTTTTAAAGATTTGATGCCTATGCTGTGCCCTATTAACGACTAAACGAAGCACTTTATGTGACGCTTTGTTCGATTTCAGGTACTTGATAGAACAAGGATTGATCTCTTTGAAAAGAAGATCGCCTTATGGTAACACATATATGCACCTTGGTCTTGGAAAGGTATGTGTCTTTAGTATTCGTGAGCTTATATCATAATTTGACTAAAAAACGCCATCCTAATCAAAGATTAATTGCCAAAAAGTATTCTACACAATATGCTATTTTTTGCTTGTTATCGAAACAAGAACATTTGCATTTTATAAACCGAGATTCAGAAAAGCAAGCAGCCCTGAAAGTGATTAAGTCAGGAATAGAAATTATCAAACGGGTATCATTTACACGGGAATCGATAACAGTCATTCGAACATGCTGAATCGCAGCACTCGCTTAACTTGATTAACAGCTAGTTTTGCTACTTAACAATGGGATGCTGAATATCGCAATTTAGACAGAGAGAAAATCCCCCCCCCCAACTGTCCTTTATTGATTTGCGCCATGCAAATATTAAAATGCATTCGCTCAGCCGATGTCCACGTTTCAGAGCAGTTTCAACGTCACAGCGTTTGGCCAATATGATTGGTTTGTTTCAGTGACAACAATAGAGTCAGGTTGGTTCTCAAATTGGAAGTTCGATATTTTAAAACGGTGTTTGCCCGAACATCTTGGTACGAAAAAGGCGAGGAAATATGTGCGCAGGCATGATAGTTGTTGTTGTTGAACATTGAAATGTTTGGGTGCATTGATCATTGTTGATTGTCCACGTCCACGGCGAACATAATGCTGTCGCTCTCATCCTTGAATGGCCGCTTTTGTTTTGGGTCTTCAAAGTTGTGGAGCTGTGAGGAAGTTTTCTTACCATTTGGAATCCTGCAGTCACAGTGGATATCAAGTACTCTAAAATCTGGAAATATGGGTTTATATAAGGTGCAATTTGCTGTCAAGTCCTACGCTATCTAGGAGACAAGNTTTGTTGTGTGGTCTATCGTGCATATAAATATTACTTAGATATCGTAGGAAACTCATAGAAAATACACGACTGATTTAGGCCATGAGTAAGCTCAAGTAGCTTCATAAAAGTCCCGTATGTAAACACATCATAACGAGGCACTACAACAACAACAACTATAACAACGTTTAAAGTGAGAGCTCTCCATTTAACTTGAATGTGGGCCAAAGCAAACTTTGTAACGAAAGGGTATTTTCGGCCAGCAACTGTGAGGCTCAACCAACAGTTGGAAATCTCTCAAGATTAACATAGTTTCCTGGAAAATCCCTTATCCCACGCAGTTGAAAATTGCTGTTAAGAAGGTCAGCTCTGTGGCTAGGTCGATATTTGAGAAGAATCATAAAAGGCTTATGTTGATGAATTGTCAATGACCTAAGAGGCTAAGAAAGTTAATTTCTGGTTAAATTATTTTTAGAATTGAGTCGAAATTTGATAAAAGTGGTTGTTGAAAATTTATCAAAAACCAGCTGGAATCTTTCTCGATTATTTTGATGATAAAGTAATGACAAACAAGTTCTTGGAGTTGTATCTGTGAAATTCTAGGTGGTTAGGTAATAAGTAGGATTAAGAAATATCTGGAAAGTAAGATGTGCAAGAAGATACTGGATGAGTCAGAAAAAAGTTTAAACGAAACCTTGAAATCACAAATCTTTTCGCTTCTGTGAAATTGAAGGTGAAGTTGCAGTTTTTAGCGCCAATCACTAGAATCGCAGAAGTAGCTAAGCGCTAATGGAGTCCACGACCCCCTGTCATGACGCTCAAGTGGTGTGGGTGGGGCTCAAACCCCGTCCACCTCACGCTTGAGCTGTTCTGGTTGCAAAGTCAGAGGCTTACAGCACTGCGCCACAACACCTTTTCCAAATTTTACAATAGAGAGTTACTATGTTGATTGGTTCGGTCGTAACATCCCCCCCTTGATGATACATACCGGTTTAATGATTTGACCTCTTCCTAATGCTCTTGATTTCTAATTCACTTTCGTAGGGCGAATGTCGGCAAGTGTTATTATCGTATTAACTGATGGAGAATTGACCCAGTTCCGACAGAAAGCCATTGATTCTGTAAGTTATTTTATCACTGTTCGATAATTTGGGCTTCCCTTTTTCTTTTTTATGTAAAAGGAAATGTTGTACGATTTAATAATCTCATATCAAACATTGAATTTATCGATCATAAATTTCCAGGGATTTTTTATTCTACGGAATTGCACTTCTAAGCAAATTGAATTATACGAAAAATGTCGAAATGTCAATATTTCTACTTTTCTTTACATTGCATTAAGAACGACTTTTGCCCCTTGTCCGTCCCACCTTATTGTACTTTGAGAAAGTAATTAAGCTCTGTTTAGTGCAGCAGTTTTTTATTTGATTCGCGAAAGAAATTATATAGGCATTAGGACTTTGGTTCTACGATGATTTTATTAGACTCTGTGAAATCTTTTTCATGTTGTAGGCAAATTCTGCGAGAAGCCTTGGTGCATCGATTTTTATTGTCGGAATTGATGATTATAAAGCAACTGATGTGAGTATTCTCCGGACTGTTTCCATTAAGAACACTAACAGAGAACCATCTGTTATCTAACTGACTTTCACTCAGTTATTTGATTGCACAAATCGTGAAACAATGTTTAGTTCAACCACGTTTAATTTCCTTTTCTGAACCATGAATTTCGTTCGCGAACCTTTAGCCGTATCATGTAATATAATCATTATAATCAATTTGCAAAAAGCTGGCAGAAAGCTGAAATAAACGGAAATACGAAACAGTTTTTCGTGATCGTTGTTCTGCGTTTCAGCATTGGTCCAATGGCATAATCTTTACTTTTCAAGCATCGTTTTAAAGTGAATATTTTCAGGAGAGTCTTTGGATTTTTAAACTGAATTTTAGAGCCAACTAGTAAGGTAATGTTGTTTCAACCTCGTACCCAGTTCAACCTCGTACCCAGCATAGGTTCAAAATCTTTAAAAAGGTCGGTGTAAAATTCTGGGACATATTTCTTTGAATGGAATGGCTTGAAAGAAACTTTAGCTACTTTGTAATAATTCTGCCGTTGGACTTTTCAGAAATCTTCAATATTTTCAGAATTTGAGTGCTTTTCTTCTTTTTTAAGAATTCAAGAAATATTTTGAAAAAAAATTAAAACCATCTTAATTTCTAAACTTTTTGAGGAAACATCGAATAATTTTTATAGAAAAACACAGTTTATGAACGTATACAATATGGTATCAAGCAAAAGTCTTTCACTCTTCTGGTTTGCGATTTAGAAATTTGATGACGTCACATCGTCAAATGAGTTGAGATATGAAATACGCTGTAATTTCGAAAATATTGAAGATTTCTCAAAAGTACAACTGCAGAGTTACAGCAAAGTAGCAAAAGTTTCTTTCAAGCCATTTAATTCAAAGAAATAGGTCACTGAATTTTACACCGACCCTTTTACGCCAATATAAAGATTTGGAACCTATGCTCTCGTACTCAGTGTCAAGAAAGGTTTTTTTCGTAAACTGCAACCCCTACATTCAGGTCTCTGTTGAGGGCTAGCCTAGACTTACAACAGATACCCTTGGGAACCAGGTTGACGTTGTGTATCTCTTTCAGTTAGAAGCGATTGCAGACAAGCCAGCCAAGGATTATGTTTTTACAGCTGATAATTATGTCTCATTGAGGAATCTTGTCACCTCGGTAGGTTACTTATCTTCCTACCCTTATTGTTGTTTCTGTTTACTCAAAAGCCAATTTGATTAAAACTTATAAAAATAGAACTTCAGAGGTCAAGAATCAGAGATTGCAAGTCAAGGGCCAAAGGTCGTCAGATCAAAATGTCACCTCGGTAGGTTACTTATCTTCCTACCCTTATTGTTGTTTCTGTTTACTCAAAAGCCAATTTGATTAAAACTTATAAAAATAGAACTTCAGAGGTCAAGAATCAGAGATTGCAAGTCAAGGGCCAAAGGTCGTCAGATCAAAATGTCACCTCGGTAGGTTACTTATCTTCCTACCCTTATTGTTGTTTCTGTTTACTCAAAAGCCAATTTTAACCTTATAAAAATAGAACTTCAGAGGTCAAGAATCAGAGATTGCAAGTCAAGGGCCAAAGGTCGTCAGATCAAAATGAAGGTCAAAAACAAGGAATCAAAAATCAAAATCGAAACGAAGAAAATTGGCTCAAAAGGATAGCGGCTTATTGAAATCAGATCTTAGATGAGGCCATAGTAAGTCAAATTAACATTAAATATTTTAAAGACACACATAATTAATCGAGGCAATTTATATTGGTATTTAATTTTGAAATTGCGCGAAAAAGTATATTCATGCAACTAAGAGATTGGTTTTCGTCTTACGTGTAATTCACTGATTTAATTTCTCTCAATTTCGTTCTTTCCGACAGATTGTCAAGAAAACTTGCATCGAGATTATTGCAGCAGAACCAACACACATTTGCTCTGGAGGTATAAACGTTTAATGATTTGGTAAAGTTAAAAAGTAATTTTTAAATTTGTCAAAATAAGTGTAACTCCATGCACATAGTTTAATTGCAGTTTCATATTTATTATTACTTCAGTAATGTATGTATATTTAGAATTTTTCTGACTCATAAAGGCATTAATTGTAATGTTCGTTCGAAGTCTTAGCTGACATCATAATTCCTTCCCCTCTTTCATTTACAGCAAAATTCAAAGTTTCTCTCACTGGTAATGGATTCACAAAGACTGATAATATCAGCAAAGTATTTTGTCGATTTCAACTCAACGATACTCACTATCATGGTAAGAGTGATTTCTTTGATTGGTTGATTAATTTCTTGATTCATTGATCCATTCACTTGTTTTATCAAATCACTGAATGATAGTTTTATTTCGATCTTTCATTTTGCAGTGACAAAACCTTCGAAAGTAACAGCAAAGCATTTATCATGTCAAGCTCCTGTTTTGGAAGTACCAGACAGGTGAGCCAAATGATAAATTATCGTTCACTTTTGCTAATAATTTTGGCGTAACAGCCTCCCGGTCGATTTCTTGTTTTCAATTTCTTTATCATAATTTTGTCACTATAGTTTTTTCTCATCCTTTAATTTTTACAAATTGTCTGATTTCTTTAGCTAACTTCTTAAGACTAGATAAGCTTTCCTTTTTCTCAGGTACACGTATTTTAAGAAACTAAAAATTGTACTGCAAGTTTCTTAAAATTATCAGATTTTCAGAACTCGGAGTTTCTTACGAGTTTCTTACGACTTCCATAACAATCTTCATGTTTACTTCCTGTGCCCTCGTGAACATTTCAAAGCGAACTTTTTTTAAGCCTTTCAAATGTTTAGACATTACTCAAGTGCCTTTCAAGTAATATGATACAGGAAACAAGTGAAAATAAGGTAAAAATATGCTAAGGATTTCCTTGACTAAAATAAATAGTTTCTTAACTAATTTTTCCCCTGCACTGGAGTTTCTTAATCTTTTGGCGATCTGAGAGTTGAGTTTCTTATAAGCAGTTTCTAATTAAAAAATACGTGTATATGAAATAGCATTATAGAACTTAGCTGATGTTTGGCTGCCGTTGAAGGATAGGTTTCGTTAGTTTAATGATATTGCTCAAAATACTTTAGCCATAACATTTTTGAAAATATCAATTTATAATTAAACGATTTCTTGTTTCTTCAGTTCAGTTATTCTTCAAGTATCCGTGAATGGGAAAACTTTCGTTTCCAGCAATGTAACTGTGACTGCTATGGATTGTAAGGTATGTTACATCATCTTCGTTTTTGCTGTCTTCCCAATAATTTTACAAAAATCTGCTTTTGTCACCAAATTTACTAAAGTATTGCCACATACAAAATTTTATAAAAAATTATCTACTAGAAAAACCGTTCATTTACTTCATGTTGTGACAAGACATTGGACTAATTAATTCTTGAAATTAGACAGCTGAGATCTAAGCAATTTTTTCAACAACATGTTAACTACTGAACCACAGTAAAAGATTCAATTTCATAATCTCTTTGATTTCGTAATACCATTTATTCTGTGCATCTGCCCTTTACTTTTTTCACTTTTCCCTTTCTTGTTTCTCCTTAGCAGAGGAATTTTCGTTCGATTACTGCTCATGTATTCAACTATCGTCTCTCATAATCATCTTGCTATATATATATAAGGAGTGAGCGGTGTGTCAATCTTGATCTATTGAACATTTGTACCCACAGTATTTTGTGAAATTTCAGTGAAATTTCAAGCCTTTGCTCTATTGAATGTATGCACGGAGCTTAATATGATAATCTTATGATGCTTCTTCTTAGATTAATAAAGTCGTCAAGCCAGTGACAAATCATGGAAAAGCAGTTCTCATATTTTTCCTCATCTTGTTGATCCTGACTCTGATTTCACTTTGGTGGTTCTGGAAACTCTTGCCTTGTGTGGTAAATATCTTTTCTATTTTTCACTTTCTGATAAAAAGGATTGAATTTAGCAGGAATAGACAATAACGCTAAAGATGGCGGCCGCGCAAAGCATGCTGGGAAAAAGCTCCATGAGGACCACCTAACGACGTAAAAGTTTTGGTCTGCCTTTTCGACTAGCTAGCTGTGGTAAAGTTCGGAACAAGGAATCAATGTAAACAAATAGGAAAATTTTGTCATTCGAATGCGAATCTTAAATTGAAACTTCAATTCGAATCAAAACTTTACTTTTTCAGCTTTGGAAAGGTTTCCTTTCGAACCATGTTGCATTCGAATTAAGGTCGATTCGAATTCAAGCTAGCTAGTCGAAACGGTAGACCAAAATTTGTACGTCATTAGGTGGTCGTCAGGGAGCCTTTTACCAGCATGCTTTGCAGCAAAACACAACAGAGTCTTTGGAGCCGCCATCTTTAGCGGTATTGTTTATTGTAAAGCATGAATTTGGTGCAGACACTTTGACACTTTGAAACGTCGTCACTTTCACAATTTGGTGCAACTAGAGTAATGCTGCGGTGGTTCCTTGATTTTTGGTTTTGTTGATTATCCATGCGTGGATCTGAGAAATTTGAAACTACAATGTGACTATTCTTAACTTTGCAGAAACCTGAAAAGGATGCACCCATTATTTCAGATGATATGCCCGAGGTAAGTTCATTTAAATTTTCAAACATGTGTGGAATTCTGCTTTGTTTGTATTGATATTTCAAAAAATGGTTGCTTGGTTTTTCAGTATGATTTTTGAAGTTTTAGATCAGATACAGTTTTAACTCAGCTGTTGTTGATCTGATAGCAAATAGTCTATAACTGGCTGCTCATCTCGATCGATTCATGTGGATTAATTTAAAATAATCTTTCCCAATTATTCTTTTTGCAGCCAAAGAAAAAGAAATGGGCCACAGTTGATGCTTCGTTTTACGGTGGAGGAGGAATTGGGGGAATGAAACCTGTCAGGGTTAGTATTAGCTCCCTTAATACCTTGAGTTTATTAGAATGACATTAGGTAGGAAGTGTATTAAAGATTCATGCAATAATCGCTGCATGAATGTGCAGAACTATAGCCTCTGAGTTTGTGTAATCGGATGGATGGCGTTGGAGGTGTGGTTTTCCGAATGGGTGGTGCATTTATCCTGACCCCGGTAGCTTTTAACTTTTCACTGTGATGGCCACAGGGTAGTCATAGTTTTTTGCTCCCCGTGGTATTGTCCTCGTAGTGTTTGTAGTAGATGGCAGGTATAGTAATAAGTAATATGTTTTGCAAATTTTTATTGGAATATGAAAAAAAGAAAGAACAGTTGCTGAAGAACATTTTATCAAAACGTCAAACTAACTTTCAGTTTTTTTTTTAATTCTTGTCTATATTTTATATAGCAATAACAATCGATAAATTATATCTGTGAAATACTTAAAACGCCATAGAAAATATGCACTAAACGTATCGGGCTGTGCCCTTCGTTAGTAGTGAAAGATATTCTACCGTTGGCTACTGACGAAGGGCACAGCCCGATACGTTAGTGCACGGGCAATAATGCACCGTATTTGCATGTTAGAAATGAAAGTTTACGTTGTGTTGTCTCTTCGGCATGGCGAATCGAATTGCGCCTGCGGCGCCTACGCCTCGGGTATCCTACGCAGCGATGTCCTCGTGGACGTTTGAAACGAGGACATCGCTGCGTAGGATACGCGAGGCGTAGGCGCAATTCAATTCGATTTAGCAATCACCAATGGCGGACTTCTCGTGGTTAGGCCATGCCGAAGAGACAACAAAACGAGGGAAAACAACGTTACCAAGGTAATAAACTTTCATTTCTAACATACAAATACGGTGCATTATTGCCCGTGGTTAGTGCATATTTTCTATGGTGTTTTAAATATTTTACAGACATAATTTATCGAATGTTATTAATATTTGTACTTCGCCACACGCTGCACATTTATTTGAATCTATATTTTATATACTATGGAGAATTGCCTCTTGAATTATGACAAAAGTGTCGTTAATCAAGAATTTATTTTTACCTATATTTTAGAACAGATATTTATTATGTTCAAACGTATCTTCAACTCTCGCTGATTGCTGCGAAGCAGCATTATATTCTTATTCAATGCTAGCGATTTGGACTCTGTCTGTGTGTTTGTGTGTGTGTGTGTTTTCAACAATTTTTGCAGACCTTCTTGTGGCTGTCAAATAATATCTCTGCGGGTCAACACAGAAATTAGCGCATGCGCAGTATTGAAAGTATGATAATAACATCTTATTGTTGCATAGCAAATACAGCATTATATGCATAGTCAATTGACTTAATCAAAGGGCAATATACCAACCAATTTGTCATGCAAATATATCTATTTTTGGCGAACAGTTTTGTGAGTGAACTCAGTACGCAGCACTCTCTGACTATTGTTATTTCTAGTTATTATTATTTTATATCTTGATCATACATTGTTCTCTGTCCCCTACAAGTCTTACAGATTTGATATGTCATTACTCTCCTCCGCGAGGTTTCTTTTGAAAAAAAATTACGGACCACAGAATCACGGACCATGGAACTGCGGAACATGTGGAACAAATAAAGAAAGCTCGCGGAGGAGAGTAATATGTCATTGAAAAAAAAAACAGAAGGAACCACAGAGACAGGAGAAATAAAGGAACAGAAGGAACCACGGAGACAAGGAAAGATGAAGTGAAATCTAGAGATTTTTTCTGTAATTTGATATGATTTGATTGTGTTCATCGCAAATACTGCCATAGTACATTGATTTGATACAATATGTGATGATATTTATATTGTATTGATTGTGATGATATTCATTTCAGGTGAATTGGGGCGATAAAGGAGCAACTGAGGCTGGAAACAAATTATCTACACCTGGGGTATGCAATTTCAATCTTTTTATTTTTGAATAATGTTTCATTGAGAAAGGCTCTCTTGCACCGTGTAGAGGCAAATTATATTTGAATGGTGACCGTATCTTGAAAGTATCTTTCTAGTCAAGAAATAGTCTGGAAGGCTGTTCAAAATTTTCAAGAGCCATGAGCAAAATAAACAACAACGCTAATGATGGCTGCTCCAAAGACTCTGTAGTGTTTCGCTGCGAAGCATGCTGGTAAAAAGCTCCCTGACGACCACCTAATGACATCAAAATTTCGGTCAGCCGTTTCGACTAGGTAGCTTGAATTCGAATCAACCTTGAATTCGAATACAACATGGCTCGAAAGGAAACCTTTCCTTAGCAGAAAAGTAAAGTTTTGATTCAAATTGAAGTTTTAATTAAAGATTCGCGTTTGAATTACAAAATTTTCCTATTTCTTTACATGTGTTACTTGTTCCGAACGTTACCACAGCTAGCTAGTCGAAACGGCAGACCAAAATTTGTATGTCGTTAGGTGGTCGTCAGGGAGCTTTTTACCAGCATGCTTTGCGCGGCCGCCATCTTTAGTGTTGTTGTCTATTGCAATTCATCTATCTAAGGGTTAAGTCACAAGCTATATCAACTGTTTGAAAAATCTTCCTGCAAAAAGCATCCACCTAATTTGAAGAATTCTAACCCAGGGGGTCTATTTAATAGATGAAGCACCCGGAATGCGCCTGCCGATGGGGTATCAATTTCAGTAAAAAATCCAGGACAGGATTATACCTTTCGCATGTTGGTTCCAGGACAGGTATATCAGTGAAGACAAGTTTTCCAGGATCGGTCAAAAATTGTATGAAGACGCTAAAAAACAACAACACTAGCCTTTTTGCTGCACCTTTTTCCAGGACGGGTGTTGTGTTTTCCAACATTTTGTTCCAGGACAGGGTCCGAGAATTTTCTATGGTAGGCACAACCCCGTTTTTTCCTACAAGGTAGACCCCCCGGGAATTCTAACTTCATTGTCTGACTTCACAACGCACAATTTTACCCTCAGATGAAAATTTTCCAGAAAATTGATCTTGATTTTGCATATACCTTTTCATTTTGGAGGTCTTTGGATTGAGATTTCAACTTCATCAGCTGCGAATTTTAACGTTCTGTTTACAATACTTTTTCTAGGATGCTAAAATCATAGTCGATTCGACATCAGAATATGGTGATGTGGAACCAAAACCAAGCTGTTCAGCTATAGCAAAGGTATGTATTTATTCTTTTAAGATTCTTATTCGAATATCTGACAAGAAACAAGATTTATTGCAAGCCCCCATCCCCCCGCGCATCCCCCCTCCCTCTGCATTCCATCGCACGCATCTGCTAACGTGTTGAAAGCACCCTTTTCAGAAGAATCATCATTAGTAATTAATTAATCCTAATTTGGTTCTGATGCTAAGTTTCGCCAGCATCTGGGCTAGAGAATATAGTTTCATCTTGTTGGGACAAGAATGGATGTAGACATCCTGAAAGAGAGATTTAGCTAATGTTTTTATGAAACACAGTCCGTGAAACCTGGGAAAATTCCCTGCAAATGAGTTTGAAACCTGAGAATTTCCTGCAAGCTATGCCAGTGAAGCTTTTCATTTTATCCCAGACAGCAGCGAATACATAAGAAACTGCATGAAGCACACTTGTTTAATTTCTCCCTACCCCTATGAAAAGATAATAACAAGTATATTTTTGTTTACAGCTCAAGCTAATGGCCGTCGGATTCTGGTTTAAAGGTTTATATCAACAAGCTGCTTTTCGAAGGCCTAAGAAAGGAGGACAATATGTAAGTGTCTTTCCTGTTTAGTTGTGTGTCACATTACTTATCCGATTTCTTTTGTGGAAAATCTTACTGTTTGCAATCTTTATGCTACAAAGAAACGGCATACCGGAATTTGAGGTCCCGGGACGCAGGTGGGACCCGGGACCAGGGACGCAGAATGTAGGTGGGACCCGGGACGCAGAATGCAAGTGGGACCCGGGACGCAGAATGTAGGTGGGACGCAGGTGAGACCCAGGACACGGGACCCAGAACACGGGATCCGGGACCCGACATTTTTCTGATGATTTTTAAATTTGGAAACAAGGATACCTTGATTTTTATCATTCTTAGTCACACTCATGTTTTATAAGCAACTTGGCTCAATAAGTTTGGGCCCAATTCATATAATTAAAGTTTCTTGTAGATTTTCTTAGTTCTTCGTAAAGTTGACTAGCACAATTTATCGAAGTTCATCGAGGACTGCTTCTAGTAGAGTTTCTTNACGCAGGTGAGACCCAGGACACGGGACCCAGAACACGGGATCCGGGACCCGACATTTTTCTGATGATTTTTAAATTTGGAAACAAGGATACCTTGATTTTTATCATTCTTAGTCACACTCATGTTTTATAAGCAACTTGGCTCAATAAGTTTGGGCCCAATTCATATAATTAAAGTTTCTTGTAGATTTTCTTAGTTCTTCGTAAAGTTGACTAGCACAATTTATCGAAGTTCATCGAGGACTGCTTCTAGTAGAGTTTCTTAATTTCCTGGAAAAGACGCTGCCACAGGCTAAAAAAGGCTAAAAGCCTTTTAGCCTTTTAGCATTTTCACTGGAATGGGCCTCACTGACCTCACTGGATTTTCGCTCAATTATTGAAAATTCATATGAAAACTGTAGGATTATCTTCATAGTCATATTAATTAGTCATATTTAGAAATCTGCGAATTTATAAAAAACTATATGTAATTTACCATTCTATTCATTTTGTTGCAGAAATTTTACACACCAAAGTCAGAAAACTATGAAAGAGCTAGAAGTGCTTTGAGCTCAACCTCCAGCCAGAATGCTTGAGTCGTGCTGCTCCTGGTCGATGTTCAAAGAGTGGGAAGAGATCTATCTGATTAGACCGCTTCAGTTTGATAACGAAGACAGAAGGGTGAGTATAGGAAAGGAACACAAGTACAAGGCAGTGAAAGAGGAATTATTGCATTGAACTTTTTGGCCCTTTCCTCTTCGCAATTACCGCCATTCGTGGGCATTTTGCTGATCGAGGGAAGGTTGCTTATTTGTGGTTGTATGCGCAATGTTGCAGTACTTCCCAAACAGAAACAGCTAATAAAGATATCGATTTTTACGCAGTTTTCGCTCTGCCATTGTCATTAGAAATCTTTAGACTTAAGAAAACGTGTAGTTAGTAAATGTTAAAAATAGAATTTGATGGATTTTGAGAATCCAGGTCGTTCTTTTGATATTTGAAAGTGATTTTGATGGTGAAATTTCTTTCAAGAAATTTTTAGTAAGACGTTCTGTTTAATATGGTATTGTGGTGTTGACGTTGCTTAGATAGATTCATCTTAGGTTCTCATCCCTTTCCCAGGATTGAAAAGCAGCATTTAAGTTTCTTGCCCTGTTAATTCAAAAAGTAAAATTGGATACAGTTTTAGAATTTCTGTACTGATTATTCCAATATCCATGCAGTTTTATTCAACTCAGTTTTTGACTTTTGATAAAAGTCTTCCCATTCTCGAAAATTTAAAACATGTGACTCTCAGGGATGAGAATCTACAATTTATTGTAAATAAGTAGAAAGCAATCTACATTCTTTATGTTGTTGTTTAGATTGAACTGTTGTTTTCATCGTTTTGGTCTTTTTTGTACGCGAAAAAGCTCTACAATTTTACGCCTGCATCTTTTTGTTCTTGTAAGTAAGTAATAGGGTCAATCGTTGCAAGAGCTTAGAGACGAAACGACTTTGTATAAAAGTATTTTTCTGGTGAACATTTTTAATTAGATCTATTTACTAGGCCAATTTATTGTATTTGAAATTTGTAAATCACATTCCAATAGATGCTAGGTTTAGTTTTGCTCCGTATTGTTGTTTTGATAAAGTTTTGTGTTTCCATTCTGGTGTTTTTATTCAAGTCTCGTGTGCTTCTGGCATCTGAATTGCTAATTAAATTCTTGCTGTGTTTGATTTCTGGGATGTGTTTTCATTTGAAACAACTGAATAAATAGGCATTACGAGCAATCAATCAGTTCAGTCAATACTGCCCTCAATACTGTATTTGCTTGCTCAATACAGCACAGTGCCCCATATTGCTCATATTTTGTGGACCAAGAAAAACTCTCGGACCAAGACAGATTTCAGCAATCAGCCTTCGGGCTTCGATTCTCAATGTTCTCAGGTTGAATATTGGATATATATTAACAACATCATGAAGCTAAAACCTACCAAGAAAAGACTATGGACAAGAAAGAAGGATAGATAGTTATTTCTAAATATTACAAGAGTTTGGCTTGGCAAGCAATCTTTCCCTTAAGTTGTGTCTTTATCAACAAGGTATTTTGAGTTGCGAAGAAAAAGTTGGTCCGTGCAAAGTTGTCTTAGTTTTCAGTAGCTACCAGTGTCAAGCTAGCTTTTAAACTTTTTAAAACGTGTGGATGTAAGTCTGGGCCCTAGGTAAGTCTGAAGTTAATAGACATTTTAGCTATTCTGAAAAGAATCTGGATCGAGAGACATTTTTTCATATACAGTTTCCAGAAATTTGACCAATTTTGGAATGCGAGCATCAGTGTGATGGAAGCTATAACGCCGCTCAATCGAACCTTTCGAATAAAAACGTACACAAACATCGCTCGATCCAGACTCTTTTGTAGAATAGCTAAAAGGTCTGCAGTTGGGTACGGTTGGGTAAATCCTCATAAAGTTGGGTGGGATTCAAAAGAGTTTTTGGTCTTTACCGTCTTTAGAAAGATAAAGAAATTGGATACGAGATTGTTAGGATATTAGGATTCCAGAACAGCTAGATTTGAGATTTACTCTTGAAACAGCTTGGAATTATCCCCATTCCGCTGATTCTTATCCCCATTCCGCTGTTTCTTACAGACTCTAAAACTTCGCGTGATGTTGACCTCTTTGGTTCCACTGTGGGAATAAAACATTTTGTTATTGTAAATTCTCAATGGTATCAAGTCAGCAATCTCGGATTCTAGTTCTTAACGAGTGAATCCGTTAACCGCAATGTTTACAACATTTTAGCTCATGGTTTATGAGGTTGAATGGAAGTCATGTGAGGCCCAACTCTTTATTTTCTGCGTTTTTTCACTTAGCAACAAAGTTATGCTTAGTTTTTGTTTATGACTCACATCCGCGAACCACAGTGACGCAATTTTCCTGGAAAATGTAAAAGTTACGACGTCAAGAATAAAAGGAGCTAAAAGATACACTATTATTTGATAATGTTTATTGTCTGGACCGAACTTCGAATATTCTTAAAATTATCATGTGATGATTCTTGATGTTTGAGGTATAACTTTTTTGATACAGATATTCCGCAGATCCGCAGCAGGATTCGGGTCCGAGAATTGTAAGATTAACTTATAAGCAATCAGTGTGATTCTGGTGTCTTTCTAGAAAATGTCTCTTAGTTTCCAAGCAATTATTGTATTCCACTTCCATGATATTTTGAGCATCATACTAAACCAAAACGTTGTTTTATAAGAATCTTGGATCAGCCCTTAAAGCTCAAAAGTTGGTGGATAATTCACAAAAATGTCTGCATTTTATTGCTAAAAGTTTCTCGATTGACTCCCTACTTGTTGGAAGCAAAAGTTGTGACGTAATCTTCACGATTGTCTTGCTCTTGAATAGGTTTCTTGACATATAAAAAAACAACATTTGGCAAGAAAAGGAGTTCTACTGTGTTATACGTTCAAAACATTTAATTGGAGTGAATATTACTCGAGGATATGGTAGGTGCAGTGGAGTCTTAGTATTAAAAAGCGTTGAATTTTGCTGTCAAAAGCTTCTCAATGCTTGCCACACTTGATACTAGAACCTCTTAAATTTTTGGGCATCGCTGACACCTGACATAGTGTCTTACAAAAAATGCCAAGTAAAGAAAGCCGAGAAAGGAAACGACAAGCAAGAACGAAAAGATGTTCCATGTCGTTGTTCCCTGCGAAGGATTATGATCCGCTTGTCGGTCCGGATTTTATAGATGGATGATACGACATCTGATCATCTGATGTTAGCCATTGAAGAAGGGAGACGTATGGATTTATAGTAACGAGGAAAATAGGCTTATTTCACCGGCTATCGCTACGAAACGACCGAGAAAAGAACATTTCTTTATTCAAGATACCTCATGAATCGCTGCAATGCTAAAGGAAGGTAGCAGGTAATCTCTGTATGCGAATAAATGACTTGTATTTTGTGATACCTGCGGGCCTAAAGTCGCCACATACCGAGGCCTATCTCGGTGCCGGATACCTTTATAGGCCATTGGTTGGTGTCACAGAGGAAAGCGAAAGTATTTCAAGAATAGGAAGCTGAAATATCGAAGAAAAGGAGGATGAACTACTTCAAAGGTTTAGTCTCTAATGTAAAGGGGTTTTATGATGGAATAAACCCAGCTACACTGACGGGAGCCATTGATGTTATTGTTGTGAGGCAGGAAGATGGGACCCTTGTTGGCAGTCCGTTTCATGTTCGTTTTGGCAAGCTCGGCGTGCTTCGAACCAGAGAAAAAGTGGTAAGATATTCTTTAACTCATTGGGAGTTTTTGTGACGTCTTTGTTTCGATTATGGCAAAAAATCTGACAGTTATTCTCCTGAAAAACAGTTCAAAACAATGTCAACAGTCGAGCAAATTCAAGTTAGCAACGCATGGAATGAAAGGCATCCTTCTTGCCACCAGAAAACAATAACAAAACATGTGAATGACAGCATTGAAACAATAAGACAATTAAATCAAATGCGTTCTAACTGATATTGCTATGATACTGGTATCTGCAGCCAAGCAGGAAAAGTTCTAGTGAACTTTAGCTAAACAGTTTTTAATAAAAATGAAATATGATTAGTTTTTATGGATAGAATTAACATGATATACCTAAGTACCATATAAAAGATCTTTATTACCATATTTACAATATATTTAAAGCTCATTAGCAAATTTTAAAGTAATGGAGGGAGATTTTTGATGGATGACACAAAATTTATGACACAATAGGTTATATTTAGATCGACCCAGGCCCCCTAGCTAAGCTACTTTTAACTCTGTTGACTTACTTTATGGTGTTCCATTTAAATAATCTCTATTCTTTGATCATTTAAAGGGAACAGGCAATGGTAAATAGATTTGCCTATAAATAAAACAAAGAATAAACCCAAATACTGCAATGTTTCTCTGGATATGCTTTGTTCTTGGCACCTGGCCAGCTTCGATTTTAATGAGATATTTTTAGATTTTGCAAATGCAAGTTTTTATCCCTGCACAAATCCTTTGATGAATAAAGTATGATANTTTGATGGATGACACAAAATTTATGACACAATAGGTTATATTTAGATCGACCCAGGCCCCCTAGCTAAGCTACTTTTAACTCTGTTGACTTACTTTATGGTGTTCCATTTAAATAATCTCTATTCTTTGATCATTTAAAGGGAACAGGCAATGGTAAATAGATTTGCCTATAAATAAAACAAAGAATAAACCCAAATACTGCAATGTTTCTCTGGATATGCTTTGTTCTTGGCACCTGGCCAGCTTCGATTTTAATGAGATATTTTTAGATTTTGCAAATGCAAGTTTTTATCCCTGCACAAATCCTTTGATGAATAAAGTATGATAAAAAGGCCAGTCTGCAGAGTATGGCAGTTCTCGACGAGATCTCGCGTGTGCAGACCAAAAAAGCATTGGCGCGTCGGTGTGCAGGGCCTTTGGTTCGTTTGTTTTTAAAGTAGAGAACAAAAGATCTCGTTCAAAATCGGTGTGCACACAAAAAATTAGTAAAAAATCTTGTGCGTGCAGTTGCCACACTCTGCAGACTTGTAGAAAGGAAGATAGTTTTGAACCATACAGTAATACATTACACGCCACTTCTTGCATTGAAACTTTTATCTAGCCAAATGACGTTCTATCGGCTCTATCACAGGGAAACCAGGAAATAATTGTTGCTAAAAATAAAATTTGTTAAAAAAAAGAATTTGTCTTTTTTGTCCCCTGTGTGCTTCGTTATTTGTGTACCTTAGTCCCCTGTGTTCTGCGAAAGACTGTGTATCGATAGCTTTTGTGGAGCACAGGGGACTAAGGTACACAAATAACAAAGTGCACAGGGGACAAAGAAAGACAAATTTTTTTTACAAATTTTATTTTTAGCAACAATTATTTCCTGGTTTCCCGGTGGCTCTATAAGACCATTTTTAAATCCCCAAGAGTTTTAGGTGAAGATTTTTTTCCAGAAAAGACCTTTTACACAATAAGATAACCAAAAGGTTTCCGTTATATGAGAAAAAATCTTTCAAGATCTCTTTCACAAAGCACAAGATCTCTATTAATGCTTGAGAGATTTTTCTGAAGATCGGCAAGGATTCTTTTATAAGTTTCAAGAATGATCATTGCAGTGTAAGAAGTCTTAAAAATTGAGAATTCTAAGAATTTTATGGTGTCAAATGGCAATTACTTTAAATAAATGTGGCATTTTGCTCTAAATTTGCCATTAATATTTTTCAAATTAATTTTTGTTCAATAGGTTGATATCTCTGTCAATGGTGAAGATGTTGATTTACATATGAAATTAGGAGATGCTGGAGAAGCTTTCTTTGTTGCAGAATGCCTGGAAGAAAGTTTCCCAACTGAGCTAGCAACATCACCAATACCATCATTTGATGCCCTGATGGATGAAGGAATAAGACAACTTCACGAAGATGCTATCAATGAGGTAAACCATTTTGCAAAATTCAAATGCTGTTGTGGTATCATCTTCGCACTACGTTCTTTAACTAGATTATTGGGCCGTTTGCAATCAAGTGCCGGAAAAAACCAGGAAGAAGAAATCCGCACAATTTGATTTGGAAATTCATTTAAGTTCTTCTTTGATGGATCCCCTTCCCCTTTCCACACCAGATGAAATATTTTCAGGTAAATTGGAGTTACCAAGGACATCTGTGACAGAACGATGATCATTGATAACTTGCAATTTATTTGTTTAATTATTTTAAATTCTTCAGGACGACAGATAAAATTTGATTTCTCTAGCGGGGAAACACTCATTTCAAGTTGTGTTTTGTTGCCTTACATTTATATGTTCTTAAGAATTCTTGGCAAGAAAGAAAGGAATTGATTCTAAAAATTATTTCTGAAATATCAGGGCAAAAATTCTTTTTGTACTTAGAGTATTCTTTAGATGATTCAATTAAATTTCTGAAGAATTTTATCAAAATTTAAGAATTCTTTAAAATTGTTGAAAATTCTTAACAAATCTTAAGCAGATATTCTTAAAAAATTCTGAAGTGGCCTTAAACATTCTCAAGAATTCTAAAAAATTCTTAAGAATCCTTACAAAATTTCAAGAAATCTTCGAATGTAAATGTAACGATAATCATTTCTAATTTAAAGGTCAAGATGGAAATTCAAGAAATAACATCATGTCCAGAACTGTCTTATGCAAATTGATTCTAAAAATTAATTCTGAAATATCAGGGCAAAAATTCTTTTTGTACTTAGAGTATTCTTTAGATGAAGTGGAATTCGATTAAATTTCTGAAGAGTTTTATCAGAATTTAAGAATTCTTTAAAATTGTTGAAAATTCTTAACAAATCTTAAGCAGATATTCTTAAAAGATTCTGAAGTGGCCTTAAACATTCTCAAGAATTCTAAAAAATTGTTAAGAATCCTTACAAAATCTCAAGAAATCTTCGAATGTAAATGTAACGATAATCATTTCTAATTTAAAGGTCAAGATGGAAATTCAAGAAATAACATCATGTCCAGAACTGTCTTATGCAAACAGATAAGACGTTTTGAGGGAGTCCCCAGAGGCAAGGTCTTGTAGTAGTGAAGGCCTTTTGATACCAGTTTCTGCTGCAGAAAGAAATATAGA